>CAJVGC010000432.1:35227327-35502108 GCA_910822075.1 Senecio squalidus
CTACTGAAACGGCGCACAACACCCTTTTTTTCACCAACTTCGTTTTTCTTGCAAAAACGATTAGTAAGCCCTAGATTTCGACATGTAACGGTAGATACTTCATACAACATCCTTTTTACAGTTTATACAAAAATGTATCCATAAAACATAGATCTAAAGATTATTCGACTTAAAAATCGTTTTTTTGTATAGAAGTGTCATGTAAACTTTATAAAAACTTGTTTTTAGGCCATGGATCATCCATGCAATGATGTAAACAGTAAATAAAGTAAAAGAAGGATTTCTACGGAGGAAAAGCTTGGATGGCGGTTTAGAAGAGTTTTGAGCTCCAAAAACGGTAGAAAAGCATTTTAACCAAAAAACTGCTTCTTCTTGCTTCTCTGATGTTCAGGTCGATTTTGATGGTGGTTTTATGGATTAAAAGGGTTGTACGTCACCGTATTGTGGAGTCTTTGGAGAGGGTTTGAGAGAAAATATGTATATGTGTGTGTTTTTAGTTTTATAAAAATGAAAATGAAAAGAAATGGTAGAGAGTAATGATAAAGGGGTCTTAGGACTGATACTTGGCAGTAATACAAGTCAAATCTCGAGTGGGATTGGTTTAATTTTTGTATAAAACGAGACAAGTTTTAAAACTCATTTTTTTTTGAATCTGCGTCTTTAGACGCGGCACATGGTCACCTTGTGCGGCGTCCTGCCCTCTTTTCACTCTTTTACTGATTTTTCGTTTTTGCGTTTTTGTTTCGTTGGACCTTTTCGTTAACTGAAAGTTTTTAATTATGGTACGTTATGAACTAGGAAAGTTCCTTAGGTGACTTTCTTGGTATTAGGACTGATATAAATTGATCCGAGTTGATTACGGAGACATTGACGCGTTTCCGGTAAAAGTGCAGTTAATGATCACGATAGACATTTAAAGAGATATAGAACCGAATTTCACCTGAAATTTTGACGGTTGTCAAACTAATCCTACCTAAACCTAATCATTTTCGCATCTTCATTCTTACAAACCGTCACCCACAAACTTGCAGCCGACCTCATCTCCACCACTACTCCAGCCGATCCTTTCCCTCTCCCTTACTGCCATCGAAGCCCCTCCTTGCAGCCACAAATCATGTCATCTTGAAGCCTCAATCAAGCAAGGTAATCGTTTTTGTAATATGGTGTAATATTCTAGCCGAAACCCCTAATTTTGATTATAATTCGGATGTTCTTTTCTTTGTTTTAGCCATCAATCAAGACACTTGGAGTCTTGGTTCATCTTATTCATATTCTTGTCGAGATCATCATATCAAGAGGGTTTTACATATAGGTTTGTTAATTGTGGTATTCATTTCATTTTCATGGTCGATTAAGATATTATTTTGGCTAGTCTAATCCGAGTAAGGTTGTGCATGTTTTGTTTGACTGTCATTGTCTAAACTGATCGTGATTCATGTGGATCATTTCAGCTCGTCTTCCTTTTCCTTGATCAGGCCTAATAGGTTTGCAAACCATCACAAATTCAACAAGTATGTATTCATACCCCCTTCGCCGATGCTTTTCATATAATGTACTAGTTTCTGTTTTGGTGCAATTCTGTTAGGATTGATATAGCTTATATAAACCATATACGTCGAATATAGATCTTGATCTATCAAAGAAATTTAACAGCGGATATAAACACTTTTATATTACAATTTTATTGAACAAACCAAATATTGTTTTATTAATGATATAAGAAGAATAATGAATGTTGAATTACAGCCTCAATATATTACTCTTAAGATGAATGAATAATAGTGTTTCTCTAAGTACAAGGATCTATTTATATATAGATCTTGAGGCTAACCAAGCTAATCTAGGTTACAATATC
Organism: Senecio squalidus; assembly: GCA_910822075.1. Classification (NCBI taxonomy): domain Eukaryota; kingdom Viridiplantae; phylum Streptophyta; class Magnoliopsida; order Asterales; family Asteraceae; genus Senecio; species Senecio squalidus. Next base: position 35,229,183 of record CAJVGC010000432.1, read on the forward strand.
AATTGTATTGGATGTACAGTTTCATCATAATCACAATTGCTATATTAAGGAAAAGATAATTACAAATATAATTAATAATTATCTAAAACTATACTAGCAATATTAATAAGAGCCGGCAGTAGTAATAGGTTCCAGCAGTAGTAACCAACACTTGTTCTTCAACGTATTAACTTGAGCAGTAGTAACTGACTTAGTCTTCAAACATTATTATCTTGAGCAGTATCTTTGAGCAGTATTAACCAGAAGTACTAATGAACAATATTACTGAAAATAAACTATAACACTAAGAGTTTAATCACAACAATATCCCCCTAACTTCAACTTTTATTTCACATTAAAGTAGCAAGTTTCAGACATGTTTAATACATAATGATGATTACAAAACACTCATTTCCTTTTTCTCCTTCTAGCCTTTCTCTCTTCCTTTAACTTTGCCAGTTCTTCATTTCTCTGTAGCACCATCCTCCATATCAATTCATTTTCCATCTGGGACTAATCCTTAATTGTTGTAGAGTCAGATGGACTAATCCTTCTTCCACAAATGTATTGAGGTCTGGTTATATTGATCTGTTTGTATCTGGAGGAATAATGGAACAACCTCCATACCTTGCCAGTAGGATCTAGAACATAGTCTTCCCCTTCAACATTCTGGACCCTTGTTCTTCAGTAGGAATAGTATCCCTTTTGTTTGGGTCTTTTTTGCTTGTTCTACTTACTCTTTTGAATAATCTTACTTTGATAGTCAGTAATTCTGCTGCAAGTCTCCTCTCCTCACAGACGGTTCAACAATAGTAGGAAGTGTAGGTGGATAGTAGCAGTTGCCGTTGGAATGCTAGTTGTTGTAGTGGCAGTTGTAACACATGGAAGAGTGACAGTAGGAATGGACTCCTCAGATAAGAATGATAGTGTTGTAGTAATCAAGCCTTCAGCAGAAACTGCAGTAGTAACAGCGCACTAATAATCACTTCAGTAGTAATTCTCTTTCATGAACTGCAGTAGTAATGATTGTATTAATGGGATCTTCAGTAATTGTAGTAGAAACCATTTATTCAAGTAAAATCTTGAATCTCTCCTTGATTTCTTCCTTTCTCCCCCTTAACTGAATCATCATTTACTTCGATTCCTCTCCTACTCCCTCTCAACAACATGATCATCATTTTTACTTAAACATTCAGCTCCCGCTCAACATCAATTTCCATGTTTGACTGCTCAAGTATTTTTAACCACTATTTGTTAGTATCATCATCAATTTCTTCCTCTTTATTGCTTCCATTACTCACTCCCCCTTGGTTGCTTCACTATCATCACTACCTTCTTCTTGATTTTTGTCATCAATCATTGGTTCTTTAGTAGCAGTGATGACAGACTAATTCACTTTGTTCTCCTTTATCCTTCTCTCCTTCCATACTTACTTCAACCTCCTCTACCATGAAGGTAGTACTACAACAGTAGAAGATACTGCAGTACTAAGTTTTGAAGTACTAGAAAAAACATATTTTATCTCCTGCTCCATTTTCGCCACTCTTTTGTCATCATTATGGCATCAAATGAAGAACTAGATGAGCTTGAGGGCATAGGGGAGGTTCCAACATCTTTCTTTTCATGCTTTTGATTCTTGAGCTGTGTTTCAAGATTTTGCTGTTGCTCCACTAACTCAAGAACCATTTTCTTTAGGGGTGCTAGTTCCTCTCCTTGTTGTTTAAACTTTGATGATACACTTTTGGCACAATCTCATCAATTCCAAGTTGGTATATTCATAGCTATCCTCACCCTTGCAGGTTTAGTACCAACAGGTGGAAGATCCTAGGAAGTAATCAGAGGGAGCCTTCTGCCTAGCAGAAGCATCTCCCTCCCCCTTGGTTTCTGGGCACCAGGGTCCACTTTCTAAAGCTTCCTCAAAAGAGGCAACTTCAAAGAGTGTTTCCATTGGTTGGGTCTAAAGCCTGTCACCACGTGGTGATGCACCAGTAGTTTGAGTCCTTCCAATATGGTCATCCCTCTCCTTAACCACCTCATAGAGCTTGGGACAAGAGCTCATTGTGTTCCCCACAAGAAATCCTCACCTAAGATGTTCAGGTAAGGTAGGAACAATAATTGGTGTAGGGGTAGGTTTAGACACAAGAGTATGAGGACTTCTCTTTGCCTTTCTTGAAAAATGTGCAACAACCGGAGGTTTTTGAAGAGGTTTAGAAGCAGATGGTGTTGTAGGTTCGGTCACATTAGAGGTGAAAGTAGTAACTGGAGGAGTATTTACATTAGGAACTGTAGAGGTACCCTCAGTAGTAACAGGTGGGATATGTGCAATAGAAACTAGATTAGTACTAGCAGTACTAACAAGGAAAGGTGTGGGTTGAGACACACGGTGAGTGCCCTGTCTCTCAACTGTAGAAGGAGTTACTCCCACCATTGAAGAGAACAATGGGTTAACATGGCCATAAATCCTTTGTTTTGTCTCCTCATGTTTGAAAAAACTTTTCTGCCATGAGAGTTGGCGGGAAAAACAGTTTCTTGGATCTTGAAAGATCCAAGATTTCATAGTTTAAAATGTGTTTTATGAATCTTGGATACATAAAGAACTTTTAATCTTGATGTGCCAGGTTCCACAACATTCCATCAAAATAAGTTTTGAAAAGTTAAAAGTTTGGTTTGTTGCAAGACAGGCCATGGCAGTTGCCAAGGAGCTGCCCACTTCAATCCATCAGTTCTTTTCTAAGACATGGACTGTTGCATTGCGTGCATTAAAAACTTCCATTGAGGGGACAACAAATATTTTTGAAAGTGGTTGTTGTAAGATTCCCCTCATAGCTCATTCGTTAAAAAGTTCAAAAAGAGTCTAATTGGGTAAATTGGAAATACCGTCTACATCTTGAAGTTGAAGATGAGTCCTTAATGTTGCCTATGTTACTAAAATTTTGGTTCCATCTACTATCGTTGAGATAGTGGGAACATCTGATTCTGAAGTAACAACATCAGTTCTCAATAAACTTCTTAAGTGTTCTTCATGAATTTGAGAGATGGTTAGAGCATAATTGATGTATGCATATGACAAAAAGTCTATGATGGGTGGAAATATTTTATTGTCTTTTGTTTTTATCAAATTTGCTACCACATTGTGGCCGTCAATGAACTTAAGAGATGCCATTGTTTCTTTGAGAAAGAAATTTCAATTGCAACTGTTTTTGAGAAAAATTAGGGTTCTTTCGATTTGGGGATTTTGAAATTTGAATTTAGAACGAAACCCTTTTTATAGGCCCATTAGTGTAACAAGTTGGACATGTTGGACTAGACGCACACCGGATTTTTAAAGTTAGTCCAATTGATAACTCCCACGTGTCAAAAATTTAGTTGCAACTTGAAGTTTAACTTGTCAACGCAGTAGAAACAGAGTAATCTAGGTTTGAAATGCCCTGCAGTACTAACTATTGCAGTAGTAACACATAAGACAATAGTAACCCAGGAAAGTAGTAGTAACGACAAACCAGGCCGTATTAAACAGTGCTTCAATAGAATGAAACCACTAGCAATATAATCAAGCAAGCTATAGTAATGAGATTACTTGCAGTACTAACCATTCCAGCAGTATTAGCAACATTTTTGCAGTATTAACAAATCGTGCAGTAGTAATGAAACAACTTGCAGTAAAAATCAATACAAGCAGTAAGAATGAAAATACTTGTCGTACTAAATACTTATGTCTAAAGGGATACTACTATTACTATAGCAGTAGTAACATAGTGGAGAACTAAAAAGTAACGAAACTAATGATTATGGACTTATTTGGTACTTTGTTTATTCATGTTGAGCATGCCCAATAGTGCTAATGAAGAATGCGAATCTTCCAACATCAAGGCTTTTGTGAGAATATCTGCAAGTTGATTATCAGTATGGACCTTTCAACATGAATTAACTTCTTCTCATTGCAATCTCTAATAAAATGGAATCTGATCTCTATGTGCTTGGTCAATGAGTGTTCCACAAGATTGTTGATGATGCTAATTGTACTATTGATCTATGTAGATAGGATATTTATAAATGCATATCCATAGTCCATCATTTGATTTTGTATTTACAGTACTTGAGCACAACAACTTGATGCTGCTATATACTCTGCCTTCTGTTGGTGAAGTTGACACAGTTTTTAGCTTTTTGCACTGCTAGGACACCAATCTTGATCCCAGAAATTGGCATCCACGTGATGTTGATTTTCTATCAAGCTTTCACACCATAGTCACTATTAGAATAAGCAATTAATTCAAAGGAGAGTCCTTGGGATACCATAAACCTAGTGTAGGTTTTCCATTCAAATATCTGAAGACTCCTCTTGACTGCATGTAGATGAGAAATCTTTGGCTTTGTTAGATATCTTGCACAGACACACACACCATACATAATGTCCGGTATTGATGTTGTTTGATACATTAAAGATCCATACCTGATCAATTAATTGTGTATATCTATCATCCCCCTCAAAGATCTGCACTTAGTTGCTTGTGTGTCTCTACAGTGTTGGCTTCCAAAAAGCCAAACTTAGTTCAAGATGTCTTTTACATACTTTGATTGACTAATGAAGAATCATCTAGCTGTTGTTTGACTTGAAGACCAAGGAAAAAGGTCAATTCTCCCATAGAACTCATCTTGAATTTGTTGGGATTAATGCTCAAAATCCTGCACAAAGCATCTTTGGTGGATCCAAAGTTTATGTCATCCACATAGATTTGACCAAGTAGAATATATGTGTTGAACCTTTTTTGATGAACAGTGTCTTGTCAATTGTGCCTCTTTGGAACATTGTTCTTGAGACGGTAATCAAAAGGGTTTCATACCATGCTCTTAGTGCTTGATGAAGTCCATAGAGAGCTTTATCCAATTTTTACACTAGATGATGATGTTTAGGATCGTCAAATCCAAGATATTGTCTCACATATACTTCCTGTTCTATTAGGCCAATACAAAAAGGCACTTTTTACATCCATTTGAAAGACTTTGAAGCCCTTATAGGATGCATAGGAAAGATTCTAATGGCTTCCATCCTTGCCATAGGAGAAACTACATATTCCATAGTCAATCCCTTCCTCATGAGGTATCCTTGAGCTACCAGTCTTGCCTTGTTCTTGATTTACAATGCCTCTCTCATCCTTCTTGTTTATGCAATCCACTTAGTACCAATGACTTTCTTTCCTTTAGGAAGCTGCACCAAGTTCCAGACTTATTGAAGCTTGAAATGGAGAAGTTCTTCTTGCATTGCCTCAATCCAGTTTGGATTTAGGAGGGCCCCTTGGACTCTTTTTGGTTCAAGTTGAGATAAGAAACATGCCTACAAACATGTATTTAGATCTTGTGAGCCTCCTTTTTTGGCTTGGTTTGACTCCTTGTTGCATGGAGATGTCAAAGTCACCCATTACTTGAGTGATGGGGTGGTTCTTGTGGATTCTGGAAGTGGGAACTTTCTCCACCCTTGTGGAAGTATCCAAGTTAGTGTCATTGGATCTTGTGGCCAGATGAAGAACCTTGGGAGTGAAGACCCCATCTTCACTATTTTCATCAGCTACTACTTGTTCCCTCCCCATCTGAATCAACTTCTATCATGCGAGGGACTCCATTGGATCTTGTGGCAGATGAAGAAATCTGGACTACTTGGCTTTTGGTGCTTTTTTCTCCAGTATTAATACAGCTGCTCTCACTCTGCTACCTGTTGGGATACCTCTTCTTCTATCTCCTTGTCTATAGTATCATAAATGTTCAGAGGATCTTCTGGGAGGATGGGAAGGTAGACATATTCCATGCCATCCAATCTTTCCGTTCCAGTAACTGTTGGTGTAGTTGGTGTAGCAGTAGAAACAGGTGGGAGTACTAACAGCTGATGGTTGTGTGAATTAATAGTTGAAGTCCAATACTTTATTAAAGCATCAATATCTATGAAAACCGTCAAAATTTCAGGCTAATCCCGTTATCTTTAGCCTCAAAGTATTCTGATATTGCTTCTATTTATAATTAAACTTTAAAGTGTTCGGAATCGAAACGAATAAATAAACGAACCCTAATACCAAGAAAACATATAATGAACTTTGCTGAGTTTACGATTGTTTTACAATGAACTTAGAAAAGTTCATTATATGTTTCTTGGTATTAGGGTTCGTTATTATTCGGTTTCGATTTCCGAGACACACACGTTTAAAGTTTAATTATAAATAGAAGCAATATCAGAATACTTTGAGGCTAAAGATAACGGGATTAGCCTGAAATTTTGACGGTTTTCATAGATATTGATGCTTTAATAAAGTATTTGGACTTCAACTATTTATTCACACAACCATCATCTGTTAGTACTCCACCTGTTTCTACTGCTACACCAACTACACCAACAGTACTGGAACTGAAAGATTGGATGGCATGGAATATGTCTACCTTCCCATCTCCACAGAAGATCCTCTGAACATTTATGATACTATAGACAAGGAGATAGAAGAAGAGGTATCCCAACAGGTAGCAGATGATAGCAGCTGTATTAATACTGGAGAAAAAAGCACCAAAAGCCAAGTAGTCCAAGTTCTTCATCTGCCACAAGATCCAATGGAGTCCCTCGCATGATAGAAGTTGATTCAGATGGGGAGGAACAAGTAGTAGCTGATGAAAATAGTGAAGATGGGGTCTTCACTCCCAAGAGTACTCCTCAAGTTCTTCATCTGCCACAAGATCCAATGATACTAACTTGGATACTTCCATAAGGGTGGAGAAAGTTCCCACTTCCAGAATCCACAAGAACCACCCCATCACTCAAGTAATGGGTGACTTTGACATCTCCATGCAAACAAGGAGTCAAACCAAGCCAAAAAAGGAGGCTCACAAAGATCTAAATACATGTTTGTATGCATGTTTCTTATCTCAACTTGAACCAAAAAGAGTCCAAGGGGCCCTCCTAGATCCAAACTGGATTGAGGCAATGCAAGAAGAACTTCTCCATTTCAAGCTTCAATAAGTCTGGAACTTGGTGCAGCTTCCTAAAGGAAAAAGTCATTGGTACTAAGTGGATTTGCATAAACAAGAAGGATGAGAGAGGCATTGTAAATCAAGAACAAGGCAAGACTGGTAGCTCAAGGATACACTCAGGAGGAAGGGATTGACTATGAATATGTATTTTCTCCTATGGCAAGGATGGAAGCCATTAGAATCTTTCTTGCCTATGCATCCTATAAGGGCTTCAAAGTCTTTCAAATGGATGTAAAAAGTGCCTTTTTGTATTGCCTAATAGAACAGGAAGTATATGTGAGACAATATCTTGGATTTGACGATCCTAAACATCATCATCTAGTGTAAAAATTGGATAAAGCTCTCTATGGACTTCATCAAGCACTAAGAGCATGGTATGAAACCCTTTTTGATTACCTTCTCAAGAACAATTTCCAAAGAGGCACAATTGACAAGACACTGTTCATCAAAAAGTTCAACACATATATTCTACTTGTTCAAATCTATGTGGATGACATAAACTTTGGATCCACCAAAGATGCTTTGTGCAGGGATTTTGAGCAATTAATCCACAACAAATTCAAGATGAGTTCTATGGGAGAATTGACCTTTTTCCTTGGTCTTCAAGTCAAACAACAGCTAGATGGATTCTTCATTAGTCAATCAAAGTATGTAAAAGACATCTTGACTAAGTTTGGCTTTTTGGAAGCCAATATTGCAAGTACACCTGTAGAGACACACAAGCAACTAAGTGCAGATCTTGAGGGGGAGGATGTAGATATACACAATTATTGATCAAGGATTGGATCTTTAATGTATCAAACAACATCAATACCGGACATTATGTATGGTGTGTGTGTATGTGCAAGATATCTAACAAAGCCAAAGATTTCTCATCTACATGCAGTCAAGAGGATCTTCAGATATTTGAATGGAAAACCTACACTAGGTTTATGGTATCCAAGGACTCTCCTTTTGAATTAATTGCTTATTCTAATAGTGACTATGGTGGTGAAAGCTTGGATAGAAAATCAACATCACGTTTCTGGGATCAAGATTGGTGTCCTAGCAGTGCAAAAAGCTAAAAACTGTGTCAACTTCACCAACAGAAGCAGAGTATATAGCAGCATCAAGTTGTTGTGCTCAAGTACTGTAAATACAAAATCAAATGATGGACTATGGATATGCATTTATAAATACTCCTATCTACATAGATAACAATAGTACAATTAGCATCATCAACAATCTTGTGGAACACTCATTGACCAAGCACATAGAGATCAGATTCCATTTTATTAGAGATTGCAATGAGAAGAAGTTAATTCATGTTGAAAAGGTCCATACTGATAATCAACTTGCAGATATTCTCACAAAAGCCTTTGATGTTGGAAGATTCGCATTCTTCATTAGCACTATTGGCATGCTCAACATTGAATAAACAAAGTACCAAATAAGTCCATAATCATTAGTTCTTTACTTTTTAGTTCTCCACTATGTTACTACTGCTATAGTAATAGTAGTATCACTTTAGACATAAGTATTCAAGTATTTTCATTCTTACTGCTTGTATTGATTTTTACTGCAAGTTGTTTCATTACTACTGCACGATTTGTTAATACTGCAAAAATGTTTGCTAATACTGCTGGAATGGTTAGTACTGCAAGTAATCTCATTACTATAGCTTGCTTGATTAATATTGCTAGTGGTTTCATTACTATTGAAGCACTGGTTAATACGGCCTGTTTTGTCGTTACTACTACTTTCCTGGTTACTATTGTCTTATGTGTTACTACTGCAATAGTTAGTACTGCAGGGCAATTTTCAAACAATAGATTACTCTGTTTCTACTGCGTTGACAAGTTAAACTTCAAGTTGCAACTAAATTTTTACACGTGGGAGTTATCAATTGGACCTAACTTTTAAAATCCGGTGTGCGTCTAGTCCAACATGTCCAACTTGTTACACTAATGGGCCTATAAAAAGGGTTTCGTTCTAAAATTCAAATTTTCAAAATCCCCAAATCGAAAGAACCCTAATTTTTCTCAAAAACAGTTGCAATTGAAATTTCTTTCTCAAAGAAACAATGGCATCTCTTAAGTTCATTGACGGCCACAATGTGGTAGCAAATTTGATAAAAACAAAAGACAATAAATATTTCCACCCAATCATAGACTTTTTGTCATATGCATACATCAATTATGCTCTAACCATCTCTCAAGATATTCATGAAGAACACTTAAGAAGTTTATTGAGAACTGATGTTGTTACTTCAGAATCAGATGTTCCCACTATCTCAACGATAGTAGATGGAACCAAAATTTTAGTAACATAGGCAACATTAAGGACTCATCTTCAACTTCAAGATGTAGAAGGTATTTCCAATTTACCCAATTAGACTCTTTTTGAAACTTTTTAACGAATGAGCTATGAGGGGAATCTTACAACAACCACTTTTCAAAAATATTTGTTGTCCCCTCAATGGAAGTTTTTAATGCACGCAATGCAACAGTCCATGTCTTAGAAAAGAACTGGATGGATTGAAGTGGGCAGCTCCTTGGCAACTGCCATGGCCTGTCTTGCAACAAACCAAACTTTTAACTTTTCAAAACTTATTTTTGATGGAATGTTGTGGAACCTGGCACATCAAGATTAAAAGTTCTTTATGTATCCAAGATTCATAAAACACATTTTAAACTATGAAATCTTGGATCTTTCAAGATCCAAAACTGTTTTTCCCGCCAACTCTCATGGCAGAAAAGTTTTTTCAAACATGAGGAGACAAAACAAAGGATTTTATGGCCATGTTAACCCATTGTTCTCTTCAATGGTGGGAGTAACTCCTTCTACAGGTGAGAGACAGGGCACTCACCGTGTGTCTCAACCCACACCTTTCCTTGTTAGTACTGCTAGTACTAATCTAGTTTCTATTGCACATATCCCACCTGTTACTACTGAGGGTACCTCTACAGTTCCTAATGTAAATACTCCTCCAGTTACTACTTTCACCTCTAATGTGACCGAACCTACAACACCATCTGCTTCTAAACCTCTTCAAAAACCTCCGGTTGTTGCACATTTTTCAAGAAAGGCAAAGAGAAGTCCTCATACTCTTGTGTCTAAACCTACCCCTACACCAATTATTGTTCCTACCTTACCTGAACAATCTTTAGGTGAGGATTTCTTGTGGGGAACACAATGAGCTCTTTCCCAAGCTCTATGAGGTGGTCTTTAAGGAGAGGGATGACCATATTGGAAGGACTCAAACTACTGGTGCATCACCAAGTGGTGACAGGCTTTAAGACCCAACCAATGGAAACACTCTTTGAAGTTGCCTCTTTTGAGGAAGCTTTAGAAAGTGGACCCTGGTGCCCAGAAACCAAGGGGGAGGGAGATGCTTCTGCTAGGCAGAAGGCTCCCTCTGATACTTCCTAGGATCTTCCACCTGTTGGTACTAAACATGCAAGGGGTGAGGATAGCTATGAATATACCAACTTGGAATTGATGAGATTGTGCCAAAAGTGTATCATCAAAGTTTAACAACAAGGAGAGGAACTAGTAGCTCTAGAGAAAATGGTTCTTGAGTTGGTGGAGAAACAACAAAATCTTGAAACACAACTCAAGAATCAAAATCCTGAAAAGAAAGATGTTGGAACCTCCCCTATGCCCTCAAGCTCATCTAGTTCTTCATTTGATGCCAATAATGATGACAAAAGAGGGCGAAAATGGAGAAGGACAAGGAGATAAAATATGTTTTTTCTAGTACTTCAAAACTTAGTACTGCAGTATCTTCTACTGTTGTAGTACTACCTTCAATGGTAGAGGAGGTTGAAGTAAGTATGGAAGGAGAGAAGGATAAAGGAGAACAAAGTGATTAGTCTGTCATCACTGCTACTAAAGAACCAATGATTGATGACAAAAATCAAGAAGAAGGTAGTGATGATAGTGAAGCAACCAAGGGGGAGTGAGTAATGGAAAGCAATAAAGAGGAAGAAATTGATGATGATACTAACAAAGAGTGGTTAAAAATACTTGAGCAGTCAAACATGGAAATTGATGTTGAGCGGGAGCTGAATGTTTAAGGTAAAAATGATGATCATGTTGTTGAGAGGGAGTAGGAGAGAATCGAAGTAAATGATGATTCAGTTAAGGGGGAGAAGGAAGAAATCAAGGAGAGAGTCAAGATTTTACTTGAATAAATGGTTTCTACTACAATTACTGAAGATCCCATTAATACTGCAATCATTACTACTGCAGTTCATGAGAGAATTACTACTGAAGTGATTATTAGTGCAGCTGTTACTACTGCAGTTTCTGCTGAAGGCTTGATTACTACAACAACTATCATTCTTACTGAGGAGTCCATTCCTACTGTCACTCTTCCATGTGTTTACAACTGCCACTACAACAACTAGCATTCCAACTGCAACTGCTACTATCACACCTACACTTCCTACTATTGTTGAACCGTCTGTGGAGGAGAGGAGACTTGCAGCAGAATTACTGACTATCAAAAGTAAGATTATTCAAAAGAGGAAAGTAGAACAAGCAAAAAGACCCAAACAAAAGGGGATAACTATTCCTACTGAAGAACAAGGGTCAAGAATAGTTGAAGGGGAAGACTATGTTCTAGATCCTACTGCAAGGTATGGAGTTGTTCCCATTATTCCTCCAGATACAAGACAGATCAATATAACCAGACCTCAATACATTTGTGGAAGAAGGATTAGTCCATCTGACTCTACAATTAAGGATTAGTCCCAGATGGAAAATGAATTGATATGGAGGATGGTGCTACAGAGAAATGAAGAACTGGCAAAGTTAAAGGAAGAGAGAAAGGCTAGAAGGAGAAAAAGGAAATGAGTGTTTTGTAATCATCATTATGTATTAAACATGTCTGAAACTTGCTACTTTAATGTGAAATAAAAGTTGAAGTTAGGGGGATATTGTTGTGATTAAACTCTTAGTGTTATAGTTTATTTTCAGTAATATTGTTCATTAGTACTTCTGGTTAATACTGCTCAAAGATACTGCTCAAGATAATAATGTTTGAAGACTAATACTACTGCTCAAGTTAATACGTTGAAGAACAAGTGTTGGTTACTACTGCTGGAACCTATTACTACTGCCGGCTCTTATTAATATTGCTAGTATAGTTTTAGATAATTATTAATTATATTTGTAATTATCTTTTCCTTAAATATAGCAATTGTGATTATGATGAAACTGTACATCCAGTCATAATACAATTGATATTGTAACCTAGATTAGCTTGGTTAGCCTCAAGATCTATATATAAATAGATCCTTGTACTTAGAGAAACACTATTATTCATTCATCTTAAGAGTAATATATTGAGGCGTGTAATTCAACATTCATTATTCTTCTTATATCATTAATAAAACAATATTTGTTTGTTCAATAAAATTGTAATATAAAAGTGTTTATCCGCTGTTAAATTTCTTTGATAGATCAAGATCTATATTCGACGTATATGGTTTATATAAGCTATATCAATCCTAACAGAATTGCACCAAAACAGAAACTAGTACATGATATGAAAGCATCGGCGAAGGGGTATGAATACATACTTGTTGAATTTGTGATGGTTGCAACCTATTAGGACCTGATCAAGGAAAGGAAGACGAGCTGAAATGATCCACAATGAATCACGATCAGTTTAGACAATGACAGTCAAACAAAACATGCACAACCTTATCGATTAGACTAGCCAAAACAGAAAGCTAAAGTATAATATCTTAATCGACCAATGGAAATGAAATGAATACCACAATTAACAAACCTATATGTAAAACCCTCTTGATATGATGATCTCGACAAGAATATGAATAAGATGAACCAAGACTCCAAGTGTCTTGATTGATGGCTAAAACAAAGAAAAGAACATCCGAATTATAATCAAAATTAGGGTTTCGGCTAGAATATTACACCATATTAACAAAACGATTACCTTGCTTGATTGAGGCTTCAAGATGACATGATTTTGTGGCTGCAAGGAGGTGCTTCGATGGCAGTAAGGGAGAGGGAAAGGATCGGCTGGAGTAGTGGTGGAGATGGAGGTCGGCTGCAAGTTTGTGGGTGACGGTTTGTAAGAATGAAGATGCGAAAATGATTAGGTTTAGGTAAGGATTAGTTTGACAACCGTCAAAATTTCAGGTGAAATTCGTGTTCTATATCTCTTTAAATGTCTATCGTGATCATTAACTGCACTTTTACCGGAAACGCGTCAATGTCGTAATCAACTCGGAATCAATTTATATCAGTCCTAATACCAAGAAATCACCTAAGGAACTTTCCTAAGTTCATAACGTACCATAATTAAAAACTTTCAGTTAACGAAAAGGTCCAACGAAACAAAACGCAAAAACGAAAAATCAGTAAAATAGTGAAAAGAGGGCAGGACGCCGCACAAGGTGACCATGTGCGACGTCTAAAGACGCAGATTCAAAAAAAAATGAGTTTTAAAACTTGTCTCGTTTTTATACAAAAATTAAACCAATCCCACTCGAGATTTGACTTGTATTACTGCCAAGTATCAGTCCTAAGACCCCTTTATCATTACTCTCTACCATTTCTTTTCATTTTCATTTTTATAAAACTAAAAACACACACATATACATATTTTCTCTCAAACCCTCTCCAAAGACTCCACAAATACGGTGACGTACAACCCTTTTAATCCATAAAACCACCATCAAAATCGACCTGAACATCAAGAGGAAGCAAGAAGAAGCAAAGTTTTTTGGTTAAAATGCTTTTCTACCGTTTTTGGAGCTCAAAACTCTTCTAAACCGCCATCCAAGCTTTTCCTCCGGTAGAAATCCTTCTTTTTACTTTATTTACTGTTTACATCAATTGCATGGATGATCCATGGCCTAAAAACAAGTTTTTATAAAGTTTAATGACACTTTCTATACAAAAACGATTTTTAATCGAATAATACTTTAGATCTATGTTTTTATGGATAACAGTTTTTGTATAAACTGTAAAAAGGATGTTTTATGAAGTATCTACCGATTACATGTCGAAATCTAGGGCTTAACTAATCGTTTTTGCAAGAAAAATCGAAGTTGGTGAAAAAAAGGGTGTTGTGCGCCGTTTCAGTAGCCCAGGATGACGCAGCGGGACACAAAGACGTCTTGTGCGTCATCCCAGTGGTTCACAGCGGCGCACAACAGCTGCTGTCTTTCCCGAAAATCGTCGTTTTGACGATAAAAACTTATTGTGACACTCTGACTTTACGAGACTCATATATTGGGACTGAGATTGGAAAAATATTTACATTTGTGACATTTTATTGGACTTAATACACTTAATGGACATATTTGAATTATATTATGTGATATATGTGTTTTGTTAGCGGGAAAGTGGTGAGTAATTTGGATATAAAATTTGGCCGCGGAAGCGCTGCCCAAATTTTGTTAGAAAATATAAACCACATCAGCGACCAAAATATATCTATCATAATAATAAAAACGTTAACTTTGGACACTTTTCGGACTAAACATGACGATAACCGTTTCGGACCATTTTTGGACAATATTAACCTTGACACTTAAAGTTTCACTAAGATTACATCTATTATATATTATAATAACTTAATGTAATCGTAACACTTAAACAATCTTGGTATTCTTTAGGCTTTTTGTGATTCCGGGCACGCTTTCTGACCATTTTCCGATCTTACGTTATCTTCGCAACCCGTGAGTTACATCCCTTTACTTTATGTCTTTTAAGTACTCTTTTGGGGGAAACATGAGATCAAATGCTTTTGAACTTTTATGAACTATGATCATTTATGAACTATTTGACGTTATTTTACCTATATGCGTAAAACCATTTTTATTTCCCCGTTCGGCGTTCTTTGACATTTTGACATTATGGCTTTCCCCCTTTTCGGCATTTGACTAAAAATATGATTGTTTGATTGTATATGTTCCAACCCTTGATGAGAATATAAACTCCGTAAGTGCCTACTATGAGTTTTAGACAAAATTACATAAGTTGCCCCGTTTTCAGTTCAGTTCCACACTATTAGCTTTAAGCCGTTGGTAATTATGGGTATCTATATTTAGGAGAGGTCACTCTTTAATTTAGATGGCAATCTAAGTACATATTACTAAGTACACACAAACTTCGTCGAGGTTGGGGCGGATCAGACCGGTTAATCGGTTTAGTGTGAACTCTTATGTTATATTATGCCAAGTGGTTGATTCAATTCTTAAATCATATTGTGACGTCCCGTCAATTTGAAGTACTTATGTTACCATCGTTATTTATATTTTATTCGCAATTGATTTGACCCTTGTAATTCGCCTTGTTTTGCTCACGATTTACTGTTTTTGAGTATCGGGTTTTCTGTATTTGCTGATTCGTCCCCTGAGACGAAATAATTTTATTTTCTCTAAGTGCCAATTGGTTAGTATTCTCATAATTATAAGTTAGAAGGTTTATGCCAAATTTCTCGGTTAACGTATTCTTTACCTTCGAGAAACCGTGCTTTTACGCTTGTTTATCTTTTACCGAAATCGTGCGTATCTTGAACCCAAAACTTAAAAGTTATCATTAAATGAATCATAATACCAATAATACTTGTAATGAACTTTCCTAAGTTCATTTGTAAAACAATCGGGAATCCTAAACGAATACATATACTTAACGACAACACGAACAAAAACCGGAGAAATCCAGGAAATGGACTGGGCGCGCCGCGGTCCATCCCCTGGACAGCTCTTTTTGTTGAAGTGGTGAGTCACATCTTGCATGTAACATACAATTGACACCTACCCAAAAATGTGTCAACACCTCATTTAGACCAGTTTATGCATCACTTGTGTCTTACAAGCACCATTTCATCTCACAAATTACACACACAACTCACTCCTCTCTCTCTTTTCTTTGAAGCAAACACACACAAACACACACACACACTCCCTTCAAACTTCTTCTTGTGGCTGTGATTTCCAACAAATAATCAACATGTTTCTTCACCATAAAGTGTTGTGTTCTTCAAGAGGAGTAGAGTTCTTTCATCCATTTGGAGGTTTACTTGGGTTATATCGTTTTCGGGTCGAAAATCACCGTCTCATATCAAGGATTTTCATCACATCTTGCTTGATCTTGACATCTTCACTTTCTTTGGGGTATAATGACTTAAACTCTCTGTATTTTCTAAGTTTTATTCAATTCATGTATGATCTAACTAAAGCAAATGAGTTTTTAACAAAGTTTTATGGTAAATAATTTATGAAAATCAAGATTTTTATAAAATATATATGGATCTTTGATTTAAATGGTGAAAAGCTTTACAAATTGGTTGTTTGGAAGTGTTTTGATGATTCCATAACTTGCATGTCTAAACTTATTACATCAAAATATGATTATCCAACATAAAACGATTTTTGTAAAAATTGAGAAATCTGAAGTCGTGACCGCGCCACGGTGCCTCCACCGCGAAGCGGTCGTGAACCAGATTCTGGAAATTTTGTAAATCCGTTAAATTTGCACCTTAAGCTCGTTATATTGTGAACCTTTGTTAACAGTGAGTGTATTGTGTTTTGGAGGAGGGTTTGTCCTCCGCACCACGCCACCGAGGTCTTTGATTCCGGATTCTATTCTTGTCAAATCTTGCGAGTGTTAACGGTATAAATTGCTATCCTTGAGAATCTTTCATTTTCATTATCCATCATTATTCGGTTTTAGCCTTGAAAACGGTTAGGAGTAAATACTAGACCAACACTTAATGTATCATCGGATTTGGATTGCGAATGGACGAAATATATTAAAATGTAATCTAACCGAAAGTATCGTAATTAAATCATTATTGTATTATGTATTATGAAAAAGATTTAAAGTGTAACTTGTTATCAAGCGGGAAAGTGTACGGATTTTGGACAAATATTTTTTGATGCGGAAGCGCTGCCGGATTTTCCATTCACGACTCTTCACGACATTAAAACACTTAAATACTTAAAAGTAACATATTATACAATAACATCGTCTTTGTACTCAAGGATGCCAACGCAATCAAAAATGTCATAATACTACTTAAAATGGACATTATAAACCTCTTTGCGATATATTAAAACTTCGTCACTTTGTAATCCTCGTCTTAATTCAACGAAATATGTTTTTAAGACAAACTTTATAAATGGTTTTTTTTTAAAGGTATTTTACTCTAAATATTTTGGTATGAAAAGACTCCCAAATTTTTCAAAGTGTCAAATTGAACTTTTAAATTGATTTTGACTTTAATAAGTCAACATAATTGACATTTGACTTTTATAAGTCAACATCTTAATTTTGTTCGACATAATGAACATTGGTATTAATAATCCTTTCGACTCGGAGTCGTCACTTGTTTCCAACGGTCGATGTTGACGTGAAAGTTCGATATCTTTCCAATCGGCCCTTTTCTGGCGCGGAACATCGTCTTCTTAATCCGTCATCCTTATTCGACTTATTAATCGTTGGAATGTTATAATTTAACTTAATATTAACCGACAAGGCTAAACCGAACTATACTTGTAGAGATACTGAGACTATATTATTGTTGTTTAGGGCACTTAGACGGTGGAGTTGTAGCTCCGTGATTGTTTACCCGAGATTTGCTGAAGCTTGTATTGTGAGTTATTCGTAGCCCTTGTCTTTACTATTTTTGGGCTGTAAAGCGTGTTTTAAAATTGTCTGCTTGTATGCGGGACTTTACAAATTATCTTGTTTACCCAGTGATTTAGGTCTGCCTTAGACTAAGTATCATTAGGCTCGAGAAGCCTCCCCTTATACACTTGATTAAGCTTTTTCCCGCGGTTTCATATATACAGATCTGTTTGGGTTTGACCGAACCCTCATCGCTCGTTAGGCCGTACCTAGGAGTGGATGTTATGGCCGTATTTCATAATTGGTTGCCTTTGGATTGATACCCCTTAGGATAGGGGTTAATTTACGTGGTCATGTTCAGTGTATGATAGTCTAGGCATGGTACCTCTCACTATTGGATTGTATAACAAGATATGATGTTTGAAATTATAATGTTTATTGAAACTTGTCGATGGGTCACTTTTGCTTTAAAATTGCGAATAATTCACCAACATGTTATTGATGTCGTTTTAACGCTTTACAGGAAATTGAGGATTTCCTTTGATCATGCTATAGTTTATTTTCGGATCGCTTGCTTTTGGGAAAGTTGAATTTTGAAATGTTTATTGTAATTTCCATGACGATCCGTTTGTTTGTTTCTTTTGGAATTGTATTTGTACTTGGCGTCTTATCGCCTTTGACTTTATGATGTAATTTTGTAACATTTGGCATGATCTATTTAATTTGATGTTTTGTTTATCGGTTATATTGTTGTAATATTGACTCTTGATATTATAACTGGAACATTCCGTGTTTCCGCTATTAGCGGGGTGTGACAGAAGTTGGTATCAGAGCCAAAGGTTATAGCGAACCGAGTGATTTTAATTGAGTAAATCACTTGGACTATGACCATAGGCTTTTTAAATCGATTTTCTCTGATTGCAATGTGTGCACTATTTTAATACGTGTTTAATTTCGCGTTGTGTTTTGGCATTTGGCCTTGTTTTCGTGTTCGCACACATTTGTTGATCGAGTTTTCTCTTCCTTTTATTTTAGGACGATGGCGCCTAAGAGGAGAGTTGCGACACGAAGTTCTGCGAGACGCGCTACTGCGAACGCGAGAGCGAATACTGTGAATTCGAGAGCGAGTGCTAATACCGCGACTCCGAATGCGAGAGCGAATAACGCGGAAACGAATACGACCCCAAACATCAGACAATTTATCGCTGAGGAATTTGAAGCAATGATGCCTGTTATGATCGCTCAGATTAAAGATAACATCGGTATGGGATTTGGTGGTTCGGCTTCTGAGAATCCCGAGCCGATTGTTAATAATGATGGTACCGAAGTTGTGATTAATGAATCGGGTGGAGTAGAGGGATCAGCTCGACGCGCTGGATGCACTTTGAAGACGTTCATGAGTTGTAAGGCCCCAGAATTTAAGGGCAATGAGGGAGCAACTGGAACGCTTCAATGGATGGAGAAGCTAGAGTCTATCTTTGATGTTGTGAGTTGCGCGGACGAGGATCGAGTCCGTTTTGCTGCGTTTGTGTTTCAAGGCTCTGCTCTGACTTGGTGGAATTCGATTGTGAATGTGCGAGGCCGAGCTAAAATTAACGCCATGACTTGGGATCAACTGAAGGAGTTAATGATTACCGAATATGTTCCTGAATCCGAGATTCAGAAGTTGGAGGACGAAATCTGGAATTTAACCATGATTGGTTCAGACATTCAGGGGTACAACTCGCGTTTTCACGCCTTGTCCCAGCTGGTTCCCCACTTGGTCCGACCGGAACTCAAGCGAATCGGTCGCTACACTCACGGGTTACCCTAGGAAATCCGTAAGGGCGTCCTTTCCAACAAACCGGGCACATTCCAGAGCGCGGTGGAGATTGTGATCACGTTAACCCAAACGCGGTCCGTGATGGTGAGCTACCCCCGATGGTGGTTAAGCAAGACTCCGGGGAGAAACGGAGTGGGGGATCTCGTCAGAACGATTCACGGAAGAGATTCAGGAAGCAGGGTACTCCTCAAGGCGTATGCTGCTGCGATACCCGGTGCACAGGGTAAGCACCCAAAGTGTGGACGATGTGGTAACTACCACGCCGAGGAGGTGAAATGTTGGGTATGCACCAAGTGAAACAAGCTAGGGCACACCGAGAGGTTTTATAAGACCCCGAGGGGCAAATGTTTTGAGTGTGGGTCTGCTGAGCATCTCAGGAACAAGTGTCCCGGGCGATAATATTCTGGTACGAGTACTTTTCTCATCTAAAGTCAGCCTACATATATTCTGCTTGATTCTAATGTTTGGCTTTAAATTCCTTGTATTGTGAACTTCTCTTTTCTCTTATGTTATTTTTATTTTTACGCCCTTTTTGTGTTGACACCGAAGAAGCTCCATCTATAAGGAAGTCGGCGAGACGAGATTGTCTTACGAGTGCGTTTCTGAGAGGTTCGACTCCAGATCTTAATCTATCATATCGATTCGACTTAGTAATTATTGATACCAAACCAAACTGTAATAAAGACTCTTCATTTTCACGAACCTTTAAACTTTAGTGGAAGAATTCTGCAATTGCATGATTCGCTTCCAACTACGCGTAACTTGATCAACTACGCCTAGTTCGAAACAAATTATGCGAGAACGGAACGTAACTGCTATTGTTAACCGTTTTTGAGTCAATAATTCTCAATTCTACCTATTCCGGATTTTAGTCCGTCATTCGAAGAATTTATATCCGATGCGTTTAGGACTATGATTCTTTGCACGTTTTTACCCTTAGCGCCTTCCTTCGAAATAGAGTTAGCCGTTGGTGATTATTGCCTGCTACCGAAGTACTTTCTACCTATTGCGTTAGTTTCGACGAACTTTCTTTTCCTGTCGACTTGTATCCGATCGCCTTAGGTAGATTCGACGTTATTATTAGCATGGGTTGGTTGTCGACACACCGTGTAGAGGTTATATGTTGCGAGAAGATTATCCGCATACTTTTATAGTAGGAAGACTGTTGTTAGGTCAGGGGTATAAGGCGGGGTTCGTCTCAGGATTTGAAGTTCGGGAGTACATCGAGTGGGATTGTTCACTCTTTCTTACATATCCGTGGTTCGTGATTTCCCCGATGTGTTCCTAGAGGACTTACCTGGATTACCCCTTAGTCGAGAGGCGGGGTTCCAGATTCCAGAGCGCGGTGGAGATTGTGATCACGTTAACCCAAACGCGGTCCGTGATGGTGAGCTACCCCCGATGGTGGTTAAGCAAGACTCCGGGGAGAAACGGAGTGGGGGATCTCGTCAGAACGATTCACGGAAGAGATTCAGGAAGCAGGGTACTCCTCAAGTTGTGCAGGCGTATGCTGCTGCGATACCCGGTGCACAGGGTAAGCACCCAAAGTGTGGACGATGTGGTAACTACCACGCCGAGGAGGTGAAATGTTGGGTATGCACCAAGTGTAACCAGCTAGGGCACACCGAGAGGTTTTATAAGACCCCGAGGGGCAAATGTTTTGAGTGTGGGTCTGCTGAGCATCTCAGGAACGGGCGATAATATTCTGGTACGAGTACTTTTCTCATCTAAAGTCAGCCTGCATATATTCTGCTTGATTCTAATGTTTGGCTTTAAATTCCTTGTATTGTGAACTTCTCTTTTCTCTTATGTTATTTTTATTTTTACGCCCTTTTTGTGTTGACACCGAAGAAGCTCCATCTATAAGGAAGTCGGCGAGACGAGATTGTCTTACGAGTGCGTTTCTGAGAGGTTCGACTCCAGATCTTAATCTATCATATCGATTCGACTTAGTAATCATTGATACCAAACCAAACTGTAATAAAGACTCTTCAAAAATCTTTTCACGAACTTTTAAACTTTAGTGGAAGAATTCTGCAATTGCATGATTCGCTTCCAACTACGCGTAACTTGATCAACTACGCCTAGTTCGAAACAAATTATGCGAGAACGGAACGTAACTGCTATTGTTAACCGTTTTTGAGTCAATAATTCTCAATTCTACCTATTCCAGATTTTAGTCCGTCATTCGAACCGATGCGTTTAGGACTATGATTTTTTGCACGTTTTTACCCTTAGCGCCTTCCTTCGAAATAGAGTTAGCCGTTGGTGATTATTGCCTGCTACCGAAGTACTTTCTACCTATTGCGTTAGTTTCGACGAACTTTCTTTTCCTGTCGACTTGTATCCGATCGCCTTAGGTAGATTCGACGTTATTATTAGCATGGGTTGGTTGTCGACACACCGTGTAGAGGTTATATGTTGCGAGAAGATTATCCGCATACTTTTATAGTAGGAAGACTGTTGTTAGGTCAGGGGTATAAGGCGGGGAAGCGCCTTAAATTCGTCTCAGGATTTGAAGTTCGGGAGTACATCGAGTGGGATTGTTCACTCTTTCTTACATATCCGTGGTTCGTGATTTCCCCGATGTGTTCCTAGAGGACTTACCTGGATTACCCCTTAGTCGAGAGGCGGGGTTCCAGATTCCAGAGCGCGGTGGAGATTGTGATCACGTTAACCCAAACGCGGTCCGTTACCCCCGATGGTGGTTAAGCAAGACTCCGGGGAGAAACGGAGTGGGGGATCTCGTCAGAACGATTCACGGAAGAGATTCAGGAAGCAGGGTACTCCTCAAGTTGTGCAGGCGTATGCTGCTGCGATACCCGGTGCACAGGGTAAGCACCCAAAGTGTGGACGATGTGGTAACTACCACGCCGAGGAGGTGAAATGTTGGGTATGCACCAAGTGTAACCAGCTAGGGCACACCGAGAGGTTTTATAAGACCCCGAGGGGCAAATGTTTTGAGTGTGGGTCTGCTGAGCATCTCAGGAACATGTGTCCCGGGCGATAATATTCTGGTACGAGTACTTTTCTCATCTAAAGTCAGCCTACATATATTCTGCTTGATTCTAATGTTTGGCTTTAAATTCCTTGTATTGTGAACTTCTCTTTTCTCTTATGTTATTTTTATTTTTACGCCCTTTTTGTGTTGACACCGAAGAAGCTCCATCTATAAGGAAGTCGGCGAGACGAGTACGAGTGCGTTTCTGCGAGGTTCGACTCCAGATCTTAATCTATCATATCGATTCGACTTAGTAATCATTGATACCAAACCAAACTGTAATAAAGACTCTTCAAAAATCTTTTCACGAACTTTTAAACTTTAGTGGAAGAATTCTGCAATTGCATGATTCGCTTCCAACTACGCGTAACTTGATCAACTACGCCTAGTTCGAAACAAATTATGCGAGAACGGAACGTAACTGCTATTGTTAACCGTTTTTGAGTCAATAATTCTCAATTCTACCTATTCCGGATTTTAGTCCGTCATTCGAAGAATTTATATCCGATGCGTTTAGGACTATGATTCTTTGCACGTTTTTACCCTTAGCGCCTTCCTTCGAAATAGAGTTAGCCGTTGGTGATTATTGCCTGCTACCGAAGTACTTTCTACCTATTGCGTTAGTTTCGACGAACTTTCTTTTCCTGTCGACTTGTATCCGATCGCCTTAGGTAGATTCGACGTTATTATTAGGTTGTCGACACACCGTGTAGAGGTTATATGTTGCGAGAAGATTATCCGCATACTTTTATAGTAGGAAGACTGTTGTTAGGTCAGGGGTATAAGGCGGGGAAGCGCCTTAAATTCGTCTCAGGATTTGAAGTTCGGGAGTACATCGAGTGGGATTGTTCACTCTTTCTTACATATCCGTGGTTCGTGATTTCCCCGATGTGTTCCTAGAGGACTTACCTGGATTACCCCTTAGTCGAGAGGCGGGGTTCCAGATTCCAGAGCGCGGTGGAGATTGTGATCACGTTAACCCAAACGCGGTCCGTGATGGTGAGCTACCCCCGATGGTGGTTAAGCAAGACTCCGGGGAGAAACGGAGTGGGGGATCTCGTCAGAACGATTCACGGAAGAGATTCAGGAAGCAGGGTACTCCTCAAGTTGTGCAGGCGTATGCTGCTGCGATACCCGGTGCACAGGGTAAGCACCCAAAGTGTGGACGATGTGGTAACTACCACGCCGAGGAGGGGAAATGTTGGGTATGCACCAAGTGTAACCAGCTAGGGCACACCGAGAGGTTTTATAAGACCCCGAGGGGCAAATGTTTTGAGTGTGGGTCTGCTGAGCATCTCAGGAACAAGTGTCCCGGGCGATAATATTCTGGTACGAGTACTTTTCTCATCTAAAGTCAGCCTACATATATTCTGCTTGATTCTAATGTTTGGCTTTAAATTCCTTGTATTGTGAACTTCTCTTTTCTCTTATGTTATTTTTATTTTTACGCCCTTTTTGTGTTGACACCGAAGAAGCTCCATCTATAAGGAAGTCGGCGAGACGAGATTGTCTTACGAGTGCGTTTCTGAGAGGTTCGACTCCAGATCTTAATCTATCATATCGATTCGACTTAGTAATCATTGATACCAAACCAAACTGTAATAAAGACTCTTCAAAAATCTTTTCACGAACTTTTAAACTTTAGCGGAAGAATTCTGCAATTGCATGATTCGCTTCCAACTACGCGTAACTTGATCAACTTCGAAACAAATTATGCGAGAACGGAACGTAACTGCTATTGTTAACCGTTTTTGAGTCAATAATTCTCAATTCTACCTATTCCGGATTTTAGTCCGTCATTCGAAGAATTTATATCCGATGCGTTTAGGACTATGATTCTTTGCACGTTTTTACCCTTAGCGCCTTCCTTCGAAATAGAGTTAGCCGTTGGTGATTATTGCCTGCTACCGAAGTACTTTCTACCTATTGCGTTAGTTTCGACGAACTTTCTTTTCCTGTCGACTTGTATCCGATCGCCTTAGGTAGATTCGACGTTATTATTAGCATGGGTTGGTTGTCGACACACCGTGTAGAGGTTATATGTTGCGAGAAGATTATCCGCATACTTTTATAGTAGGAAGACTGTTGTTAGGTCAGGGGTATAAGGCGGGGAAGCGCCTTAAATTCGTCTCAGGATTTGAAGTTCGGGAGTACATCGAGTGGGATTGTTCACTCTTTCTTACATATCCGTGGTTCGTGACCGATGTGTTCCTAGAGGACTTACCTGGATTACCCCTTAGTCGAGAGGCGGGGTTCCAGATTCCAGAGCGCGGTGGAGATTGTGATCACGTTAACCCAAACGCGGTCCGTGATGGTGAGCTACCCCCGATGGTGGTTAAGCAAGACTCCGGGGAGAAACGGAGTGGGGGATCTCGTCAGAACGATTCACGGAAGAGATTCAGGAAGCAGGGTACTCCTCAAGTTGTGCAGGCGTATGCTGCTGCGATACCCGGTGCACAGGGTAAGCACCCAAAGTGTGGACGATGTGGTAACTACCACGCCGAGGAGGTGAAATGTTGGGTATGCACCAAGTGTAACCAGCTAGGGCACACCGAGAGGTTTTATAAGACCCCGAGGGGCAAATGTTTTGAGTGTGGGTCTGCTGAGCATCTCAGGAACATGTGTCCCGGGCGATAATATTCTGGTACGAGTACTTTTCTCATCTAAAGTCAGCCTACATATATTCTGCTTGATTCTAATATTCCTTGTATTGTGAACTTCTCTTTTCTCTTATGTTATTTTTATTTTTACGCCCTTTTTGTGTTGACACCGAAGAAGCTCCATCTATAAGGAAGTCGGCGAGACGAGATTGTCTTACGAGTGCGTTTCTGAGAGGTTCGACTCCAGATCTTAATCTATCATATCGATTCGACTTAGTAATCATTGATACCAAACCAAACTGTAATAAAGACTCTTCAAAAATCTTTTCACGAACTTTTAAACTTTAGTGGAAGAATTCTGCAATTGCATGATTCGCTTCCAACTACGCGTAACTTGATCAACTACGCCTAGTTCGAAACAAATTATGCGAGAACGGAACGTAACTGCTATTGTTAACCGTTTTTGAGTCAATAATTCTCAATTCTACCTATTCCGGATTTTAGTCCGTCATTCGAAGAATTTATATCCGATGCGTTTAGGACTATGATTCTTTGCACGTTTTTACCCTTAGCGCCTTCCTTCGAAATAGAGTTAGCCGTGTGATTATTGCCTGCTACCGAAGTACTTTCTACCTATTGCGTTAGTTTCGACGAACTTTCTTTTCCTGTCGACTTGTATCCGATCGCCTTAGGTAGATTCGACGTTATTATTAGCATGGGTTGGTTGTCGACACACCGTGTAGAGGTTATATGTTGCGAGAAGATTATCCGCATACTTTTATAGTAGGAAGACTGTTGTTAGGTCAGGGGTATAAGGCGGGGAAGCGCCTTAAATTCGTCTCAGGATTTGAAGTTCGGGAGTACATCGAGTGGGATTGTTCACTCTTTCTTACATATCCGTGGTTCGTGATTTCCCCGATGTGTTCCTAGAGGACTTACCTGGATTACCCCTTAGTCGAGAGGCGGGGTTCCAGATTCCAGAGCGCGGTGGAGATTGTGATCACGTTAACCCAAACGCGGTCCGTGATGGTGAGCTACCCCCGATGGTGGTTAAGCAAGACTCCGGGGAGAAACGGAGTGGGGGATCTCGTCAGAACGATCACGGAAGAGATTCAGGAAGCAGGGTACTCCTCAAGTTGTGCAGGCGTATGCTGCTGCGATACCCGGTGCACAGGGTAAGCACCCAAAGTGTGGACGATGTGGTAACTACCACGCCGAGGAGGTGAAATGTTGGGTATGCACCAAGTGTAACCAGCTAGGGCACACCGAGAGGTTTTATAAGACCCCGAGGGGCAAATGTTTTGAGTGTGGGTCTGCTGAGCATCTCAGGAACAAGTGTCGAGAGGCGGGGTTCCAGATTGACGTAGTCCGAGAGCAGCGCCAATGGCAAAGGCTCCTTATCGGTTAGCACCTCCAGAGGTGAGAGAGCTATCGAAACAGATCCAGGAATTTGTGGACAAGGGCTTCGTTAGGCCGAGTTTCTCTCTTTGAGGCGCGCCGGTACTATTCGTTAAAGAGGAAAGATGCTAAATGCATTACGTTGATGAGTTGAGCAGCATAACGATCATGTTCGTGAGATTCCCTACCATCTGGGTAAAGCGAATGCAGTAGCCGATGCGTTAACTCGCACGAAGTCGATTAAGTCGGTGAGAGTACGCACCATGATGATTTCGACTCAGTCGAGCTTGAAGGCTCGTATCATTCAGGCTTATCAGGAGGCTCTCACCGAGGATTGTATCATTGGTTTATCGTAGATCGGCTGATGTAGTCAGCGCTTTTTCTGCCTATTCGAGAAGATTACCGAATAGAGAAACCTTTTAGATTATTGACGAGATTTTCCACCATTTCTGATCGTGACGCTCGTGCGTTTTAGACTTTGGTGGAAGTTGGAATCGACTTTTTCTGCTAGCCGAGTTTTCATACTACAATAGTTACCGCCCCATCTTTTGTTGCGTGCTGTGTGAGGCTTTTTACTGTCATAACTCTAAAGTTTGGAGCCAAGTTACTCGAGAACGGGAGGAGGTAATTCAGCGAAAATTTCCCCATCTATTTTCTTCTAGCGATGCTCTTTAGTAATTTCGAGGACGAAATTCTTTTAACTAGGGGAGGCTGTGACGTCCCGTTAATTTGAAGTACTTATGTTACCGTCGTTATTTATATTTTATTCGCAATTGATTTGACCCTTATAATTCGCCTTGTTTTGCTCACGATTTACTGTTTTTGAGTATTGGGTTTTCTGTATTTGCTAATTCGTCCCCTGAGACGAAATAATTTTATTTTATCTAAGTGCCAATTGGTTAGTATTCTCATAATTATAAGTTAGAAGGTTTATGCCAAATTTGTCGGTTAACGTATTCTTTACCTTCGAGAAACCGTGCTTTTACGCTTGTTTATCTTTTACCGAAATCGTGCGTATCTTGAACCCAAAACTTAAAAGTTATCATAAAATGAATCATAATACCAATAATACTTATAATGAACTTTCCTAAGTTCATTTGTAAAACAATCGGGAATCCTAAACGAATACATATACTTAACGACAACACGAACAAAAAGCGGAGAAATCCAGGAAATAGACTGGGCGCGCCGCGGTGAGCTGGCCGCGCCTCGGTCCATCCCCTGGACAGCTCTTTTTGTTGAAGTGGTGAGTCACATCTTGCATGTAACATACAATTGACACCTACCTAAAAACGTGTCAACACCTCATTTAGACCAGTTTATGCATCACTTGTGTCTTACAAGCTTCATTTCATCTCACAAATTACACACACAACTCACTCCTCTCTCTCTTTTCTTTGAAGCAAACACACACAAACACACACACACTCCCTTCAAACTTCTTCTTGTGGCTGTGATTTCCAAGAAATAATCAACATATTTCTTCACCATAAAGTGTTGTGTTCTTCAAGAGGAGTAGAGTTCTTTCATCCATTTGGAGGTTTACTTTGGTTATATCGTTTTCGGATCGAAAATCACCGTCTCATATCAAGGATTTTCATCACATCTTGCTTGATCTTGACATCTTCACTTTCTTTGGGGTATAATGACTTAAACTCTCTGTATTTTCTAAGTTTTATTCATTTCATGTATGATCTAACTAAAGAAAATGAGTTTTTAACAAAGTTTGATGGTAAATAATTTATGAAAATCAAGATTTTTATAAAATATATATGGATCTTTGATTTAAATGGTGAAAAGCTTTACAAATTGGTTGTTTGGAAGTGTTTTGATGATTCCATAACTTGCATGTCTAAACTTATTACATCAAAATATGATTTTCCAACATAAAACGATTTTTGTAAAAATTTAGAAATCTGAAGTCGTGACCGCGCCACGGTGCCTCCACCGCGAGGCGGTCGTGGTAAAATTATGACCGCGGCGCAGTCACTCCACCGTGAGGCGGTCGTGGTAAACCCATGACCGCGGCGCAGTCACTCCACCGCGAGGCGGTCGTGAACCAGATTCTCGAAATTTTGTAAATCCGTTAAATTTGCACCTTAAGCTCGTTATATTGTGAACCTTTATTAACGGTGAGTGTATTGTGTTTTGGAGGAGGGTTTGTCCTCAGCACCACGCCACCGAGGTCTTTGATTCCGGATTCTATTCTTGTCAAATCTTGCGGGTGTTAACGGTATAAATTGCTATCCTTGAGAATCTTTCATTTTCATTATCCATCATTATTCGGTTTTAGCCTTGAAAACGGTTAGGAGTAAATACTAGACCAACACTTAATGTATCATCGGATTTGGATTGAGAATGGACGAAATATATTAAAATGTAATCTAACCGAAAGTATCGTAATTAAATCATTATTGTATTATGTATTATGAAAAAGATTTAAAGTGTAACTTGTTATCAAGCGGGAAAGTGTACGGATTTTGGACAAATAATTTTTGATGCGGAAGCGCTGCCGGATTTTCCATTCACGACTCTTCACGACATTAAAACACTTAAATACTTAAAAGTAACATATTATACAATAACATCGTCTTTGTACTCAAGGACGCCAACGCAATCAAAAATGTCATAATACTACTTAAAATGGACATTTTAAACCTCTTTGCGATATATTAAAACTTCGTCACTTTGTAATCCTCGTTTTAATTCAACGAAATATGTTTTTAAGACAAACTTTATAAATGGTTTTTTTTGAAAGGTATTTTACTCTAAATATTTTGGTATGAAAAGACTCCCAAATTTTTAAAAGTGTCAAATTGAACTTTTAAATTGATTTTGACTTTAATAAGTCAACATAATTGACATTTGACTTTTATAAGTCAACATCTTAATTTTGGTCGACATAATGAACATTGGTATTAATAATCCTTTCGACTCGGAGTCGTCACTTGTTTCCAACGGTCGCTGTTGACGTGAAAGTTCGATATCTTTCTGATCGGCCCTTTTCTGGCGCGGAACATCGTCTTCTTAATCCGTCATCCTTATTCGACTTATTAATCGTTGGAATGTTATAATTTAACTTAATATTAACCGACAAGGCTAAACCGAACTATACTTGTAGAGATACTGAGACTATATTATTGCTGTTTAGGGCACTTAGACGGTGGAGTTGTAGCTCCGTGATTGTTTACCCGAGATTTGCTGAAGCTTGTATTGTGAGTTATTCGTAGCCCTTGTCTTTACTATTTTTGGGGTGTAAAGCGTGTTTTAAAATTGTCTGCTTGTATGCGGGACTTTACAAATTATCTTGTTTACCCAGTGATTTAGGTCTGCCTTAGACTAAGTATCATTAGGCTCGAGAAGCCTCCCCTTATACACTTGATTAAGCTTTTTCCCGCGGTTTCATATATACAGATCTGTTTGGGTTTGACCGAACCCTCATCGCTCGTTAGGCCGTACCTAGGAGTGGTTGTTATGGCCGTATTTCATAATTGGTTGCCTTTGGATTGATACCCCTTAGGATAGGGGTTAATTTACGTGGTCAGGTTCAGTGTATGATAGTCTAGGCATGGTACCTCTCACTATTGGATTGTATAACAAGATATGATGTTTGAAATTATAATGTTTATTGAAACTTGTCGATGGGTCACTTTTACTTTAAAATTGCGAATAATTCACCAACATGTTGTTGATGTCGTTTTAACGCTTTGCAGGAAATTGAGGATTTCCTTTGATCATGCGATAGTTTATTTTCGGATCGCTTGCTTTTGGGAAAGTTGAATTTTGAAATGTTTATTGTAATTTCCATGACGATCCGTTTGTTTGTTTCTTTTGGAATTGTATTTGTACTTGGCGTCTTATCGCCTTTGACTTTATGATGTAATTTTGTAACATTTGGCATGATCTATTTAATTTGATGTTTTGTTTATCGGTTATATTGTTGTAATATTGACTCTTGATATTATAACTGGAACATTCCGTGTTTCCGCTATTAGCGGGGTGTGACAGAAGTTGGTATCAGAGCCAAAGGTTATAGCGAACCGAGTGATTTTAATTGAGTAAATCACTTGGACTATGACCATAGGCTTTTTAAATCGATTTTCTCTGATTGCAATGTGTGCACTATTTTAATACGTGTTTAATTTCGCGTTGTGTTTTGGCATTTGGCCTTGTTTTCGTGTCGCACACATTTGCTGATCGAGTTTTCTCTTCCTTTTATTTTAGGACGATGGCGGAGTTGCGACACGAAGTTCGGCGAGACGCGCTACTGCGAACGCGAGAGCGAATACTGTGAATTCGAGAGCGAGTGCTAATACCGCGACTCCGAATGCGAGAGCGAATAACGCGGAAACGAATACGACCCCAAACATCAGACAATTTATCGCTGAGGAATTTGCAGCAATGATGCCTGTTATGATCGCTCAGATTAGAGATAACATCGGTATGGGAACTGGTGGTTCGGCTTCTGAGAATCCCGAGCCGATTGTTAATAATGATGGTCCCGAAGTTGTGATTAATGAATCGGATGGAGTAGAGGGATCAGCTCGACGCGCTGGATGCACTTTGAAGACGTTCATGAGTTTTAAGGCCCCGGAATTTAAGGGCAATGAGGGAGCAACTGGAACGCTTCAATGGATGGAGAAACTAGAGTCTATCTTTGATGTTGTGAGTTGCGCGGACGAGGATCGAGTCTGTTTTGCTGCGTTTGTGTTTCAAGGCTCTGCTCTGACTTGGTGGAATTCGATTGTGAATGTGCGAGGCCGAGCTGAAATTAACGCCATGACTTGGGAGCAACTGAAGGAGTTAATGATTACCGAATATGTTCCTGAATCCGAGATTCAGAAGTTGGAGGACGAGTTCTGGAATTTAACCATGATTGGTTCAGACATTCAGGGGTACAACTCGCGTTTTCACTCCTTGTCCCAGCTGGTTCCCCACTTGGTCCGACCGGAACTCAAGCGAATCGGTCGCTACACTCACGGGTTACCCCAGGCAATCCGTAAGGTCCGTGATGGTGAGCTACCCCCGATGGTGGTTAAGCAAGACTCCGAGGAGAAACGGAGTGGGGGATCCCGTCAGAACGATTCACAGAAGAGATTCAGGAGGCAGGGTACTCCTCAAGTTGTGCAGGCGTATGCTGCTGCGATACCCGGTGCACAGGGTAAGCACCCAAAGTGTGGACGATGTGGTAACTACCACGCCGAGGAGGTGAAATGTTGGGTATGCACCAAGTGTAACAAGCTAGGGCACACCGAGAGGTTTTATAAGACCCCGAGGGGCAAATGTTTTGAGTGTGGGTCTGCTGAGCATCTCAGGAACAAGTGTCCCAGGCGATAATATTCTGGTACGAGTACTTTTCTCATCTAAAGTCAGCCTGCATATATTCTGCTTGATTCTAATGTTTGGCTTTAAAATCCTTGTATTGTGAACTTCTCTTTTCTCTTATGTTATTTTTATTTTTACGCCCTTTTTGCGTTGACACCGAAGAAGCTCCATCTATAAGGAAGTCGGCGAGACGAGATTGTCTTACGAGTGCGTTTCTGAGAGGTTCGACTCCAGATCTTAATCTATCATATCGATTCGACTTAGTAATCATTGATACCAAACCAAACTGTAATAAAGACTCTTCAAAAATCTTTTCACGAACTTTTAAACTTTAGTGGAAGAATTCTGCAATTGCATGATTCGCTTCCAACTACGCGTAACTTGATCAACTACGCCTAGTTCGAAACAAATTATGCGAGAACGGAACGTAACTGCTATTGTTAACCGTTTTTGAGTCAATAATTCTCAATTCTACCTATTCCAGATTTTAGTCCGTCATTCGAAGAATTTTATATCTGATGCGTTTAGGACTATGATTCTTTGCACGTTTTTACCCTTAGCGCCTTCCTTCGAAATAGAGTTAGCCGTTGGTGATTATTGCCTGCTACCGAAGTACTTTCTACCTATTGCGTTAGTTTCGACGACCTTTCTTTTCCTGTCGACTTGTTTCCGATCGCCTTAGGTAGATTCGACGTTATTATTAGCATGGGTTGGTTTGTCGACACACCGTGTAGAGGTTATATGTTGCGAGAAGATTATCCTCATACTGTTATAGCTGGAAGACTATTGTTAGGTCAGGAGTATAAGGCGGGGAAGCGCCTTAAAGTCATCTCAGGATATGAAGTTCGGGAGTACATCGAGTGGGATTGTTCACTCTTTCTTACATATCCGTGGTTCGTGATTTCCCCGATGTGTTCCTAGAGGACTTACCTGGATTACCCCTTAGTCGAGAGGCGGAGTTCCAGAATGACGTAGTCCGAGAGCAGCGCCAGTGGCAAAGGCTCCTTATCGGTTAGCACCTCCAGAGGTGAGAGAGCTATTGAAGCAGATCCGGGAATTTGTGGACAAGGGCTTCGTTAGGCCGAGTTTCTCTCTTTGAGGCGTCGGTACTATTCGTTAAAGAGGAAAGATGCTAAATGCATTACGTTGATGAGTTGAGCAGCATAACGATCATGTTCGTGAGATTCCCTACCATCTGGGTAAAGCGAATGCAGTAGCCGATGCGTTAAGTCGCACGAAGTCGATTAAGCCGGTGAGAGTACGCACCATGATGATTTCGACTCAGTCGAGCTTGAAGGCTCGTATCATTCAGGCTTATCAGGAAGCTCTCACCGAGGATTGTATCATTGGATTATCGTAGATCGGCTGATGTAGTCAGCGCTTTTTCTGCCTATTCGAGAAGATTACCGAATAGAGAAACCTTTTAGATTGCATATTGACGAAATTTTCCGCCATTTCTGATCGTGACGCGCGTGCGTTTTAGACTTTGGTGGAAGTTGGAATCGACTTTTTCTGCTAGCCGAGTTTTCATACTACAATAGTTACCGCCCCATCTTTTGTTGCGTGCCGTGTGAGGCTTTTTACTGTCATAACTCTATAGTTTGGAGCCAAGTTACTCGAGAACGGGAGGAGGTAATTCAGCGAAAATTTCCCCATCTATTTTCTTCTAGCGATGCTCTTTACTAATTTCGAGGACGAAATTCTTTTAACTGGGGAGGCTGTGACGTCCCGTTAATTTGAAGTACTTATGTTACCGTCGTTATTTATATTTTATTCTCAATTGATTTGACCCTTGTAATTCGCCTTGTTTTGCTCACGATTTACTGTTTTTTAGTATCGGGTTTTCTGTATTTGCTAATTCGTCCCCTGAGACGAAATAATTTTATTTTATCTAAGTGCCAATTGGTTAGTATTCTCATAATTATAAGTTAGAAGGTTTATGCCAAATTTGTCGGTTAACGTATTCTTTACCTTCGAGAAACCGTGCTTTTACGCTTGTTTACCTTTTACCGAAATCGTGCGTATCTTGAACCCAAAACTTAAAAGTTATCATTAAATGAATCATAATACCAATAATACTTATAATGAACTTTCCTAAGTTCATTTGTCAAACAATCGGGAATCCTAAACGAATACATATACTTAACGACAACACGAACAAAAAGCGGAGAAATCCAGGAAATGGACTGGGCGCGCCGCGGTGAGCTGGCCGCGCCTCGGTCCATCCCCTGGACAGCTCTTTTTGTTGAAGTGGTGAGTCACATCTTGCATGTAACATACAATTGACACCTACCTAAAAACGTGTCAACACCTCATTTAGACCAGTTTATGCATCACTTGTGTCTTACAAGCCTCATTTCATCTCACAAATTACACACACAACTCACTCCTCTCTCTCTTTTCTTTGAAGCAAACACACACAAACACACACACACTCCCTTCAAACTTCTTCTTGTGGCTTTGATTTCCAACAAATAATCAACATATTTCTTCACCATAAAGTGTTGTGTTCTTCAAGAGGAGTAGAGTTCTTTCATCCATTTGGAGGTTTACTTGGGTTATATCGTTTTCGGGTCGAAAATCACCGTCTCATATTAAGGATTTTCATCACATCTTGCTTGATCTTGACATCTTCACTTTCTTTGAGGTATAATGACTTAAACTCTCTGTATTTTCTAAGTTTTATTCAATTCATGTATGATCTAACTAAAGAAAATGAGTTTTTAACAAAGTTTGATGGTAAATAATTTATGAAAATCAAGATTTTTATAAAATATATATGGATCTTTGATTTAAATGGTGAAAAGCTTTACAAATTGGTTGTTTGGAAGTGTTTTGATGATTCCATAACTTGCATGTCTAAACTTATTACATCAAAATATGATTTTCCAACATAAAACGACTTTTGTAAAAATTGAGAAATCTGAAGTCGTGACCGCGCCACGGTGCCTCCACCGCGACGCGGTCGTGGTAAAATTATGACCGCGGCGCAGTCACTCCACCGCGAGGCGGTCGTGGTAAACCCATGACCGCGGCGCAGTCACTCCACCGCGAGGCGGTCGTGAACCAGATTCTGGAAATTTTGTAAATCCGTTAAATTTGCACCTTAAGCTCGTTATATTGTGAACCTTTATTAACGGTGAGTGTATTGTGTTTTGGAGGAGGGTTTGTCCTCAGCACCACGCCACCGAGGTCTTTGATTCCGGATTCTATTCTTGTCAAATCTTGCGGGTGTTAACGGTATAAATTGCTATCCTTGAGAATCTTTCATTTTCATTATCCATCATTATTCGGTTTTAGCCTTGAAAACGGTTAGGAGTAAATACTAGACCAACACTTAATGTATCATCGGATTTGGATTGAGAATGGACGAAATATAGTAAAATGTAATCTAACCGAAAGTATCGTAATTAAATCATTATTGTATTATGTATTATGAAAAAGATTTAAAGTGTAACTTGTTATCAAGCGGGAAAGTGTACGGATTTTGGACAAATAATTTTTGATGCGGAAGCGCTGCCGGATTTTCCATTCACGACTCTTCACGACATTAAAACACTTAAATACTTAAAAGTAACATATTATACAATAACATCGTCTTTGTACTCAAGGACGCCAACGCAATCAAAAATGTCATAATACTACTTAAAATAGATATTTTAAACCTCTTTGTGATATATTAAAACTTCGTCACTTTGTAATCCTCGTTTTAATTCAACGAAATATGTTTTTAAGACAAACTTTTTAAATGGTTTTTTTTGAAAGGTATTTTACTCTAAATATTTTGGTATGAAACGACTCCCAAATTTTTCAAAGTGTCAAATTGAACTTTTAAATTGATTTTGACTTTAATAAGTCCACATAATTGACATTTGACTTTTATAAGTCAACATCTTAATTTTGGTCGACATAATGAACATTGGTATTAATAATCCTTTCGACTCGGAGTCGTCACTTGTTTCCAACGGTCGCTGTTGACGTGAAAGTTCGATATCTTGCCGATCGGCCCTTTTCTGGCGCGGAACATCGTCTTCTTAATCCGTCATCCTTATTCGACTTACTAATCGTTGGAATGTTATAATTTAACTTAATATTAACCGACAAGGCTAAACCGAACTATACTTGTAGAGATACTGAGACTATATTATTGTTGTTTAGGGCACTTAGACGGTAGAGTTGTAGCTCCGTGATTGTTTACCCGATATTTGCTGAAGCTTGTATTGTGAGTTATTCGTAGCCCTTGTCTTTACTATTTTTGGGGTGTAAAGCGTGTTTTAAAATTGTCTGCTTGTATGCGGGACTTTACAAATTATCTTGTTTACCCAGTGATTTAGGTCTGCCTTAGACTAAGTAACATTAGTCTCGAGAAGCCTCCCCTTATACACTTGATTAAGCTTTTTTCCGCGGTTTCATATATACAGATCTGTTTGGGTTTGACCGAACCCTCATCGCTCGTTAGGCCGTACCTAGGAGTGGATGTTATGGCCGTATTTCATAATTGGTTGCCTTTGGATTGATACCCCTTAGGATAGGGTTTAATTTACGTGGTCAGGTTCAGTGTATGATAGTCTAGGCATGGTACCTCTCACTATTGGATTGTATAACAAGATATGATGTTTGAAATTATAATGTTTATTGAAACTTGTCGATGGGTCACTTTTACTTTAAAATTGCGAATAATTCACCAACATGTTGTTGATGTCTTTTAACGCTTTGCAGGAAATTGAGGATTTCCTTTGATTATGCCATAGTTTATTTTCGGATCGCTTGCTTTTGGGAAAGTTGAATTTTGAAATGGTTATTGTAATTTCCATGACGATCCGTTTGTTTGTTTCTTTTGGAATTGTATTTGTACTTGGCGTCTTATTGCCTTTGACTTTATGATGTAATTTTGTAACATTTGGCATGATCTATTTAATTTGATGTTTTGTTTATCGGTTATATTGTTGTAATCTTGACTCTTGATATTATAACTGGAACATTCCGTGTTTCCGCTATTAGCGGGGTGTGACACATATGTTACTTTTACTTACACATGTACATACTTATCGTCTTACACATGTGGATTATTCCACCGCTGAGGTAATGAAAACTTTTACTATTCATCTTACACATGTGGATTATTCCACTGATGAGGTAATGACAACATTTACTTATCATCTTACACATGTGGATAGTTCCACCGCTGAGGTAATGACAACATATATTTATCGTCTTGCTCCGCAACTTGACTTTTCCAAATATTGATCTATTTGTCTATGATCTACTTTAAAAGTATATATGTTTTAAGCGACTTTTCCGCTCACCCTTCTTTTAAGAAAACGTACTGCTTATATATACTTGTCGGAACTTTGTCAAGAACTTATAAACAGTAACTAACTCATTACGTTATGTAGTTTGACACTTTATCTCATGTTTCAGGAAACTAAGCGTAAGTCATGAAGTGCATTGCTCGGGCGGGTCATGATTATTATGTGAAGTGTAATTCGGGAGAAGACCTATTTTGTTTTGGGAATTTTATTAAATATTTTATTTTCTAATCGTCGTCTTAAACATTGTTATCTTGGTTATGTCTTTGAACAATTGAACTTTTCGAACTTTAATTTTAATGACTTGAACCGTTGACTTTTGTTATAACTCGTGTAATGATTCTCTTGCTCTTCGCACCTCGTGTTTCCGCTTTAGCGGGGTGTGACAATTAAGGTTAGCCAAAACAAGTAGTGTAAAAAAAATGGTTTTCGTCACAACCCGCTTAGAGCGGAAACACGGGGTGTTCCAGTTATAATATACAAGAGTCAAGGATTACAACAATACAACAAATAAACAAAACATCAAATAACATTAACCATTCCAACCGTTTACAAAGTACATTACAATGTCAAAGGTGGTGAACGCCAAGTACAAAATACAACTTCAAAAGTCAACAAGCGAATCAACATGGAAATTACATCAAACATTACAAATTCATATTCCCGAAAAAAGCGATCCGAAAACAACATGGCATGATTACTGAACTTCCTCAAAGTCCTGAAAAGCGTTAAAACGACATCAACAACAGTTGGTGAATTATTCGCAATTTTAAGTAAAAAGTGACCCATCGACAAGTTTCAACAAACAAAGTTAATTTCAAATATCATATCTTGTTTTTCAACCCTAGCGAGGATACTATCCTTAGATTAGTTATACATCGAACCTTACTAGTCCAAAAGACCCAATTCCTAAGGTAGTGTCAACCATAGGCAACCAAATAATGAAAAAGCGGCCATAACATCCACTCATAGAAACCTACCGAGATATGAGGGTTAGGTAAAATAACCCATATAGCTATATATATATAACCTTTGGGCACAGAGCTTAACGAGTGTATAAGACACCCAATCTAAGGCAGACCTATTCAAGTAGGTAAAAAAGATAATAAACAATGTCCCGCATACATGCAGACGATTTTAAAACACGCTTTCCAGCCCTAAAAATAGTAAAGACACAGGGCTACGAATAACTCACAGATAAAGCTTCAGCAACAATTTTCGGGTCACAAACACGGAGCTACAACTCCACCGCCTAAGTGCCTTAAAAAATGAACAACATAGTCTCAGTATCTCTATAAGTCTAGTCCGGTTTAGCCTTGTCGATTAAGATTAAGTTTAATATAACATTCCAACGATTATTCAGTTGATTCATGATGACGGATTAAGAAGACGATGTTCCGCGCCAAAGAAGGGCTGATCGGCAAGATATCAATCTTTCACGTCAATAGTGATCGTCGGAAACAATGGTAATTCCGAGTCGAAAAGAATATTAATGCCAATGTTTTTTTAGGTTGGCCATGATTAAAGATGTTGACTTTATAAAAGTCAACTTTTCAAGAAAGTTGACTTTACAAAAGTCAAAGTCAACAATTTGAAGTAAAATCAAAGTCAATTTGAAAGAAAGTCAAAGTCAACGTAAAAGTCCAACATTGACACTTTGAATAATTTAAGGTTATTTTCTTACCAAATACTTAGAGTAAAATTCCTATAAAACCATTTTATAAAAAGGTTTGTCGTAAAACGTATTTTGATGAATTAAAACGATGATCAAAATTTGTGGCGAAGTTTAATATATCGCGAAGAGGTTTAAAATGTCCTAAGTAATATTACTGCATTTGATTACGTTGGCGTCTTTGAGTCCGAAGACGATTTCATAGCATAATATGTTACTTTTATATACAAGGTTACTTATACGAGTGTTTAATGTCGTAAAAAGTCGTGAGATGGAATTTCGGCAGCGCTTCCGCATCATAAAATATTCGTCCAAAATCTGTACACTTTCCCGCTTGATAACAAATTATTTTAAACCTTTCTCATAATGCATAATACAATAATAAATTAATTACGATACTTTTTATTAGATTATACTTTAACATATTTTGTCCAAATCTCAGTCCAAAACCGATAATGTATTAAGTGTTTGTCTAATATTTACTCCTAACTGTTTTCAAGGCTAAAACCGAATAACGAAAGGTAATGAAATCGACAGATTCACAAGAATAGCAATTTATACCGTTAACACGCGCATGATTTGACAAGAATCCGGAACAAAAGACTTCAGTGGTGTGGTGATGAGAATAACCGCCTCAAAAGCACAATACATCCACGGTTAATAAGTTGAAAACAAAAATTTCGTGTTAATAGCTATATCCAGCCGCCGGCTGGGAGTCCACAGTCAGCTCCGGATGTTTGTTATTTTAGCGATTTTAAGCATTTTTCAAGTATCTTTTCTGTAAATCTCGACATGCAACTTATAAATCTTCAAAAATGTTTATAGATTTCTTCAAAAAAAACTTTATCTATCAACATCTTTGTGAAAGTTTATAAATAACCATAAAAACTTTATAAAAACCCTTATTTGTTGTTAGATTAACCATGCAAATGAAAAAATGTATATCAAAACAGTAAGTTTTAGTTATTATACCTCAAAGAAAAGAGTGTGTTAAGATCTAGACGATTTTGATGGAGATTTTACCCGAAAATGATGAACACCAAAGCAACCAACCGAGAGAATCACCACCCTTTGCTCCCTTTGTTATTAAAAACAGTTTATTGAGATGATTATAGGTGATTATTGATGGTTCTTGGCTGGGATTTACAACCACTATGGGGAAACGTTGAGAGAGTTATGGAGGAAACCAAGTGTGTGTGTGGGTTTTTGTTATTAGAAAATGAAAGAAGTGAAAGAGAAATCACATATTAGAGCATTGGGACGGCAATTCCTGGCACACATGGGGGTCAAATCGGGTAGCAACAAGTGGTACCATTCACTTTACATGCAAAAATGAGTCACCAAAATTGTTGACCAGCAGCATTCAGCTGCTGGCTGGAGGATTTCAGGCGCAGGCTGGAGCCCAGCCATTGGTTGAATCCATCCAGCCGTTGGCTGAATGGCTGGTTCAGCAAAATTTCCGTTTTACGTTATCGTAAGGCGTTTTCGTTCGTTAAAGTTCCCGATTGATTTCAAATTAACTTTGGCAAGTTCAATGTATGTATTCTTGGTATTAGGGTTCATTAAATGATTAACTTTCACTTTAGATCCCGAGATACGCACGATTTCGGTGGATGATCCAAAAGAGAAAAAGTACAATATCTCGAAGATAAGGAGTACATTAACCGACAAAACTTGGCATAAACCTCCTAACTTATTACCATGAGCATATTAACTATTTGGCACTTAGGTAAACACAAGTTTACATCACAAGGGACGAATCAAAATAAACACTTAAAACTCGATTCTCAATAATAAACTGTGAGTAAGACAAAGCGAAATACAAGGGTCAAAACAATTGAGAATAACTTTAAAATAATGAAGGTAACTTAAGTACTTCAATTTGACGGGACTTCACAGTTTTGTTGACCTAAGGATCAGTCAACATAGGACTTGAGACATGTCCTTATGGCTGATTGCTAGAGTACTTACATACACATGTGTGGTTCACAAATGTACACGACGTCGGTTTTTTTCAGAAATGAAGCACGAATCTAGACGGAAACTTGGAATAGTTAGACGAATACTCAAATTTTAACAACGGTGAATTTGATTTATAAAATTATCAAAAAGTTCATATACCAATAAGTATACTAATAAATCGAACACGGATGTTACTCATAAAGTTATCTAGGAACTCGACTAGTGGGAACTAACTATTGTGCACCTAAACTAACAAGGTATCAAACACATATAAGGATATACACACATGTACATAATTTACTCCAACAACAACAGTAATAAGTAAGTTTAAAATTTTTCAGTAAATTACTTTATTGATCTACAAACATATATACTAACTAAGGACGGAGAGAGTGATAGTTGGCACAACCTTGATTAGAGAGCACATCGTTAGGCTTCATATATCAATTCCATCCATAGCTGTCACACCCCGCTAAAGCGGAAACACGAGGTGAGAGAGCTGGAACATCATTACAAGGATTATAACAAAATATAACGGTTTCAAGTCATTGATTAAATTAAAAAGAGTTCACAAGTTCAAAAGACAACCAAGTAGTTTAACGTTTCAATACAAATACATAATTAAAGTTTCAAACAAATCCCCAAAATAAATGAAGTGGTCTTTTCCCAATGTAAGTCTCACGTAACCTTCCTGACCCGTCCATGCCATGCACTTCATTCTTACACTTGGTTTCCTGAAACATAAGATAAAGTGTCAACTACTATAAAGTAGTGAGTGAGTTATAGTTTTAAGTTTCTCGACAAAAGTTTCCGTAAAGTATATATATAAGTATAAGGGTTTCATAAAAGAAAAGGAGCGGAACGACACTTAAATATTATATACCTTAAAAGTTTTAGAGACAACGAGGTGTAACAACACCTTAAAAGTTTAGACCAAGGCAAGTAAAACATTACTTTTAAATAATAGTAGCGGATTCGATCGCTAAAAGAGTGTATATGCGTAAATAAGTAACTAATGATTATAACCTTGTATCAACCTCTTGGCGTAATATAACATAAGTGTACACGCTAAACCGATTATCCAACCGTGAGGCCCCTTACCTCGCACTATCTACGAGGAGTATTCTGATCATAGTAATATGTACTTAGATTGCCATCTAAGTAAGGAACGGTTCTTTTCTAAGTATCGATACCCATAATTACTAAACGGCTTAACAAAGCTAATAGTGTGATGAACTAAAACCGGGCACTAAAGCAATTTTTGTTTCAAACTGATAGTAGGCACTTATGATTCGCGTTATATTCTCATCAAGGGTTGGTCTCGTATACAAGTAACCATAGATTAGTTCTAGCCAATTAAAGGGGGAAATCCATTAAGCCGAGTAAAGGGGGAAAGCCATTAAGTTTATTGGATGCCAATCGGGGCAATTAAAACTGTTTACGCACATAAGTTTCACAAAACGTTCAATAATAGACCAATAGTTCATAAAATGTTCAAAAAATTCATAATAGTTGCAAAAGTTCATAAAAGTTTCAAAGCAATTAGATCTCATGTTTCCCCCGAAGAGTTATGTAAACATACAATCAGTAAAAGGGGATGTAACTCACGGGTTGCGAAGATAACGTAAGGTCGGAAAACGGTCGGAAAACGTGTCGGGAATCACAGAAAGCCTAAAGAATACCAAGATTGTTTAAGTGTTATGTTCTCATTACATTATTATATATAATATGTAATAGATGAAATTTTTAGTTAAAATTTAAGTGTCATGGTTAATATTGTCCAAAAATAGTCTGAATCGGTTATCGTTATGTTTTAGTCCAAAAGTCCAAAGTTAACGTGATTATCATTATGTTACATATATTTTTGGTCGCTGAAGTGTTTTAGATTTTCTAACGATATGTGGGCAGCGCTTCCGCGGCCAAATTTCATATCAATATCTAAGGCCACCTTCCCGCTCACAAAACACATATATAAACATAACAAGGTCAAACACGTTCATTTTAGTGTCATAAGTCCAATAATAATGCCACATTACATATATTTTTATTGTTCTCAGTCCAAAATTACTACTCTCGAAAAATCAGCAAGTGTACATAAGTTTAAATGTCAAAACGAAAAAATTTCAGGAAAACAGCAGCCCTTTGCATCGTTCATGTCCATTGGGACGGCACAAAACACCTTTGTGTCCCGCTGCGTCGTCCTGGTGCTGCTGGGACGGCGCCCAGTGTGCTGTTTTTCACAAACTTCGATTTTTCTTGCAAAAACGTTTAGTTAAGCCATAGATTCCGACATGTAATCGGTAAAAACTTTATAATAGGACATTTTAACAGTTTCTAAACAACTTTTAACCATAGATTCATAGATCTAATTGTTATTTTAATAGAAATTCGTTTTTGTATTAAAAGTGTTATGAAACTTCATAAAAACTTGTTTTTATGGTTTAGATCATCCATGCAACTTGTAAAAACAATAAATATATAAAAGGGAAAGATTTCTACCGGATGAAATAGCTTGGATGATGTTTTAGAAGTGTTTTGAGCTCCAAAAATGGTGAAATTGCTTTGAAACCGAAATAACTTGTTCCTCCTTGCTTCCTCTTGATGTTAGAACGACTTTTATGGATGATTTTAGTGGATTTAATGGTTGTAACTTTCTGGTTTGATGTGTTCTTGAGAGAGGGTGGAGAGAAAACCTTGTGTGTGTGTGTGTTTTACGTTTACAAAATGGAAAAATGAAAAGAAAATAAGGGAAGTGTAATAATAACACTTTGGGATTGTTAAAATGGCAGGAATAAGTGGTATAAACCGAGTATGATTGGTTGGTGATTTTATAAAAACGAGACAAGGCTTTTAAAAGCCAAAAATTTAAATCTGCGTTTTCAGGACGTCGCACATGGTTACTTTGTGCGGGGTCCTGACCCCTTTCCAGTGTTTTACAGATTTTTCGTTTCGTTTCGTTGGACCTTTTCGTTAACTGAAAGTTTCTAATTACGGTACGTTATGAACTTAGGAAAGTTCCTTAGGTGTTTTCTTGTTATTAGGACTTATATAAATTGATTCCGAAGTTGATTCCGACACTGACGCGTTTCCGGTAAAAGTACAGTTAAAGACAATGACAGACATTTAAAGAGATATAGGACACGAATTGCACCTGAAATTTTGACGGTTGTCACAATAGCTTTG
Source organism: Senecio squalidus (assembly GCA_910822075.1). Classification (NCBI taxonomy): domain Eukaryota; kingdom Viridiplantae; phylum Streptophyta; class Magnoliopsida; order Asterales; family Asteraceae; genus Senecio; species Senecio squalidus. The sequence continues at coordinate 35,273,038 of CAJVGC010000432.1, forward strand.
AGAGAACACGATTTTAGGTGAGTTAGTTCCGACCAACTCGAGATTAAATAACAGAGCTTGAGTGGTCCTCGAGAAAAACATTTTGGCAACGATTTGATTTGAGCAGATTAGTATAATTCGTGAAAAATGTTTCGGGGCTAATTCCCATTTAGGAGCTACATTTCGACGTTCTGAACATCTTTGTAGAAGAAACCAAACCTTGAAAACGAACATATTATTAAACTGGGATTATAAGAGTTGATGCATGCCATGAAAGATAAAACAATTGTCCAACGAAATGTAGGAAGTAAGATGGTATATGTAAGCTAATACGATTGATAAATAAGGATTTAACATAAGTCTCGAAATAGAGTTTCTTACACAAGATATAACCTTAGATATACCTAAGTCCATTATTAGTACGAACAAAAATTTCCTGTTAATCATCTAGGAGCTCTACTAGTGGAACTAACTATTTTGCACTTAACTAATACTATAGCATCACATATAAAGTATACACACATGTCACAAGTAATCATTATACATAAAAGTAATTGTAAAGCTCTTTTTTTTTTTTTAAAAAAAAAATTTGTAAACCCGGTAAGAGCATACGACATACTAGACTATTCTGAGTCGGATAAGTGACGGTTGTCACACGAGGTTTATATTTTTAGACAATAGATTCCGAGACCTAAAACATTGGTTTAGATCTCTGTTTCAAATTTGTGACAACCGTCTTATTTTAGGTGAAAACCACATTCTCTATCTTTGACTTAAATTCGAATTGATCTTATCGTTACTTGTCTCAAAAAATTTGTGTGTGTCGGAATCGAAATCGGAATCACAAAATGAATCCTAATACCAAGAAAACACCTAGTGAACTTGTCTAAGTTCATATTTAAAATAACCAGAAACTCCCAACTAACGAAAACGCTTAACATTGGAACGAAGGAGAAACGAAAAAGGCAGAAATCTGCCCTCCAGCCGGGCCGCGGTGGAGGGTACAGACCAGCCATTTTTGTTAAACTCAAAAACTTAAACAAACAAACCCAAACCCGAGCCCAACACTTTGGCTCCGGGTTAAACATGTTATAAGTCTCTTAGAAGTCCAGTAAGACTAATTGTTACTCTCTTATAACACAACATAAACACAACACATACAAACAAACACTCCTTACACTCTCTCTATTTGCAAAACACTCAAGAACACACACACTCACTCCACCCTTCTTCACAGTGAATTATTCATCATAAACTCAGCAAAATAACCACGTAAAAACACACCAAACCGTTCATCAATCCAGGAGGAAGAAAGGGGTTGCATATATTTGGGTTAAAGTTCATTTCTACGCTTTTTGGGTCAAAATCATCAAGGGTTCACTCCAATCACCTTCAAACCACGTTACTATCGGTATAAATCCTTCAAAACTTTTGTCATTATAATTTATACTCATTGCATGTATCATCTAATGTCACACCCCCCTAAAATCGGAAACACGAGGCGTTCTAGTTATAATATCAAGACTCAAGATTACAACCATATAACCGATAAACAAAATATAAAATTAAATAGATCTTGCCAAATGTTACAAAATACAACATAAAGTCAAAGGCGATAAGACGCCAAGTACAAATACAATTCCAAAAGGAATAAACAAACGGATCGTCATGGAAATTACAATAAGCAATTCAAATTCAAATTTCCCAAAAGCAGCGATCCGAAAATAAACTATGGCATGATCAACGGAAATCCTCAATTTCCTGCAAAGCGTTAAAATGACATCAACAACATGTTGGTGAATTATTCGCAATTTTAAAGTAAAAGTGACCCATCGACAAATTTCAATAAACATTATAATTTCAAATACCATATCTTGTTTTTCAACCCTAGCGAGAATACCAGGCTTAGATTAGTTATACATCGAACCTTTCCAGTCCTAAAGACGCAATTCCTAAGGCAGTGCCAACCAAAGGCAACCATTAATCAAGTACGGTCATAACATCCACACATAGATACCTACTGAGGGATGAGGGTCGGGCGATATAACCCATATAGCTATATTTATGTAACCGTTGGGCACGAAGCTTAACGAGTATATAAGGCACCCAATCTATGGCATACCTATTCTAATAGGTAAACAAGATAATCAATAACATTCCGCATACGCAGACAGTTTTAAAATACGCTACAAGATGATTAATAACATTCCACATGCGTAGACAGTTTTAAAATACACTACAAGATGATTAATAACATTCCGCATACGCAAAAAGTTTTAAAATACACTACAAGATGATTAATACCATTCCGCATACGCAGGAAGTTTTAAAATACACTACAAGATGATTAATAACATTCCGCATACGCAGACAGTTTTAAAATACACTTTACAGCCCAAAAATAGTAAAGAAAAGGGCTACGAATAACTCACAATACAAGCTTCAACAAATCTCGGATAATCAATCACGGAGCTACAACTCCACCGTCTAAGTGCCCTAAACAGCAATAATATAGTCTTAGTATCTCTTCAAGTATAGTTCGGTTTAGCCTTGTCGGTTAAGATTAAGTTAAATTATAACATTCCAACAATTAATAAGTCGAATAAGGATGACGGATTAAGAATACGATGTTCCGCGCCAGAAAAGGGGCCGATCGGCAAGATATCGATCTTTCACGTCAACAGCGACCGTTGGAAACAAGGGATAACTTCGAGTCGAAAAGAATATTAATCCTAATGTTCATTATGTTGACCAAGATTAAAGATGTTGACTTATAAAAGTCAAATGTTTATTATGTTGACTTATTAAAGTCAAAGTCAATTTAAAAGTCCAATTTGACACTTTGAATAATTTGAAGTCTTTTCATACCAAAATATTTAGAGTAAAATGCCTTTCAAAACCATTTATAAAGTTTGTCGTAAAAACATGTTTCGATGAATTAAAACGATGATCACAATGTGGCGAAGTTTAATGTATCGCAAAGAGGTTTAAAAATGTCCGTTTTAAGTAATATTATGATATTTTTGATTGCGTTAGCGTCTTTGAGTCCAAAGACGATGTTATTGTATAATATGATACTTTTGTATACAATTTATTTATATAAGTGTTTTTATGTCGCAAAAAGTGGTGAGTTGGAATTTCGGCAGCGCTTCCGCGTCATAAAATATTCATCCAAAATTTCATACACTTTCCCGCTTAATAACAATTGTATTTTAAACCATTATTCATAATACATAATACCATATTAAGTTTAATACAATACTTTGGTTAACTTATATTTTAACTTTATTTGTCCAATCTCAGTCCAAACCGATAAAATACGACGAGTGTTGGTCTAATAATTTATCCTAACCGTTTTCAAGGCTAAAACCGAATAACGAATATAACGAAATCGAAAGATTCACAAGAGTAACAAATTATACCGCTAACACCCTCTTGATTTGACAAGGATCTGGAATGACAACTTCAGTGGTGTAGTGATGAGAATATCCGCCTCCAAAACACAAGACAACCACCGATAATTAGTAAAACGGAAATTTGGTGACCATAGACTGATCCAGCCGCCGGCTGGAGGCTCACAGACAGCTCCGAATTTTTTCGTTATTTAGTCGTTTTTAAGCGTTTTCAAGTTTATTTCCGGTAGATCTCGACATGCAACTTAAAAACCTTTTATAACATCCATAGATTTCTTCAAATAACATCTTTTTATATCAAGATCTTTATACAAAAATTCATAAAAGTTATATTTTTAGATAAGTCACCATAAAACTTTTATAAAAATCTTTCTTTGATCTTTGATGATACATGCATGTGTAAAAATGATAAAATGTAAATAAAAACAGTGGGTAAAAGTTATTATACCACAAGAAAAGAGTGTGTGATGATCTAGCTTGATCTTGCTGGAGTTTTTGATGGAGAATAAACCCGAAAATGATAAAGAAATCAAGCAATAACCCGGAAGAATCACCACCTCTTGCTCCCTTTGATGAACATACTTGATTATTGTGATGTTTATGGTGTTTTAATGGTGAAAAGTGGCTGGAAATCACAGCTTCTATGGAGAGAAAATGAAGAACAAGGGAGGGAAATAGAGAGAAACACTATGTGTGTGTGTGTGTTTTGAGATTAGAGAAATGAAAGAAATGACAAGAAAAGTGATGTTATCACCTTGGGACAGGGATTTCTGGCAGAAACAGGGGTCCAATCGAGTTTAGACACTTGTCCCAATCGATTTTCATGCAAAAATGAGTCACCAAAACCTCACCAGACACATCCAGCCGCCGGCTGAAGCCCTGTCAGCTGCTGGCTTGGTCGGCTGGTTCGGCAGACTTGTTTTCGACCGTTAAGGAGTTTCGTTCGACGAAAGTTCCCGATTCCTTTTGCGTTGAACTTAGGAAACTTCATACTTTGATTTAATTTATATTAGGTTCATTTAATATTATATTTTCACTTTCGATTTCGAGATTCGCACGATTTCGGTAAAAGATAAAACGAGCGCAAAAGTACGATATCTCGAGTATAAAGGATCCGTTAACCGACAAATTTGGCATAAACCTTCTAACTTATAATTATGAGGATAATAACTAATTGGCACTTAGATAAATTAATATTATTACGTCTCAGGGGACGAATCAACAAATACAGAAAACCTGATACTCGATAACAGTAAATCGTGAGCAAAACAAAGCGAAATACAAGGGTCGAAATCAATTGCGAATAAAATATAAATAATAACGGTAACATAAGTACTCCAAATTGACGGGACGTCACAGCCTCCCCCAGTAAAAAGAATTTCGTCCTCGAAATAATTACTGCAACGACCTACTCTAACTCGAAGGAAGACGCTAAGGATATAGCCGTGCATATATCAAAATCTTAAACGCATTAGATATGGAACTCATCGAAAGATGGAATAAAATTAGAGATCAGTAGAATTGGGAATTATTGACTTAAAACTGTTAACAATAGGAATTACGTTTCGGTCTTGCATAATTTATTCCAAACTAGGCGTAGTTGGTCAAATTACGCGTAGTTCATAATGAACCATGCAATTGCGGAATTAATCCACTAAGGTCTAAAAGTTCATGAAATAAAATGATTACTAAGTCGAATCAAAATGACAGATTAAAATCTGGGGTCGAACCCCTCGAAATCGCACTCGTAGGACAACCTCGTCTCGTCGACTTCTTTGCGGATAGGAGCTTCCTTCGGTTCCAACGCAAAAGAGGCGTAACAAGAAAACGAAAGTACCAGGAAGTGAAAAGAAAATTGTGCAACACAATGATAATAAGACCAAGCATCAAGAATCAAATAGGATAAATGAAGGTTGAACTTAGATAAGAAAAGTATTTGAACCGGCTGGAGCTAACTCGGGACAGTTGGCCTTAAGATGCTCAGGAGAACCACATTCATAACATTTTCCCTTCATGGTCTTACAATACCTCCCTGTGTGACCAAGTTTCTTACATTTATCGCATTTCCAGTAAGCCATCTCCCTGGCGTGGTGACTACCACACTGATCACACTGTGGAGGCCCTCCCCTGGCATTCGGGGCTGCCGCCGCGTATGCTTGCACAACATGAGGAGCATCTTGCCTCCTAGCTCTCTTCTGCCAATCCACATAACGGTCTTCACCACCCCGTTTCCCTTCGGAGTTTATCTTAACTACTGTTGGGGCTAGCTCGCCATCACGGACCGCGTTATGCGTTAACGTCGTCGCAATCTCAACCGCGCTCTGGAAGGTGCTTGGTTTGTTGGAAAGGACGCCCTTACGTATGGCCTGAGGAAAACCATGAGTGTAGCGACCGATTCTCTTGGGCTCAGGTCGGCCCAAGTGTGGTACCAACTGAGACAAAGCGTGAAAACGCGAGGTTAACCCCTGAATGTCGGACCCAATCATGGTCAAGTTCCACAACTCATCTTCCAACTTCTGAATATCAGATTCAGGTACATACTCAACAATCATTAGCTCCTTTAACTACTCCCAAGTCATCGTGTTAATATCAGCTCGGCCTCGTACATTCACAATCGAATTCCACCATGTCAGAGCCGCACCTTGAAAGAAAATGCAGCAAATCGGACTCGATCTTTGTCCGCACAATCAACAGCATCGAAAATAGACTCTAGCATTTCCATCCACTGAAGCGTTCCAGTCGCTCCCTCATTGCCTCTGTACTCTGGAGCCTTGCAACTCATAAAAGTCTTCATTGTGCATCCAGCGCGTTGGGTCGAGCCCTCTGCTCTTCCCGATCCATTAATCACAACTTCAGGACCATCATTATTAACAATCGGCTCGGGATTTCCAGAACCCAAACCACCACCAGTCCCTTGGCTGTGTCCTCCCTCAGTTGAGCTATAAGCTCGGGCATCATTGCCGCTAGCTGTTGAGCAATCATCTGTGCCATGTCAGGAGTCGTATCATTCTCAGAATCATTCCTTCTCGCGTTCGACGTATTAGCTCTCGCGTTCGGATTCACGGTATTCGCTCTCGTATTCGCAGTAGCACGTCTCGCGGAACTTCGTGTCGCAACTCTCCTCTTAGGCGCCATCGTCCTAAATTAAAAGAGAAAAAGAATCGACAGCAAATGTGTGCAACACAAAGACAAGGCCAAATGCCAAAACACAACGCGAAATTAAACACGTATGAAAAATAGTGCACACATTGCAATCAGAGTAAAAATCGATTTAAAAGCCTATGGTCATAGTCCAAGTGATCTACTCAGTTTAAATCACTCGGTTCGCTATAACCTTTGGCTCTGATACCAACTTCTGTCACACCCCGCTAAAAGCGGAAACACGAGGCGTTCCAGTTATAATATCAAGAGTCAAGATTACAACCATATAACCGATAAACAAAACATCAAATTAAATAGATCATGCCAAATGTCACAAAATACATCATAAAGTCAAAGACGATAAGACGCCAAGTACAAATACAATTCCAAAAGGAATAAACAAACGGATCGTCATGGAAATTACAATAAGCAATTCAAATTCAAATTTCCCAAAAGCAGCGATCCGAATATAACCTATGGCATGATCAACGGAAATCCTCAATTTCCTACAAAGCGTTAAAACGACATCAACACCATGTTGGTGAATTATTCGCAATTTTAAAGTAAAAGTGACCCATCGAAAAGTTTCAATAAACATTATAATTTCAAATACCATATCTTGTTTTTCAACCCTAGCGAGGATACCAGGCTTAGATTAGTTATACATCGAACCTTGCCAGTCCTAAAGACGTAATTCCTAAGGCAGTGCCAACCAAATGCAACCATTAATCAAGTACGGTCATAACATCCACACATAGATACCTACTGAGGGATGAGGGTCAGGCGATATAACCCATATAGCTATATATATGTAACCGTTGGGCACGAAGCTTAACGAGTATATAAGGCATCCCAATCTATGGAAGACCTAATCTAATAGGTAAACAAGATAATCAATAACATTCCGCATACGCAGACAGTTTTAAAATACGCTACAAGATGATTAATAACATTCCACATGCGTAGACAGTTTTAAAATACACTACAAGATGATTAATAACATTACGCATACGCAGACAATTTTAAAATACACTACAAGATGATTAATAACATTCCGCATACGCAGACAGTTTTAAAATACACTACAAGATGATTTATAACATTTCGCATACGCAGGAAGTTTTAAAATACACTACAAGATGATTAATAACATTCCGCATACACAGACAGTTTTAAAATACGCTTTACAGCCCAAAAATAGTAAAGGCAAGGGCTACGAATAACTCACAATACAAGCTTCAACAAATCTCGGATAAACAATCACGGAGCTACAACTCCACCGTCTAAGTGCCCTAAACAGCAATAATATAGTCTCAGTATCTCTACAAGTATAGTTCGGTTTAGCCTTGTCGGTTAAGATTAAGTTAAATTATAACATTCCAACGATTAATAAGTCGAATAAGGATGACGGATTAAGAAGACGATGTTCCGCGCCAGAAAAGGGGCCGATCGGCAAGATATCGATCTTTCACGTCAACAGCGACCGTTGGAAACAAGTGATAACTTCGAGTCGAAAAGAATATTAATACTAATGTTCATTATGTTGACCAAGATTAAAGATGTTGACTTGTAAAAGTTTAATGTCTATTATGTTGACTTATTAAAGTCAAGTCAATTTAAAAGTCCAATTTGACACTTTGAATAATTTGAAGTCTTTTCATACCAAAATATTTAGAGTAAAATGCCTTTCAAAACCATTTATAAAGTTTGTCGTAAAAACATGTTTCGATAAATTAAAACGATGATCACAATGTGGCGAAGTTTAATGTATCGCAAAGAGGTTTAAAAATGTCTGTTTTAGGTAATATTATGACATTTTTGATTGCGTTGGCGTCTTTGAGTCCAAAGACGATGTTATTGTATAATATGATACTTTTGTATACAATTTATTTATATAAGTGTTTTAATGTCGCAAAAAGTCGTGAGTTGGAATTTCGGCAGCGCTTCCGCGTCATATAATATTCATCCAAAATTTCATACACTTTCCCGCTTAATAACAATTGTATTTTAAACCATTATTCATAATACATAATACCATATTAAGTTTAATAAAATACTTTGGTTAACTTATATTTTAACTTTATTTGTCCAATCTCTGTCCAATCTCTGTCCAAACCGATAAAATACGACGAGTGTTGGTCTAATAATTTATCCTAACCGTTTTCAAGGATAAAACCGAATAACGAATATAACGAAATCGAAAGATTCACAAGAGTAACAAATTATACCGCTAACACCCGCTTGATTTGACAAGGATCTGGAATGACAACTTCAGTGGTGTAGTGATGAGAATATCCGCCTCCAAAACACAAGACAACCACCGATAATTAGTAAAACGAAAATTTGGTGACCACAGACTGATCCAGCCGCCGGCTGGAGGCTCACAGACAGCTCCGAATTTTTTCGTTATTTAGTCGTTTTTAAGCGTTTTCAAGTTTATTTCCGGTGGATCTCGACATGCAACTTAAAAACCTTTTATAACATCCATAGATTTCTTCAAATAAAATCTTTTTATATCAAGATCTTTATACAAAAATTCATAAAAGTTATATTTTTAGATAAGTCACCATAAAACTTTTTTAAAAATCTTTCTTTGATCTTTGATGATACATGCATGTGTAAAAATGATAAAATGTAAATAAAAACAGTGGGTAAAAGTTATTATACCACAAGAAAAGAGTGTGTGATGATCTAGCTTGATCTTGATGGAGATTTTGATGGAGAATAAACCCGAAAATGATGAAGAAATCAAGCAATAAGCCGAAGAATCACCACCTCTTGCTCCCATTGATGAACATACTTGATTATTGTGATGTTTATGGTGTTTTAATGGTGAAAAGTGGTTGGAAATCACAGCTTCTATGGAGAGAAAATGAAGAACAAGGGAGGGAAATAGAGAGAAACACTATGTGTGTGTGTGTGTTTTGAGATTAGAGAAATGAAAGAAATGACAAGAAAAGTGTTGTTATCACCTTGGGACAAGGATTTCTGGCAGAAACAGGGGTCCAATCGAGTGTAGACACTTGTCCCAATCGATTTTCATGCAAAAATGAGTCACCAAAACCTCACCAGACACATCCAGCCGCCGGCTGGAGGGGCTCAGCCGCCGGCTAAAGCCCTGCCAGCTGTTGGCTGGTCAGCTGGTTCGGCAGACTTGTTTTCGACCGTTAAGGAGTTTCGTTCGACGAAAGTTCCCGATTCCTTTTGCGTTAAACTTAGGAAAGTTCATACTTTGATTTAATTTGTATTAGGTTCATTTAATATTATATTTTCACTTTCGATTTCGAGATTCGCACGATTTCGGTAAAAGATAAAACTAGCGCAAAAGCACGATATCTCGAGTATAAAGGATCCGTTAACCTATAAATTTGGCATAAACCTTCTAACTTATAATTATGAGGATAATAACTAATTGGCACTTAGATAAATTAATATTATTACGTCTCAGGGGACGAATCAACATATACAGAAAACCCGATACTCGATAACAGTAAATCGTGAGCAAAACAAAGCGAAATACAAGGGTCGAAATCAATTGCGAATAAAATATAAATACTAACAGTAACATAAGTACTCCAAATTGACGGGACGTCACATCTAACACCTAAAAATGAGTTTATATGAAGATTTTTGACCATTTATGAAGAAAAAAAACGGGTTTTTACAAAATGGATGGTTAGATCTATATATTTGTGGTTAAAAACATTAAATAAACTATAAGACATCAATTATTTAGGAGTAACTCTGGTTGCATGTCAAAATCCAGCTTAAAAACATCAAATTTCTTCAAAAACGAGTTTTGGCCAAGAACCTGTCACATGACCGCGGCGCAGTCACACCACCGCGAGGCGGTCGAGGTAAACCCTCTGACCGTGGCGCAGTCCTCCCACCGCGGGGTGGTCGTAGTGCAAACAGGTTACCAAATCTGATTTAAACCGTTTTGAATCGTAACTCTAAACTTGTCATTTAGACACATGTTTGAAACTGAAGTTCACAAACTATAATCTGTAATGAGTGTAACTTACATATAAAAGAACTAAATGAACTAGTTTTATATGACATTGCATTGGTGAAAATATGTAATATGTTCATTGAAATTGTTAAGCGGGAAAGTGTGTTAAAAATTGGACTTAATGATTTTGGCGCGGAAGCGCTGCCCGATTTTCGGTAAACCCAAAACCGACACTTAAAATAAAAGCATTTCATTATCCAATAAACGTATAAACATTGGTACTCATTAAATATTGGTATTACAATAGGATTCCGGTGATTTTCGATCCGTCTCGATTACTCCTCGCACTCGTAGCTTATCTTCGCAAACCGTGAGTTATAACCCCACTTTATTTACTGTTTTCAAATAATTTTTGGGGGAAACATGAGATCTAAATGAACTTTGGAACTATTATGAACTCTTATTGAACATTTTTGTGAAACTTATTCTTAAATATTTTTATTTGCCAGTTTGGCATATTATAAACTAATGGTTTGCCACCCTTATTCGGCTTAATGGTTTGCCACCTTTAATCGGCTTGTTGGTTCAAAACTATGATAAACTTATTTAATGCCATTCTCGGCTCTCGTATGAACTTTGATTGATTGTATAACTAACGTGACTCTTGAGGGATATAACTAACCATAAGTGACTATTATCAGTTATAAAATGAAACATTAGTGCCCATCTTGCAACACACACTATTAGCTTTGTTAAGCCGTTTAGTAATTATGGGTATCGATACTTAGGAAATAACCGTTCCTTGCTTAGGCGGCAGCTTAAGTACATATTACTTGATCAGACATGACTCCCGTAGATAGTCGGGGTAAGGGGCCTCACGGTTGGTAAATCGGTTTAGTGTGAACACTTAAGGTATATTATGCCAAGTAGTCGTTATACATGATTTCTATCAATAGTTTACCTATCTTGCGCGTATATGGTTATACGATTTCCGCAACTATCTTTAAGCAACTTTTTGGATCGAAACTATTCTTTAAGTATTGTTCTACTTTTAGAAACTTCTAAGTATAGATATACTTAACTCAAAACCCTTTTTAGTCGAGGACTAGAAAACTGTAACTCACTCACTACTTTATTGTAGTTGACACTTTATCTCTTGTTTCAGGAAACCAAATGTAAGACACGAAGTGCATACTGTGGATGGGTCTAGCATGTCATGTGGATTCAAGAATCGGGAGAAGACCTATTTTGATTATGTTTGGGAATTTTGTTAAACAATTTACTATGTACTTTTGTTATGTACTCGTTAAATGCTTGGTTATTTTCACACTGTAAACTCATGTTTAATTCGTAATGACTTGAAACCGCATGTTTTTAATTATAACTCGTGTGATGATATCTTTGCTCTTCACATCTCGTGTTTCTGATTTAGCGGGGTGTGACAGACTTGGTATCAGAGCACAGGTTATAGTGAAAACGGTTTTGAGAATTTTTTTTAAAATTTTTGAAACCAAACTATAACCAAGGCTTTTTCAGAAAAATCATTTCACGAGCTTTCGAACTTTGGTAGATTAATTCCGCAATTGCATGGTTTGCTTTTAACTAGGCGTAACTTGATCAACTATGCCTAGTTCAAAATAAATTTTGCGAGAACGGAAAGTAATTGCTATTGTTAAAGGGTTTTCGAGTCGAAAAATTCCCGGTCTTATCCATTCCCGATTCTCACGTGACTGACCCATACACGCATTTTCGTTTACATTTTTCCTTATTTTCCTGTACTCACGTAACTTATTATTCGCAGATCCGTCATGTCTCAGTCTTCACACTCACGATCTCAGTCCCGCTCACTTTCTCGAGTTGCTTCCGCTCGTGAAGCATCTGAGGATCACGCAGCGTCTGAGAGTCAGCATCACCAGACGACTGACCCGACTGTGGAGAGCACGATGGCGATCTCCAGCAGCGTTGGTACCTCCATCCCGAGGACCGTGCTACCAGCTGCACCACCGGCACCCGTTGCAGCACCGCCCCAGCGGCGTGGACCCCGCGTCGTTATGACGGCGCCCAAGCAGGTCGTTCTTCCAGGTCGACTACCTGATAGGATGGTCGGACAGCAGGCCGGTCCGTCCAGACCCGCACCTTCACACCTTCCGTTCGGTCACCCACCTCCCGAGGCACCACGCACCTCCATGCATGATCACTACACGCGGGAGCGACAGCTTGAGCGTGAAGAGATGCAGCGTGCCCGTGACGCTGAAGCAGCCAGGCAGAGGACGCCGCCTACCCTACAGACTCCCCCTCCTGCCGGATTCTTGCACCTCCACCGCGAGGTAAGGGGACTATCCGAGGAGGCCCAACAACAGGGGCTTCTCCTCTGCAAGGTCTCTGACGCCGCGCATAGGTTGTCGGACAGTGCAGCTTCTGTTTGGGGTGTGTTTGGTGATGGGGACCCTATTGGCGGTTATTATCGCCAAGATGCTTTTCGAGAAGCGCCGCTAGTTATATTCTTTTATTTATTGTACTGTAGGCTCGAGTTTTAATTTTCTGTTGTACACAACTCAAAGCCATATCTATTTTTATATGTATTGTACTTGTACTTCATTCTCATTATGAACTTTGTATTCAACTCTATTATTAATGAATGGGAATTCTATCTTTATTATCTACTTGTGCCATTGTCGTGTGAATCTCTAGCTATCGTTGAATTATTACTCTTTGTAGTGTGAGTCTCTTGAATCATCGTCGTGAGTGTATTGTTTATTCTATCTTATTAATCTTGCGTATCATTGTTGTTGTTCAATTGTCCTTATCGTTTATTCCTAATCGTGCGTTCTAATCTGATTCTTTCGTCTGTTGTAGAATCATGCCTCATAGACGCACTAACGCTAGCCGCATTGCCGAGCAAGTTGCTGCTCAGTTGAACGCAGCCATGCCCGATATGATCGCTCAGATAACTGCCAGGATCAACGCTAACGTCAACAACCACCAGCAGCAGCAACAGCAACAGCAGCAGTTCCAACAGCAGCAGAATAAGAACAACAACAACAACCAGAATCAGAACCAACACCAGCACCAAAACCCTCCGGCCTGTAATTACAAAGGCTTCATGGCATGCAAACCTAAAGAGTTCTACGGCACCACAGGAGCTGTAGGACTTGTGTCCTAGTTCGAGAGCATCGAATTAGTCTTGCACATTAGTAGGTGTGCCGAGGCCGAAAAGGTCGATTACGCTTCTTGCGTACTACATGGGAAGGCTTTAACTTGGTGGAATAATGTGATTCGAACCACAGGGCGTGACACCGCCTATGCTCTCTCCTGGGAACAATTCAAAAACCTCATGATTGAGGACTACTGTCCTAAGGGAGAAATCAAAAAGCTTGAGGCGGAACTGTGGAATCACACGATGGTCGGGAATGACATCGAAGGGTACACCACCCGATTCCATGAGCTGGCCCGACTGGTTCCGAGGCTAGTGAGTCCCGAAGAAAACCGCATTGACCGTTATGTCTCCGGTCTCGTCCCCGAGATCCGGGGAATGGTCATCTCAGCTGAACCTAATACCCTTCAGAGTGCAATCATCCTGGCGCACCGACTCACCAGTAACCTCCTCTCCGTTTCAGCATCCTCCAAGAAGGAGGGAGGAGAGAAAAGGAAAGCCGATCAAACCTCCCAGAGAAGTGACAGGAACAAGAGACAGAAAACCACCCGCAACTTTGCGGTGACTGCTGCACCACCACCACCACCACCAGTTGGAAACCGAAGTTATACGGGGACGAACCCCAAGTGAAACAAGTGCAACTACCATCACCACGGGAACTGCCCGGTATGCCTAAAGTGCCAGAAGGTGGGGCACTTCGCTAAGTATGGTCCAGAGAGAGCAGCGGTCCAAGGTCAGAAGCCAGTGTGCTTCGAGTGTGGAAGCGACCAACACTTCCGTAACGCTTTCCCCAAGCTTCAGAACGCCCAACCAAACCAAGGCGCGCGAGGTCGCGGACGTGCCTTCGCACTTACAGCTGAAGAGGCCCGACAGGACCCGAATGTGGTGAACGGTACGTTTTCTGCGAACAACCATTATGCATCTGTATTGTTCGATTCAGAAGCAGAAAGAAGCTTCGTATCCTTAGAATTTAGACCCTTCAATAATATAGGATCTAAAGTTCTTAAGGATAGCTTCCCAGTAGAGTATGCTAACGGTCAAGAATTTGAGGCTAAGGATATAATCTTAGGATGTTCAATATGCCTAGCTGATAAAACGTTCCCCATTGATTTAATCCCGATAGAGCTGAAGAGCTTTGACATTATAGTCGGAATGGACTGGTTATCTCGGTTCCGGGGCGAGATCGTCTGTTTCGACAAACTTATTTGTATCCCTTTATCAGACGGTGAAAACCCTTGTTGTACAAGGCGATAAACCTGGACAACAACTCCGCATCGTCTTCAGCTTTAAAATGCACAAGTACCTCAAAAAGGACTGCGATGCGTTCCTAGCGCATGTCATCGAGCGTAAGCCTAAGGAGAACCGAGTACAAGATGTCCCCCTAGTCAAGGATCATCCAGAGGTTTTTCCTGAGGATCTACCCGGGCTACCGCCACACCGACAAGTGGAATTCCGAATAGACCTAGTTCCTGGCGCACCACAGGTTGCCAAGACGTTGTACCGTCTAGCACCCCCAAAAATGCAAGAGCAATCTAAGCAGCTACAGGAACTCTTGGATCACGGTCTTATTCGTCCGAGCTCGTCCCCCTGGGGAGCCCCAATCCTCTTCGTCAAAAAGAAAGACAGATCCTTCCGAATGTGCATCGACTACCGAGAACTGAACAAGCTGACCGTCAAGAACCGATACTCACTTCCGAGGATCGATGATCTCTTCGATCAGTTGCAGGGTGCAACTTACTTCTCTAAGATCGACCTCCGCTCGGGTTATCATCAGGTTCGATTCTGTGAGAACAACATTCCAAAAACCGCTTTCCGAACCCGATACGGACATTACGAATTTCTCGTCATGCCATTTGGTCTGAACAACGCACCAGCGGTGTTCATGGATCTGATGAACATGGTGTATCGACCGTTCTTGGATAAAATTTGTGATCGTATTCATAGATGACATCCTCATCTACTCAAGGAACAAGGATGACCATGCGAAACATTTGAAGCTCGTCCTCGAACTCCTTAAGGATCAGAAATTGTACGTCAAGTTCTCAAAGTGCGAATTTTGGCTCCGAGATGTACACTTCCTTGGCCATGTGATCAAACGAGAGGGAATTCATGTCGATCCAGCAAAGATCGAAGCGATTGAGAAATGGCAAGCTCCAACGACTCTTACGGAAATCTGACAATTTTTAGGATTGGCGGGCTATTACCGGAGGTTCATTAAAAATTTCTCAAAAATCGCTAAGCCACTGACCGAACTCACTCAGAAGGATAAGGACTTCACCTGGGGAGAACAACAGGATGAATCCTTCCAGAAACTGAAGCATGAACTGTGCCACGCACTGATTCTGTCCCTACCGGAGGGTACAGATAATTTCGTAGTGTTTTGCGATGCGTCTCACCAAGGACTTGGGTGTGTCCTTATGCAGAAGGAAAAGGTCATCGCATACGCTTCGAGACAATTGAAGGTTCACAAACAGAATTATACAACACACGACTTAGAGCTGGGAGCTGTCGTATTCGCATTAAAGATTTAGAGACATTATTTGTACGGCACTAAGTGCACGGTGTTCACGGATCACAAATGTCACACCCCACCTATGGCGGAAACGTAGAGTGCAACCGATTGGCGATCGTCATAACACATTGTATAGTTAACAAGAGAATATCTAATAATGATTTAAATAAATAATGAATACGTGCCATGACGTCGCACAATCATAAGCAAACACTTATGTCTTGTGGGGTCAATCCACAAAATAAAACATTGTAATTCAATACGGAGTTGAAACGAATAATGATTACAATACATGAATATTCAAAGTTTATAATAATAAAAATGCTCAAATGCAATCGAATGGTATTTCTAAGTCCATGAGAGTCTCTAGTCATCCTATGTCTGATCATTACCTGAAAACATAGCTTAAAAACGTCAACATAAAGTTGGTGTGAATTCGTAGAGTTTAAGAAAAACCATGTATATAAAATCCTTGTAATAAAATTGTTGTAGCGACATTGTAATTGACAATCACATTGTAATTAACAATATTTGAACATTCAGGGTATAGTCAACTCATAAATGTTCCACACAATAGTATCCACGTTTGACTATTCAACCCACAACATAGAATCACCTACTGTGTAATTGAAATAGCAACCTTTGGACATTTAAAATATGGTCAACACATGACAACTAACCATGACATTCTTTATATTGCAACTCACATTGTAAACTTGTAATCACATATTAAACCCACCGAAATTTGTAATTGTTATCAACAATAGTCATACAAAATATGTAATTTAAATCAAATACGTAGTAGCAACAATAATAGAAGCAATTTGAATTAAAGTTTTGGACAGTATGTGTAAACTAGTAACAAAGTAATCCACAACGATATTTGCAATTCAAACGTTTTTCACATGTGATATCTTTATTGTAATCAAAGCACTTTGCCAACTTTAGATGAAGTCAAATACGTTGCAAGGCTGAACACGTAATCAAAGCACATTGCCAACTTCACTAAAGTCAAATACGTTGCAAAGGCCGAAAAGATAATGTAATCCAACACACAATTGTTATAGCACGTAGAGTACAACATACAAACATGTCCAATAAAAAGCATACTTGAAAATATATTGTTTCACGTAAAAGAAGCTATGTCTTCCCCCAAAAAGTTGAAAACATTTAAAAGTAGGGGTACGAAACTCACCTCAAGTCCTTGTGCAAAGCTAGTTATGAGATATCACTTAACGTACGTCAGTTGAGCTTCCTAAACGGGACGTTATATGTAAACAAGTTAGAATTGTTCCATTAATTTATTTTAGACTCTTTACTGAGTTTTTAGCATGTTTTGTAACTCTCATAAGTTTTCGACCCTCGGTGATTTTTATAAAAATCTTACAAAAGACGTTACAACGAAAACGTACAATTCTGGACAGCAGGTTATAAACCATTTTTGGAAAAATACTTAACGACTTCCAAAATTCAAACCAAAATTAATATAATTAGTAAACACCTGTAAGAACCTAAAATAAAAATTAGAAGTTCTCAGGTTCTATAATTATCGAGTTAAAAATTCCGGAACCGACACTAACTTAGTTCAAAACTTTTCCCAGATTATACTCCTGATTGTATTTCAAACGTTTGACCCACTTAAACAATGACTTGGACGTTGAGACCACTGCCATTTGAAAGATAACTCAAAAATCTACGCCGTAGACACCGGATTCAAGTAAAAAGACCTTTTTATGAGTGAGATATGATCATGTGAACACGGACCAAAGTTTCGGACAGACTGCACAAAGTTTCCCACCTCGAGTTTAGCATGAAAAAACGTTTTTAGATCAACTAAACCTATAGATTTGATAAACCAAACTCAGAATATATATATAAACAATTTTAAAACAGATTATTCAAGTGAATCCTAACTAAACGTATTAATCCCAACTCGTTTTACGAATAACTAACTATAAAACTTATAATACAAAACCCTAAATAATTTCGTTTGGGAAATAGATTAACAACCAGAATACTAACTAAATATAAACGAAAGTAATTAGATTAGAAAGGTTACCGAACACAATGGTTGAACAGGTGATGGTGTGTGATGGTTCACAATAAACTGAGAGCAAGAAGAAGAGGATAGTGGACGATGATTGTGATGGTATTTAGTAGCTGTTGATAGACAAAGAAGGAACGGAATTAGGGAGGATGGTAATCGCTCCAATCTGCTGGTCTTCTCCCTTGATGGTCGAACGCATGAAACAGGAAAAGAAATCTTGGTGTCGACTGAATATTAGGGTTAGGGATTAGAAGTCGTTTGTTTAGGTTTAGGTTTAATTAGTTTTTAGTTTGATGGGTTAAACATGGGTATGGGTTATATGGATAATCCAATGGACCGGGTTAAAGACATGGACTAAGCAAGACCAAAATGAACTAGATTAAATTCCAACATTTTCTCGTAACAATTGATGACTCGAGAATTTCTATAATTACGGATAAGAAATAAGATAAACTCGGAAATACTAATAATAATTAAAATAGAAAGTTTACATTTTCCGTTATAATTAAATAATTAAGACCCATTCACCAAACGTTAAATTTTTATCTGTGTTATACGTAGAAGCTCAACCTTACGCTAAAGTGAAATTCCTAACATGTCATGCAAATATTGGTTATATAAAAGTTCCCCAAAAGTTTTCCATCAAAAATAATCAGGTATATGTATTTAAGTTTTAAAAATTCACGTCAAATAACAATTAACAAGTAATGACGGGCAACAGAGGAACGTTGATTAACGGAAAATTTTGGTTGTCGAGGAGGATTTGGTGACGGTTGTCACAACAAAAGTCTCCAACATATCCTCGAACAGAAAATGCTCAATATGAGGAAACGGAGATGGATCGAACTTTTAAGCGACTACGATTGCGAGATCAAATACCACCCGGGTAAAGCAAACGTAGTAGCTGACGCCCTGAGTCGGAAGGAAAGGGCAAAACCATCTCGAGTTAGAGCATTGGGGATTCACATTCAGACTAGCCTCCAAACGCAGATTTCTAAAGCTCAGCAGGAAGCATTGAAACCTGAGAACCTTAAAGGCAAGACCCTGCACAATCACGAAAAGGAATTTGAGCTTAAATCGGACGGAATCCATTACTTCAAGAACCGAGCATGGACTCCGAGATCCGAAGACCTCCGCAAGCTTATCTTGGACGAGGGCCACCGATCCAGATACTCTATTCATCCGGGATCCGAGAAGTTATATAAGGATCTACGGGAATACTATTGGTGGTCGGGCATGAAGAAGGACATTTCCTTGTATGTGGCTAAGTGCCTTACTTGCTCGAAGGTCAAGGCAGAATATGAGAAGCCTTCTGGACTACTGCAACAGCCGGAGATCCCCCTGTGGAAGTGGAAGAAGATCTCCATGGATTTCATCACCAAACTGCCCCGTACGGCAAGGGGTAACGATACAATCTGGGTGATTGTGGATCGATTGACTAAATCCGCACACTTTTTGTCGGTAAGAGAGAACCATTCAATGGAGAAGTTCGCGCAGATTTACATTAACGAGATCGTCTCTCGTCATGGAACGCCTCTCTCCATTATCTACGATAGGGATAGTCGATTCACGTCCCGGTTTTGGAACGCGCTTCAGAAATCGCTCGGGACACAACTAGATCTCAGTACTACATACCACCCTCAGACCGATGGTCAGAGTGAAAGGACGATTCAGACGCTTGAAGATATGCTGAGAGCGTGTGTAGTTGACTTCGGAGGAAGTTTGGACGCTCACTTGCCCTTAGTCGAGTATTCCTATAATAACAGCTACCATGCCAGCATCAAGTGTGCTCCGTTCGAGGCTTTATACGGACGCAAGTGCCGGTCGCCGCTTTGTTGGCTAGAAGCTGGCGATCGACAACTAACAAGGCTCGACATCGTCCAGGAAACCATTGAAAAAATCACGACCATTCGGGAAAGGCTAAAGACATCTCGTACTCGGCAGAAGATCTATGCCGATAACCGAAGGAAACCCCTCGAGTTCCAAGTGGGCGATAGAGTACTCTTAAAAGTATCGCCGTGGAAAGGGGTAGTGCGTTTCGGGAAACGCGGCAAGTTAAGCCCGAGGTACACAAGTCCCTTTGAGGTAATCGAGCGAATCGGCCCAGTAGCGTATCGACTTCAACTTCCGCAAACTCTTTCCAACGTCCACAACGTCTTTCATGTCTCTCACTTGAAAAAGTGCTTATCGGACGAGACCATTGTCATTCCACTGGACGAGGTCCAGATCGACAACAAGCTTAACTTCATCGAGGAACCGCTTGAGGTTGTAGACCGAGAGGTCAAAAAAATCAAGCAAAGTCGTATCCCTATTGTCAAGGTTCGGTGGAATTCCCGACGAAGTCACGAATTCACTTGGGAACGTGAAGACCAGATTCGTCAGAAGTATCCACATCTGTTCAGAGATCCTTCCTCCCGATGAGACGAACTAAATTTCGGGACGAAATTCTTTTCAACGCGGGGAGAATGTGACAACCGTCTTATTTCAGGTGAAAACCGCATTCTCTATCTTTGACTAAAATTCGAATTGATCTTATCGTTACTTGTCTCGTAAATTTGTGTGTGTCGGAATCGAAATCGGAATCACAAAATGAATCCTAATACCAAGAAAACACCTAGTGAACTTGTCTAAGTTCCTATTTAAAATAACCAAAAACTCCCAACTAACGAAAACGCTTAACATTGAAACGAAAAAGGCAGAAATCTGCCCTCCAGCCGCGCCGCGGTGAGGCCAGTGCGCCGCGGTGGAGGGTACAGACCAGCCATTTTTGTTAAACTCAAAAACTTAAACAAACAAACCCAAAACCGAGCCCAACACTTTGGCTCCGGGTTAAACAAATTATAAGTCTCTTAGAAGTCCAGTAAGACTAATTGTTACTCCCTTATAACACAACATAAACACAACACATACAAACAAACACTCCTTACACTCTCTCTTTGCAAAACACTCAAGAACACACACACTCACTCCACCCTTCTTCACAGCGAATTATTCATCATAAACTCAGCAAAATAACCACGTAAAAACACACCAAACCGTTCATCAATCAAGGAGGAAGAAAGGGGTTGCATATATTTGGGTTAAAAGTTCATTTCTAAGCTTTTTAGGTCAAAATCATCAGGGGTTCACTCCAATCACCTTCAAACCACTTTACTCTCGGTATAAATCCTTCAAAACTTCCGTCTTTATAATTTATACTCATTGCATGTATCATCTAACACCTAAAAATGAGTTTATATGAAGATTTTTGACCATTTATGAACAAAAAACGGGTTTTTACAAAATGGATGGTTAGATCTATATATTTGTGGTTAAAAACATTAAATAAACTATAAGACATCAATTATTTAGGAGTATCTCTGGTTGCATATCAAAATCCAACTTAAAAACATGACCGCGACGCAGTCATACCACCGCGAGGCGGTCGAGGTAAACCCTCTGAAAGCGGCGCAGTCCTCCCACCGCGGGGCGGTCGTAGTACAGACAGGTTACCAAATCTGATTTAAGCCGTTTTGATTCGTAACTCTAAACTTGTCATTTAGACACATGTTTGAAACTGAAGTTCACAAACTATAATCTGTAATGAATGTAACTTACATATAAAAGAACTAAATGAACAAGTTTTATATGACATTGCATTGGTGAAAATATGTAATATGTTCATTGAAATTGTTAAGCGGGAAAGTGTGTTAAAAATTGGACTTAATGATTTTGGCGCGGAAGCGCTGCCCGATTTTCGGTAAACCCAAAACCGACACTTAAAATAAAAGCATTTCATTATCCAATAAACGTATAAACATTGGTACTCATTAAATCTTGGTATTACAATAGGATTCCCGTGATTTCCGATCCGTCTCGATTACTCCTCGCACTCGTAGCTTATCTTCGCAAACCGTGAGTTACAACCCCACTTTATTTATTGTTTTCAAATAATTTTTGGGGGAAACATGAGATCTAAATGAACTTTGGAACTATTATGAACTCTTATTGAACATTTTTGTGAAACTTATGCTTAAATAGTTTTATTTGCCCGTTTGGCATATTATAAACTAATGGTTTGCCACCCTTATTTGGCTTCATGGTTTGCCACCTTTAATCGGCTTGTTGGTTCAAAACTATGATAAACTTATTTAATGCCACTCTCGGCTCTCGTATGAACTTTGATTGATTGTATAACTAACGTGAATCTTGAGGGATATAACTAACCATAAGTGACTACTATCACTTATAAAATGAAACATTAGTGCCCATCTTGCAACACACACTATTAGCTTTGTTAAGCCGTTTAGTAATTATGGGTATCGATACTTAGGAAATAACCGTTCCTTGCTTAGGTGGCAGCTTAAGTACATATTACTTGATCAGACATGACTCCCCGTAGATATTCGGGGTAAGGGGCCTCACGGTTGGTAAATCGGTTTAGTGTGAACACTTAAGTTATATTATGCCAAGTAGTCGTTATACATGATTTCTATCAATAATTTACTTATCTTGCGCTTATATGGTTATACGATTTCCGCAACTATCTTTAAGCAACTTTTTGGATCGAAACTATTCTTTAAGTATTGTTCTACTTTTAGAAACTTCTAAGTATAAATATACTTAACTCAAAACCCTTTTTAGTCGAGTTCTAGAAAACTGTAACTCACTCACTACTTTATTGTAGCATACACTTTATCTCTTGTTTCAGGAAAACCAAATGTAAGACACGAAGTGCATACTATGGATGGGTCTAGCATGTCATGTGGATTCAAGAATCGGGAGAAGACCTATTTTGATTATGTTTGGGAATTTTGTTAAACAATTTACTATGTACTTTTGTTATGTACTCGTTAAATGCTTGGTTATTTTCACACTGTAAACTCATGTTTAATTCGTAATGACTTGAAACCGCATGTTTTTAATTATAAGTCGTGTGATGATATCTTTGCTCTTCACATCTCGTGTTTCCGCTTTAGCGGGGTGTGACAAAATTCGTATTCAACCAGGATTTATTAACTCTTCAAAACCAATTAAATTTCAGATCAGCAAAATTTACCAATTAACGTATAAGCTTATTTGATTAGGGTTTTTGTAATGGTTCGACCGTGAGACTTCATTGAACGATTATTAAGGTTAATTTCCAGATTATGATATAATCCAATTTCAGAAACAATAACTCCAAGAGACCCGATAAGAATAAGCAACAACAGATCAAGACATGAATATACAAATTAGGGTTTATACCACTATGTTGCAATTGGTTATTGAACGGTTTGATTCCGAGAGATCACGTGACGATTCGAGCTGGACAATTCACGAGAATAACACAAAGGAGGTTTCTGAATATAGATCATGAATAACCAAAAAAAAAGAAACCAACAACAACACAAGTTTAGAATACGTATTCATGGAGAATCAAAGAAATCGGCCAAGACAAACATACTTGCTCTTGTCGAAATATTGATGATCCAAAAGTGACTATGGCCTGATTATGGACCGAATATAATGGTGATAATGATCCACACACACACACACACAATATATATAGTTGCTACAAGAGATCAAGACATAGATCTAAGATGTTGTTGGAATTCGGCTGGAATACAACAACATAAACGACCAACATGACTTACTTACACACTAAAAAACTTGATGGTGGCTTGAATGATGATGATGATCGACCTAGGCTCCCAAACAGATGAGTATGGTGACTTAACTGCAAGGGAGGGAATTATGGTGACGGCTCTTTGGGAAATAACAAAAGAAAATTAGGGTTTTAGTTTACTGTTGTTTATATATGGATGGATTAGGGTTAAGACTTGACTAGGGTCTGTTTGGAACCAGTAACTGAGCCAAGGAAGGAACCCATGGCTAAGGATCCAAGACCAAGACTCTGACTCAACACGCAAAGGCTAATCGAAGAAGCTGAGCATATACCCGTTGAGTCGCATTACACTTCCACTGCGGTGCGGTGGGAAGATTTCCGAACACGCTTGTTTTTCGCGGACAAGCAACGGACGACACTCGATTGCGGAGATCACAAAATAGACGTAACCCGGGACTATGATTTATGTATATCACGTACAAGAATTGAACATGGATACCTATAATTAATTTATTAACGTTTACGTAACAACATAAGATGGTAATATAAAACCCGAAATTAATCGTTAAGTCGTCTAGAAGCTCATCTAGTGGGTACTAACTACTTGTGCACCTAATATAACACGGTAATAAACACATAGAGAGATATACACACATGTCTAAAGAAATCAACAACATAAGTAAAGTATAAGTATCTTAAATTTAAAAGTTTTTGTGAAATCAGGTAAGAGCTAC
Organism: Senecio squalidus; assembly: GCA_910822075.1. Classification (NCBI taxonomy): domain Eukaryota; kingdom Viridiplantae; phylum Streptophyta; class Magnoliopsida; order Asterales; family Asteraceae; genus Senecio; species Senecio squalidus. The sequence continues at coordinate 35,297,557 of CAJVGC010000432.1, forward strand.
AAGCATAGTAGACTAAATTGAGACGGAAAAAGTGACGGTTGTCACAATATACTAGATCATGATTCTGCTATCATCTAGTTATTCATAAACACTTAGAGTATTGATCCGAGGTTAAATATTATGTCAATTGGTATCGGAGCTAGAAAATCAAATTCAATTTTGATCAGTTCATCTATTTAATTCGATTCGTGTGAATTTTAGTCAAATTATCAGTGTTTTGTAGAATCGAAAAATTATCAGTGTTTTGTATGGTCGCAAAAGTTCTAATTGAAAATTGAGAAAAGTTATCAAAGATTTTGGGGATTTTGTTTAAAACTTTGGAAGGAATTTTTGTTGTGGTAATCAATTGAAGGTGATTTGGTGTTTACACGGTGTTTTGGAATAGATTTTAGCTATACGTGTGAAGGATTGGATTTTATATGAGATTGAAGCTAATTTGAAAATTTAAAATGTGAAATTGAGTAGATGTTGCTGAAGTTGAGTATTGAAGCTACTGTGATTGATGAATCGAAGGTTGAAACTGATGAACACGGAGCTAAGGATCTTTACATAATTCAAGTCTGCATGTTATCTAAGCTTAGATTAGTGATGCGTTAATTCTGTTCAATTTGAGTCAGTTTAGTTAAGGAAAGTGAAGAAGTTGAATGTAGATTTGTGAAGTTTTTGAAGCTAATCTAAGAGTTATCAATTTGTGAAATGTTTAAAGAATCTGAAGTTTACATAAAAGTGGAGTTTACAAGTTCAACAAGTTATTGAAGAATAAATTGTTTTCAAAACATGCTTCTTCAAATCACAATGAACATGTATTCAGTTTACTTATTCAGAGGTTATGTAGAAGGTAGGAGTTGATTTGGATGATGAAATTATGTTTTAATGTTGTTGTCGGTGATAATTTTGAATGAGGTTATGGTTAGAGTTGAATCAGATGGTTCTGTTGGTGGTATGTATGTGCTTGACAGTTCTCTGAGTTTGGAGATCTATAAGTTTTTGAAGATTCATTTGTTTCTCCATATCATGAGGAATCTGTTATCAAGCTCAAAGTTCATCCTCTAAGCAAAAAACATTCAAAGTTCATCTCCAATGAACAAATTTCTAAATCCAAGGTAATTCACTGAAGATAAAGTTGCTTAGTTAAGTCAAAGATGAATATGAAGGCACCATAACTTAGTTAAGTCAAAGATAAAGATGAAGACTAGGTAACTTGATTAAATCAAATCTGAAGACAAAAACAAAGTACATTGGAATTGATAAATGATCATAAGACAAAATAGAAGTTCATCAATCCAAGCATAGAATAAGAATTGGACTTGACGATTGAACAGAGCGTGGAGTTTGAAGAAAATGATGTTTGCAGAGCTAATGTTGGAGTACCAGTTGTTATTGAATTGAAGATGTTCATATCATCATCCAAGGGGGAGATTGTTTGGTATTGAAGAATATGGATGAAGCTAGAAATATTCAAATGTGTGTTTTTTTCGAATTTATTTTTAGTTCGAAATAACAAAGTTCAACTTCCGAATTAAAACTTAGTTGGTCAACCCGAATTCAACACTGAAGAATTTAACTCGAATGATGGAAATTTTCTTCCGAGTTTAAGTAAACAACAGCAAAGTTAAATCAAGGTGATGACATAGTTGATTAAGAAGTTTTCATTAAAGTATTTACCATTAAAGATGAAGATCAACATCAAAGTTAATATAAAGATCAACATCCACATCAGAAGTAATGAAGATGAATACTTAAGTGTTTGATTAGAGTCCGAAGTGTATTAATTAGCAAGTGTCTCTAGTTTTTATTTATAGAGATTTTGTTATGAGGTTTATAAACTAGAAGGATACGTGTATTGAGTCGGTCGTCTCTCAATTAGATTTCTGAGAATACCAAGCGGGTCTTGGTATGAAGTCTTATTATTAAGTTATTGTTTGAGAGTCCCAAGTGAGACAGAGTTCAAAAACTCAAACTTAAATGCATTTTGTGAGTCAAAAGGGATTGTTAAGAAGTTTAGTGCACCCTACACCATAACAAAAATGGTGTTGTAGAAAGGAAAAATAGGACTCTTTTTGAAAGTGCTAGAGCTATGCTAAGTGAATCTTCCTTACCCGTAACATTTTGGGTTGAAGCTTTGAGTACAATGTGCTATGTAAATGTGGGGTTTGATCAGTTTAGAGAGAGAAAGTAATTCTCGAAAGATAAAGTAGATTTAACATTAAGCTCCAAAAGGTTACATTAATCACACCCCACACTCTTATTTATAGGAGTGTAGGGGCTTTAGAAAGACTTCCTAGATATTGCAATTATGCCCCTAATAACAAATATAAATATAATGTTATTAATATTCTATTCCTAACAACTCGCCCTTATTTGTGGTTGTTCAAAATATTAAGTCTTTGTTTTGTAGCATCTTCCTTGTTGTTATCTTGAATGCGTAGATGCTTGATTTGATCTTCAACCGCAACTTTGGATTTCATCAAAGAAGCTTGTTGTAATCTTTGACACTTTTGTATCTAAAAATAAGTTGCTTGAAGAATCATTTTCTTTTTTTGATCTTGATGTTGTGTTGATTATGTCATTGATGAAGTATTTACGAAGGTCTTACTCTTTAAAGAAGACATAAGAACTTAGTCACCCAAAGAATCTTTTTGACGAACCTTGATATAATTCATTAAATAACATGATCATGTTAACATGTTATAATATAAGAAAACCAAACTACTGTACATGTTTGAATGTTAAACCATTCAAACATCTTAACAAAGTGTAGTGGATCTATCCATTACCTTGGTACAAAAAAGTAAATAAATACATATTTTTGAGAAATTTCGACTTATAAAAGCAAAGATAGATAGTGTGGGACGAATTTAACAAGGTGATCCGGGACTGCATTTGAGTACCCCAGCACAACTGGTGAGGTCTGGAACGGACTCTCCTGGTTCAGCTGCAATTAAACCGCCTTGTTGTTCAGGGGTTAGCTGCGGATCTGCGCCGGATGGTAGAAATATGGCTCCATTTTCAAGACAGTCTTTTTCGGTTCTCCAGTTCCACTTCATGTACTCTTCCTCTGGTGCATCAGCCCTGACCAGTACATTCTTTTTGGCAGCATCATCGGGAGCCAAGAAGCGGTTTCCTTGGCTAAGGATAGTTGGGGCGGAGCTACCACCGATGGCATATGTTCCCCATTTGTCATAGTTGTTGTTAACAACTTGGAAAAACCCAAATCGACATCTAGGCATTCTTTGGTCACATCCATCAGTAAATAAGTTGAACGCAACAGTGGCTTGCATACCTTTATCTTCGTGATGAGAATCATCTGCTCCAAGCAATATTACCTGTTTATTTGAGTACGCGTCGTAAATTACATGCATTTAGTAAGACGTAGAAGGAATTAATATACGAAATGAATTGAACAAATTTAGATCTATGTTTGTTCTTGATTACTTTGTGGTGCTGGGTGAACTTGCAATTGGAAATGGTTACACATGTGCTTTCCAATGTGACATCGATGAGTCCATCAACACCCTTACTTAGTGAACAATGATCGATCCATATCTTGGAAGAACCAGTAACGCAAATACCATCACCATCGCTCTTTTGTCTCAATCCTGGTGGACCATCTGAATTCTTAATCATACCACCTTCAGTTTCTTTAACATCGTGGATGTTTAACCCATGAATGATGACATTCTTGACGTCATATAGGGTGATACCTCCGCCAGTGATTTCAACATTGGCACCTCTACCATCAATTGTCGTGTCGCTAGTTACTACGAGCTCGTGTTTAAGAGTGATTACCATATCTTTTTCAAAGACGATCCATATAGGTCTATTTTGTGTGACACCACAACGTAGGGTCCCTTCCTTTGGATTTGCCGCATCATCATCTGAAGGATCAGTCACCGTGTAGACTTCCCCACCCTTGCCACCGGTGGTTCCCTTTGCAAAACCTTGTGCACAATCGGCTAACGCTTGACGGTTTTCTGCCCAATCAGGTTTGCACCTCCAACACTTGTCTATAATGTTAGTTGCTTTACATTCATGTAGCTCCCTCCTCGTTAAATTTGATCCCGGGAAAGCCCTATAAAACAAGACATTATTTATATAATGCTCGAACTAAATATACAGAAAAGATAATAATACTTACGCTTTAATATCTTCATTAATCCGGGCGGCCAAACTGGTTTGCACCAAAAAAACAAAGGCTAAGGTAAAAAATACAATGAAACAATGTTTCCCCATTGTATTGTATGATTACTTTATTTATCTTTTACTTTTTTTTGTTTTTATTTCTTCTTCTTTATTATGATCGCTATAAGCAGATCATGTCACTAAACAAGCAAATTTGTTTATTATGATTCTTCTATCATATCTTTGTTGTTTAAATACCCAAAAATTGCTTAGAAACTTTCAGTAATAAATGGTTTACCAAGAAATATTTGGTCATTGTTTTGTCAACAAATAATGTGCACCACTAGAAATATATGAGAATTAAACAAAGTTACAAAGATGACCATTTGTTCGTTAATATTGGTTGGATCAAACAAGGAAAATAAGAGATAGATAATGTTTATCGGAACACTTTATTAGTAATATATGAAGAAACAAAATCCATTTGTTTATACAGAATATTAATTTTGTTGTTTAAAGCAACAATTTTTCGATACGTAGTAATTAATCTGTATGACTGCTAACGTGTTCCCTAGTTTGAATAGTACATTACAACTTTCATACGATGCATAAATTCTTTTGAACTTTGAATACGGTACAAAACAATACAAATTGATGCACATACGCCATGCAAATTCCATTAATAAAAAAATAAAATCCAATGTCACTACTACAAAAAGTATTATGTTGACCTGTTGTAATTAGACCGGTTTTTTAACACGTCTACATGTTAGAGGTCTACTTACTTAAAAGTAATGTACACCGGTTCTCTAACCGGTCCTTATATGATCAATTAGACATGTTATTATTTTTTTTGCGCACATTTGAATATCATTTAGACCGGTTAATATGTCTTTTAAACCTATTTAAAATGATATCCATATTCTTTTTAGACCTTTGATATTTTCATTTAGGCCTCTATTAGCAGGTCTTAATATTTTCTTTTAAGACGTGTGTCCCATAAATTCCAAAATCTAAAATCTAATTATAAAATCACATATCACATTACTCTGAAATTTATAACCAAAACAAAAAATTCAGTGCTATTATTGAAACGAAAATATATTATAAAGATATTCAAAGTATTAACACACATTCGCGTACATACAAAACCATAATCCAATCGTATTTACTACATAATATTCAAGAAAATCAAAACAAAACTAACTACTTGATATGAATCTCAAGTGCCAAAAACTAATAGATCCAAAAACTTATAATTTCTTGTCCAACATGGCTCTTTGAGTTTCCTTTATCCCTAAAAGACATTAAGATCAACATAAACATTTTTAGTCTTCAAAAAATCTATACGAAGACCCAAGTGAATTATAGAAGTCTTTTTATGACATATATAGGGACTTTCTAAAACTCTGATGTAAACATAGAAGGAAATAGGTTTAGATGTAACGAGCTGGTTAGAACATAGCTGATTAAAAAGGACAAAATATATTCCACTTTTCAATTATATCTTCTATATCCGTTTTAGATAAAGCACGTTCATCCCAAGATATATATATATATATATATATATATATATATATATATATATATATATATATATATATATATATATATATATATATATATATATATAAGAAATCGTTACCTAACTAACAAATATATAAGAAAAAATACATAAAAAACAATAAAGCTTATGTATTCTTACTCTATTAATATCAGCAACATCATGATGTTGATTTACTATAGAATACATCCAGTTGAGCACAGAATATCCGCATTGCCAATTAGCTGGTTGTTGATTGCACACATTTTAATACCAAATATTACATATACATGTTGTGCTTGCAACAACAATATCATTTTTTCTCAAATATATATAGTTCGATGATTTACCTTAACCACTTTCCAGGAGCAAATCGGGAAGATTGTAGAGGAACTATTACAATTGTGTTACAATTTATAGAAACAATTTAATTTAATACCACAGTAAAAAATATAATTTCTTACTCATCTACACAGTCTCTGAGCAAAGCCCAAAATTTTCTTGTGTGATATTGAATGAATTATGCAAAGCCCAAAATGTTTCTGTGAAATAAATCAAATTCCTGATAATTATATAGAAGATTTGGTTAGAGAGAAACAAATATATTTTCATATGAACACAAATATGAATTTAAAAACATATAATTATCTCAAAAAAATATATAAAATAGTATTTAATAGTATTACCTTAGAAAAAATGGTAGTTATATTCAAAATAAACAAATCACTTTTCACAGAGCATTAATGAAGTTTTTTTTTTTTTTTGAATAAATATAATCAATGATGGATATAGAGAATAGAGGTTATCAAAATAACTAGGTTTTAGGAGAAATTTTACTGGCCACGTTAAAAAATCTCCACAAAATCTTATCTACCCCAGGTGATTTAGAATAAGTGGTTTGCATTTTCTTTCTAGACCTCTTGATACATTTAGACATGTTCATATATTACTATTTAGACCCCCTCATTTAAATTTAGTGGCTCTCATTTATTTTTTAGACCTCTTAACACATTTAGACCGGTTCCCATGACATATTAAGACATGTTATCACTTTTAGTTTTGGCGAAACTTATTATATAGACCTATTATATTTTTACCGGTCTAAATGTATGAGTCTAGATAACCATAAATGTAGTAGTGTGTGATAGGATTTAACCTACGATCAATGCTATTTAGTGACTAGCTTTGATATTAGAATGTTGCGAAATAAAAATCTAATACGAATCTAAGATTAGAAAGATGAACAGCTCACGATTTCACCAAATATTCATTCTCATTATCTCGGCGGGAATAGCCGTTACAAACTGATATTCAAGCAGACCTAATCAACTATTCTATCTTACTATTTATAGACATATGAGAACATAATTTTATACAAATGTAAGTCACGTGTTTATCTAAAAACACTTCGGACTCTAACTATCAACTATGCCATCATCTCATTTATTTATGATGTTGTTTAAGAAACTTCAGAAGTTGAATCTTCTTCATTAGAAGTTAAGTCTTCAATGTTAACTTCTATTGAACACTTAAGTTTTACTTCGAATGTTAAACTTTGTACATCCGAAGTAAAGACCTTAAAATATCTACTCATTGAAGATTAGCAGCTTCATCCAAATACTATATCCCAACAATCTCCCCCTTAGATAATGTTACCAAAATCTTCAGTTTTTGAAAAGCAGTGATGCACACTTCTTTTACATGCATCAAACTCCACAAACTGATACTCCATTTTATCTCACCTTCTTTTACATACAATCAATATAGTATTGGAGAACTTTCATGAAGTGCAAAACTTCATTATCTTTTTCATGATCCTTGAAAATAAAAGGCTCTATTGTTAACAATTCATCATTACTCAACCGTCTTAAGTCTGCATCTTCATATAATCTATCTTCAGACCCATCGTTTCTCCCCAATATAAACTTATGTGAATTCAAATCTGTGACACCCGTAAAAAATTCAGCTGACTTTCGTATCTTATATCTTCGTAATGTCAATGTTGTTCTTAGTCGTACTTTATTGAGATCGTGTTAGTGTCGGAATCGAGTCGAAATCAATAAAAGGAACCTAATACCAAGAAACCATATTGGGAACTTGACTAAGTTCATAACTAGAACGAACGTAAAACTCTATAAAAATACTTAACGAAAACGAAAACTTAAGACGACCTTTAGCTGGAAAAGCCATCCAGCCGATGGCTGAAGGATTTCAGCCGGCGACTGGATATGCCCAGTCGGCGGCTAAAAGTCGTTGTCCAACTTTTTGGTGAGTCATAAATGCATGTTTTCTTATTGGACCAAAACCAAGGCTCGGGATTGGACCCCTTGTGCCAGTAAAATCCAACTCCATAGGCCAGAGATACACTCCCCGTTGCTTGCCTTTCCTTTTTCCAAAACACACACACTTTTCAAATTACACTCTAGTCTCTCTCTCTCTCTCTAAAACTCTCTCCCTTCTCTCTAAAAACTTTCAAGAATCCAATGATTTTTACCACAAAACAGCAAGAAAATCATCCTAAAACATCACACAAATTCGTCCAAATAGCAAGGTTACCAAAAGGGTTACATTAAATCGAGTTTTAAAGAAGTTTCTACCGGTTTTTGAAGCAAAAATCACCACCAAGGAGCTCTAAACCTTCATCCATCCACTCCTTTCGGTAGATTTTTTTTCTTTATTCTTCTATATAAAAACAAACTATTGCATGGACGATCCATTACATAAAAACTCAATTTCAAGAAGTTTTATAACGGTTTTCTTACAAAAACGGATTTTTGAGTAAATCTACATATTGTGTCTAAAGATCTAAAAGAAACCGGGATTTATTCACTAAATGAATATACTTCACTAATAAACTGTTGCATGTCGAAATCTAACATGTTACGAAAATGGAAAAATAATGAAACTGTCCGAAGACCTACCGCCGGCGGCTGAACATATTCAGCCAGCGGCTGAATATCTTCAGCCGTTGCCTAAAACTGGCTGTGCACGAAATTTTAACTTTTACGATTTAAACGGTAAAGATCGACGTATAAATGTATTTTCACACATTATGATATGTTATTACAGATTGTAAGATTTATGAAAATAAATGATTTGGTTAAGTTTTTCTAACTAGACCTATTACATTATATGTATTGTCGTTTATAAATTTTATTGAGCGAGAAGTGGATATAAAAATGGACCTTTTTTTTTATAGCGCGGGAGCGCTGCCCAAAGTTTATCGGAACATATATTTAAACTTCAGTAATGAACAAATAATGTATCAAAAACTTATTGACCTTGAACATCGAACATTTTGGACATAATTGGACTAAACGGAAATTAAACATAATATGACAATGTCGTCACATATAAGTTTTTGATATCAAAATTTTGGGACAGAGGTTAAGTATAAGAGTTAATCTGTAAAATGTTAAAATGGAACTTTAACATAAGTTAAATCACAATAATTATACGAGACTTGGTTGTTTTTAGGATCTCCTTGATTCCGACGTGTCCCAACTTTCCTTTACGCACGAGGTTTTATCTTCGCAATCCGTGAGTTACATCCCCTATTGTTTAATGTTTTTACTTAACTCTTTTTTGGGGGAAACATGAGATCGATATGCTTTATGAACTTTTGGAACATTTTATGAACTATTGAACATTTCTTTTGAACTTATATACGTAAATGATATCGCTCATTTATATGACTATTTTATCGCGATATTTATTGTGTTTTATGTCCCAAACGTAATGGAAATGACCTTTTATGCTTGTGTTTTGTAAAGTTTTGTGTTAAGATTGAGTTAGGTGTTTTTGGAGCAAAAAGAACGAGTTTTGTGGAGTTTAACTTGAAAATGGGCAAAGTAGCAGGATAGGCGACGCATTCGATGGACAGCTCAAGGCATTCAGCTCGGAGCTGGGAATGCGCCTCCAGTCCCACCATTGGCGAAGCATTCAGGCGATAGGAGCTGGGAATGCGCCTCCAGTCCCACCATTGGCGAAGCATTCAGGCGATAGGAGGTGGGAATGCGCCGCCAGTCCCACCATTGGCGAAGCATTCGTGGTCTCGACAGTTACTTGGCAGTTTTAATTATTAATCATGGAAAATCAAAAGTCTATTAACACACCACAAATACTAAACGTTGGAGACAGTTTTCCATCATCATTTTCACCATTGTTTTAGTATTTTCATATCATTGGAAGCCTAAAAACAATCGTTAATTTCCGTATTTCATCACGAATTGCTATTTCGATTTCGTTTGTTACTTGGAGATTATTTCGGAAGTTGTTACTTACGTTTGGTATTACTCTATTATCACTTTTATTTCAATTGAATCATGTCTTTTACATATTTGATTGTGTTTGTTACAATTATGAGTAGCTAATTTCTTTGTACGTTTGCTTGGATTATGTGATCGTTTATGTGTTAGGTTTTGGGTGTGAAATTAGAATGATACTTAGAGGTTAATTGGGGATCCGTTTGGGTTAATATCTTAATTATCTTGTTAAAATTGTTTATACTCTTGTTTGGTAATCTAAAAACGGGTATTCGAAAGGAATCCGTAATTTTTACTAAAATAGGAACGAATTAATCGGCCGGTCTTTAGTTGATTATAAGTTTATGATATTCGAAAGGAATCATTAACAACGATTTAAACAAGTGGATATTAACACGAACGCTAGCTACTAAATTAAGAGAAATCGGTTTAGGAGTTAGTAAGCTATTCGAAAGGAAGCTTATAGATTAATTCTCACTTATCGGCTTGAAACTTTATGCCCAATTACTTGAGGTGTTAACGGTATTCGAAAGGAATCGTTACATGGTTGGGTAATTGGAGAAATTCGGTATTCGAAAGGAACTTAGGATTTTACATTAGAAGTTTATCGACATTTTCACACCTAAGAAATAACACATATTCGTAAACAGTCCAAGCAAGCGTCTTTTTATTCATATTTGAATTCTAAAGTATTTTTATCGTTAATATAAGCAAGTCTTCTTAAGACTAAAACCCACTTGTTACTTGTTACGTGTTTTCATAAAACTAAAATTATCAACTATAAATAGTCCCTGTGTTCGAACCCGATATTTACCGATACTATTTTACAACTGTCAAGGGTACACTGCCCGTGTCGAAATCTAGTAAAGGTTAATTTTCGGAAAACTAGATTTCGCATCAGTAAACTATTTTAATTGCCCTGTTCGGCACTATTTTACTTTATGGCTTGCCCCCGATCGGCATTTGTTCAAAAGCTATGATTAATTGTATTATACGCAATCGCCATTGACTAGGCACCTCCGTTAAACCCTTGATGAAATATATGACATGCTTGTAAGTGCCTACTATCAGTTTTAAATTAAATCAAAGTCCCCCATTTTAGATCATTACACACTATTAGCTTGCTTAGCCGTATAGTAATTATGGGTATCGATACTTAGGAGAGGATCGCTCCTTACTTTAGATGGCAACCTAAGTACATATTACTAAGTTCAGAAGTACCTCGTAGATAGTGCGGGGTCGGGGCTGTTTACGATCAGGATTCATCGGTTTAGTGTGAACACTTACAGTTATATTATGCCAAGTGGTTGATACAATTTTTTAATCATTAGTTACTTTTACTTACGCATTCTCTTTTGCGCTTGATCCGCAACTAGTATTTTTCCAAGTATTGTTCTACTTGTCTATGATCATCTTTAGAGTATATATATTTTAAGCGTATGTTCCGCTTCATTTATTTTGAGAAACCTTTTATTATATATACTTGTCGGAACCTTTTTAGTCAAGAACTAGAAAAACTGTAACTCAGTCACTACTTTATGTAGTTTGACACTTTATCTCATGTTTCAGGAAATTAGGTGTAAGTCATGAAGTGCATAGCGTGGGCGGGGCAGGAAAGTTACGTGAGATATGAATCGGGAGAAGACCATGTTCATTGTCTATTATTTTGGGAATTTTTATCAAAAGTTTTATTATGTATTTGTTTGTCGCGAATTTAAGTACACTTGGTTATGTTTCTTTTGAACTTGTAAACTTTTAATTCTATTTTAATGACTTGAAACCGTTGCATTTTATTATGACTTGTGAAATGATATTCTTGCTCTTCGCACCTCGTGTTTCCGCTTTAGAGAGGTGTGACAGACTTGGTATCAGAGTACAAGCTATAGTGAAACGGGTTTTAAAATTTTTCAATATTTTCGAAACCAAACTATAACCAAGGCTTTTTCGGAAAAATCATTTTTCGAGTTCGAACTTTAGTGGATTAATTCCTCAATTTCATGATTGTTTTCAACTATACATTACTTGATCAACTATGCCTAGTTCAAAATGAATTATGAAAGAATGGAAAGTAATAGCTATTGTTAACGGTTTTTGAGTCAAAAAATTCCCGGTGTTATCGGTTCCCGATTCTCACGTGACTGACCCGTGCATGCATTTGATTTACACTTTCCTTTAGCTTTCCCCTGTAGTCATGTAACTCGTTATTCGCAGATCCGTCATGTCTCGATCATCGCACTCCCGCTCAACGTCTCGATCACAGTCTCGCTCGCTTTCACGGGCCGTCTCCTCGCGAGAAGCTTCTAAAGACCGCACAGCTTATGAGATCCAGCGCCATCAGACTACTGATCCCACTAAGGAGACCTCTATGACCTTCTCGAGCAGTATCGGACCTCCAGTCCGAGGACCGTACTACCACCTGCTCCCCCGGTGCCCGTTTCAGGCACCGTACGAGAATGACTGCTCGTAAGCAGGTCATTCTCCCTGGCCGTTTGCCAGACAAGATGGTCGGACAGGCTCCCGACCCATCCAGACCCGCTCCTCCCCCGATGCCTTTCGCAGATCCGTATGCAGGAGCTACGCGTACGCCGATGGTGGATCATTACGCTTGGGAGCGGCAGAGAGAGCAGATGCAGCGCCTCGACGACGCCGGACCATCTAGACCGATGATGCCGCCTACTATACGGTCTCCCCCACCAGCAGCGTTCCTGCAACTTCACCGAGAACTCCGGGGACTCTCGGAAGAGGCCCAACAGCAGGGTCTTCTCCTTTGTGAAATCTCCGATGCCCCACATCAGCTGTCGGAGCAGTCCATACGATTCATCGCGTCGGCTCAAGCCACAGCGAGGACAGTGCAGCGTCTCGTTGGCACATGCTTGATTATGGGGACCCTGATTGCGGTCATCGTGGCGAAGATGTTTCTAGAGAGGCGTCGTTAGTCTTTTTATTATGTATTGTATCTTAAGCTCAAGTCGTAACTTTCCCTTGTACACGACTTAAAGCTATTATCGTATTGTATTGTATTGTACTTGCATTGAACCCTTCCTTATCTTATTGAACTATATAACCAAGTATTTTTATTATTGAATGAAAGTTTTACTTTATTATCCGTACTTGTCTTTATTATCGAATCGTACTATTATTACCTTGATCGTTGTCGTGCGTGTGCCATTGTTCTTCCATATTACTCTTGCGTTATCATTATTATTCCTCAGTAAATTATACTCTTATCGCATCCTATTCGTGCGTTCTAAACCGCGTCTTTCTTTCTGTTGTAGAATCATGGCTCCTAGGCGTTCCAATGCTAGCTTGATAGCCGAGCAAGTTGCTGCTCACCTAAACGCAAATATGCCCAACATGATCGCCCAGATCACTGCTGGGATAAATGCCAATGTCAACAAAAACCAGCAGCAGCAACAACAACAACAGCATCAGCAAGAGAAACAACAGCAGCAGCAACAACAACAGGGAGGCCACCAGAACCAAAACCCTCCCACCTGCAACTACAAAAGCTTCATGGCGTGTAAGCCTAAGGAGTTTCACGGCACCATTGGTGCTGTAGGACTTGTATCCTGGTTCGAGAGCATCGAATCGGTCCTGCGCATCAGCCGATGTGCTGAAGCCGACAAGGTGGAGTACGCCTCCTGCGTATTCCACAGAAGAGCCCTACCTTGGTGGAACAGTGTGGTCCGAACCCGAGGGCGTGAAACTTCTTATGACCTTAACTGGGATCAATTCAAGAACCTCCGGATTGAGGAATACTTCCCTAAGGGAGAAATCAAAAAGCTCGAGGTAGAGCTTTGGGATCATATGATGGTTGGCAACGACATCGAAGGGTACACTGCCCGATTCCACGATCTCGCCCGACTAGTTCCAAGGCTGGTAGCTCCCGAGGAGAACATGATCGACATATACATCTCCGGTCTTGTTCCTGAAATCCGGGGAACGGTCATCTCCTCCGAACCTCAGACACTCCAAAGTGCGATCCTGGCACACCGACTCACAAGCAACCTCCTCTCCACCCCTGCATCCACCAAGAAAGAGGCGGGTGAGAAAAGGAAATCTGAGCAAACCCCGAGAAGGAGCGACATGAATAATGTGACAACCGTGTTTTTAAGGTACTAATTCGATGTTCTGCTCATTCTTTTACTTATCGATATTTTCGTTTTGACACTATTATTGTTTGCTATTTCGTTTTTATCTCGCTTTATTTAATTTGTCGGGATTATATTTTAATTAGAACTATTTAGAAACCTAAGTGCCTATTAGTTAGTACGCTTTAAGATTTAAGTTTGTCGGTTTAGCTTATGATCATCGTAAACGCAATTTAACTTCCCAGAATTAGTTTTAACACCCGATTTTAATTCTGAACATTATAATTAACATCTACAACATAATTTTACTAATTATTCCTAATTATACTCCAAATTCCATAATTCGTTCGATAAAAAATCGCATTGACGCGCAACGGTCGGAATATACCCGAAACGACTCAACGTAACACCGTAATACCCTAATAAGCAAAAATTATCAAAATAACACTTCTAAAAATTAAAAATTCCAGCCAAAAGTGGGCCCCACCCCATGTGAAATTGGTCAATTTTCTTTTGCTTATAGATTTTGTTAAAACACTTTGTAGATTTTTACGTAACCTACTTTCTTACATATTCTTTTCTTCATTTCACTCCAACACTCCACAAACTTTCATCATTCTACTTCCTCTCTCTATTCCAAGGGCCAAGAACATGTAAGTTTTCACTTTTCCTTCAAGTTTTATTCATAAATTGTTACAAAACATATACTTATTTCTACCATTTTTCAAGCCCTAATTGAAGATTCAAGCAAGGAAAGCTCAAGAAATCTAGGATTCATCATCATCATCTTCATCATCTTATTTTCTTTTCATAAACAAGAGGGTATAACTTTCTAAACTCATAATCTAAAATTAATTTTCATTTTCACCAATATAAACACTTTTGATCATTTTCTAAACGACTTTTTATACAAAATACCTAAAAATATATAAAAATAAATTTTTATTTATAAAAGGTTTTTAATGATGAAACATGTTGAAATCCTAAAGAAATTTGTATTTTGACACACAAAATGTATTCCGGTAAAGTTTACGGTTTTCGGCTAACCGGAGATTCTTGAAAACCTACTTAAACACCTCTACAATTTATCAAATTTGTATTTATAGCTTATTTTGGTGAAATAAGGTCGTCTGCGAGGTTTGGTGATTTTATAATTATTTTTAAATTTATTATTTATTTTATATGTTTTTAAAAAGCTAAACTATTTATTAAATACATAAACGAGTCCATAAATTATGAAACATTCACATAAAGTCTTATAAATATGTATGAACTTATATATAACATTTCGCGAATATTTGACTTGATTTGGATTTTTGATGAATTTTATACGATTCTAGTTTACCGAAATGACATAAAAATGGTTAAATGTATATATTGGACATAAAATCGTTAGAAAGTACCTTTAGGACACTTTAAATCATGTAAAAATTTTAAATTTAATTTTCCAGAAATTTATGAGTAGTTTTTACTAATTTTTATAATTAATTCGATGAATATATTGTTAAAATACGTAAAATACGAAAATAGGCGTATAAATATCATAAAATGAGAAAACTGATATTTTTTACTTTATAATCACATAAAGTAACTTTACTATATTTTAAATAATTTTTCCAAATTAAATATGATTTTATATAAATATTATAAGTCTTTGGTAAAATCGGTAATTATTATTTTTGGACCTAAAAACCAAATTTTGACAACTTAGACTTATAATATAGTTTAAAAGTCAAAAACTTAGTTAAATTTTATTAACTTTGACTTTTGACCACATATTCGACTTTTGCGTCTCGACATGTGTTCCGTTCTGATGTCGGTACCTTTTAAATTCTCTCGTCAATATTCCTCAAAATATAATCATTTAAAAGGCTAACTCGAACTAGACTTAATCTTAGAGGTACTGGACTGATTTGGAATTATTTATCTAGTGCACTTAGGAGCTGAATGATTTCGGTTGATTCGTCATTCCGACATTGATTATTATTGATTGATTGTGAGTTATTCGATGCCCTTTTACCGCTTTATAAATTTTACTTCGGGCATGATTAGCGTAACTAAATTTTATATATCTTGTTTATGCAAATTAGATTATGATGCCTTAGTATTATCGTGTTACCTTACTTATTTATATGGCCTTGGTGGTAGTATAAAGCCCCGTTTACACACCTGTCAACTCTTTTTGAGCAAACGTATATATATATATATATATATATATATATATATATATATATATATATATATATATTTGGGTTTAACAAACCCTCATCGCCGTATTGGGATTTTGTCGGTGTGCGGTCTTTGTGGTCTGATGTTATTACCGTTTACTATTTCATTCACTAAACTTAGCTTAACACACTAAAGGGGTTGTTGCCTTTTTAATGTTTAGGTTCATGTGTATTATCCTAGGCTAAGGATTGTTCATATTGCTATTTGCTATTTAAATCAAGATATATGTTTATTACTAATGATTTATTAAACCTTTTCTAAACTTTGGGTCAAAAGCTTTTATACTTATTATTCTTCTTAACTTTACGAATAACCCACCAACATTGTGTTGACGTCGTTTTAACGCTATTTCAGGGATTTGAGGTTACATGCTGATTTGCTATCTATTTGACTACATGCATCTTGCCTGAGAACTGTTTTGCTTGTACTAGTTCTGTTAGGATCCATTTGTCTATCTTGTATTTGTACTATGTTTCCGGATTCATTTACTATGTTACTCGAAATTGTTATATTTAATTCGATGTTACCTTTTGTTATTTATTTTGTTGTAACCTATGTATCTGATTATACTAATACTGTACACCTCGGGTTTCCGCCTTAGCGGGGTGTGACAGAAATTGGTATCAGAGCCACTGGTTATAGCGAACTAAGTGGCTTATACGTGAATCATTTAGACTATAACCTTAGGCTTAAAACAAATTCTCTGATTTACCTATGTGCGCATTTCATTAATTGGGCCTTTATGTGTTTTACTTTGCTTATGCATGCTTGCTTTATGTTTATCTTGTTGGCCTAATATTTTTGTCGCACTTTTCTTACTATTTCTCCATTTCTTACGTTCTTAGACGATGCCGCCTAAGAGAGGAGGAGCTACTACTTCTACTTCCAGGAGGTCTGCACGACGCAGCCGTCCTGCGATGCCTAAATCGACCGTCCCAGCTTCTCGGAGGACTACTTCTACCCCCATACCTACACCTACTCCTACTCCTGCTACTACATCGACTACACCAGACTTTAGCCAAATGTTCGCCGAGCATATGGCAACTAGCATGCCAGATATCGTAGCACAACTGAAGGAGACTCCACTCCAGGCTATAGGAGGATCGGGCACCGGCCCTGAGTCTGGTGGCCCTGATGTCATTATTACGGGTTCTGACGATAGTAGATCGGGCCGAGATGGTTACGACAATGGGGGCATAGTGCATACTACGGCGCAACCGATTGCGAGTGGGGATCAGCCCCGAGGTTGTACCTTCCAGCAGTTCTTGGCATGTAAGCCAGCAGAGTTTCGTGGTACGGAGGATTCAGTGACTACGCTTCAGTGGATGGAGCAGATGGAGTCCATTTTAGTTGTTTCAGGTTGTGCTTATGAGGATCGCGTCAAGTACGCGACCCACTTTGTTAAGGGAAAGGCCCTTACATGGTGGAACTCATTGGTGAGGATTCAGGGTCGAGTGACCACCAGTGTGATGACATGGTAGAACCTCAAGCTGTTGATGAGGGAGATATTTGTGCCTGCGCAGGAGCTGCATCGTCTCGAGCAGTAGTTGTGGAACCTCACTATGCAGGGTTCTGATATCCAGGGTTACACAGATAGATTCTACGATCTAATAGTTCTAGTTCCTCGTTTAGTTCGTACTGAGCAGGAGAGGATCACCAGGTACGTGGACGGGTTTCCCCTTACTATACGTGACAACATTATATCTACCCGTCCAGGCTGAGGAGTGCGGTGGATATTGCCTTCTCCTTCACGGAGAGTATGATCAGGGGTGGAGCTTTGCAGCGGACTGTGGTCCGTAAGGATTCTAGCGGCCGACATGGTAGGAAATCTAGACCAGACTCTAGGAAGAGATCTCGGGGACAGGATCTGAGTCCCCAGCCTATTCAGTCTTACGCCGCGGTTGGTAGTAGTCAGGGAAAGCGGCCTAAGTGTGGAAAGTGCGGAGGTGGTCATGCACCGGAGGTTGCTTGTTGGAGTTGTGATCGGTGCAAGAAACTCGGACATACCGAGCGTTTCTGCAAGTGTGTGCTGGGGTCTTGTTATGAGTGTGGTGAGAAGGGACACTACCGGAATAGGTGTCCCAAGTTTGCTTCTTCTACTCCAATTCTTACTTCTGGTTCTACTGATGGTGGTGATACCGCCAAGGGCAGAGTTTTTGCCTTGGGTTCAGCAGAGGCTCGACAGGATCCTACAGTTGTTACGGGTACTTTTATTCTCAATAATCATCCTGCATATATTTTATTTGATTCTGGTGCGGATAGGAGCTTTATTTCTAGTGACTTTAGGCCTTTAGTAGCTAGCCCTTCTAGTCCTTTAGTGCCTGCTTATGAGGTAGAGTTAGCGGATGGTAGTTGCCTTTGTGCTAGGGAGATACTTTTTGATTGTTCCCTTACCTTATCTGACACTCCTTTTACGATCAACTTGATTCCTATGAGACTTGGTAGTTTCGATATCGTCGTGGGTATGGACTGGCTAGCTACGCATCATGCCAAGATTGTTTGCTACGAGCGACTCATTCATATTCCGAGACCGGATGGTGTACCCTTACTTATTCATGGAGACGAGGTCGGGAAACGCCTATTTACCGTTGATAGAGTTCTCGTAAAACAACAACTATCACACGAGTATCAGTTGTGCACCGTTCGAGGCTTTGTATGGCCGTAAGTGTCGATCGCCCGTGTGTTGGGCCGAGACTGGAGATAGTGAGGTCACTGGTCCTGAGATCATTCAGGAGACGACTGACAAGATCTTCAAGATCAAGGAGCGTTTAGTTGCTGCTAGAGATCGATAGAAGAAATATGCAGACAGACGACGGAAGCCCTTGGAGTTCAGCGTCGGGAATATGGTTTTGATGAAAATATCCCCGTGGAAAGGGGTTGTCCGCTTCGAGAAGCGCAGCAAGCTGAGTATGAGATACACGGGTCCTTTTCCGATCATAGCCCGTGTCGGTTCGGCTGCTTACAGACTTGATTTGCCGCCAGAGTTGAGCAGTGTGCATAATGTCTTTCACGTTTCTTACTTGAAGAAATGTCTTGCCGATGATTCACTTTTGGTTCCGTCGGAGAATCTTCAGATCGATGATAAGCTTCATGTTGTTGAGGAGCCGATAGAGATTGTAGACCGAGACGTGAAACGTCTACGCCAGAGTAAAATTCCAATCGTTAAAGTTCGTTGGAATTCGAGACTTGGAGCTGAGTTTACTTGGGAGCTTGCGGACGAGATGCAGAGGAAGTATCCCCGTCTCTTTCCTGGAGGCAGTACCTAGTGATGATTTCGGGACGAAATCCTCTTTACTTGGGGAGACCGTGACAACCACGTTTTTGAGGTACTAATTCGTTTACTTATCGATGTTTTCGTTTTGACCCTATTATTGTTTGCTATTTCGTTTTCATCTCGCTTTATTTAATTTGTCGGGATTATATTTTAATTAGAACTATTTAGAAACCTAAGTGCCTATTAGTTAGTACGCTTTAAGATTTAAGTTCGTCGGTTTAGCTTATGATCATCGTAAACGCAATTTAACTTCCCGGAATAAGTTTTAACATCTTATTTGAATTCCGAACATTATAATTAACATCTAAAACATAATTTTACTAATTATTCCTAATTATACTCCAACTCGATAAAAAAATCGCATTGACGCGCAACGGTCGGAATATACCCGAAACGACTCAACGTAACACCGTAATACCCTAATAAGCAAAAATTATCAAAATAACACTTCTAAAAATCAAAAATTCCAGCCAAAAGTGGGCCCCACCCCATGTGAAATTGGTCAAGTTTCTTTTGCTTATAGATTTGGTTAAAAGACTTTGTAGATTTTTACGTAACCTACTTTTTTACATATTCTTTTCTTCATTTCATTCCAACACTCCACAAACCTTCATCATTCTCCTTCCTCTCTCTATTCCATGGGCCAAGAACATGTAAGTTTTCACTTTTCCTTCAAGTTTTATTCATAAATTGTTACAAAACATATACTTATTTCTACCATTTTCAAGCCGTAATTGAAGATTCAAGCAAGGAAAGCTCAAGAAAGCTAGGATTCATCATCATCATCTTCTTCATCTTATTTTATTTTCATAAACAAGAGGGTATAACTTTCTAAACTCATAATCTAACATTAATCTTCATTTTCACCAATATAAACACTTTTGATCATTTTCTAAACAACTTTTTATACAAAATACCTAAAAATATATAAAAATAAATTTTTATTCATAAAAAGGTTTTTAATCATGAAACATGTTGAAATCCAAAAGAAATTTGTATTTTGACACCCAAAATGTATTCTGGTAAAGTTTACGGTTTTCGCCTAACCGGAGATTCTTGAAAACCTACTTAAACACCTCTAAAATTTATCAACTTTTTATTTATAGCTTATTTTGGTGAAATAAGGTCGTCTGTGAAGTTTGGTGATTTTATAATTATTTTTAAATATATTATGTATTTTATATTTTGTTAACAAGCTAAAATATTTATTAAATACTTAAAAGACTCCATAAATAATGAAAAATTCACAGAAAGTGTTATAAATATGTATGAACTTATATATAAAACATTTCATGAATATTTGACTTGATTTGGATCTTTGGTGAATTTTATACGATTCTAGTTTACAGAAATGGCATAAAAATGATTAAATTTATATATTGGACATAAAATTGTTAGAAAGAACCTTTAGGAAACTTTAAATCATGTAAAAATGGTAAATTTAATTTTCCAGAAATTTATGAGTATTTTTACTAATTTTTATAATTAATTCGATGAATATACGGTTAAAATACTTAAAATACGAAAATAGGCGTATAAATATTATAAAATGAGAAAACTGATTTGGTTTTTACTTTATAATCACATAAAGGAACTTTAATGTATTTTAAATAATTTTTCAAAATTAAATATGATTTTATATAAATATTATAAGTCTTCGGTAAAATCGGTAATTATTATTTTTGGACCTAAAAACCAAATTTTGACAACTTAGACTTATAATATAGTTTAAAGTCATAAACTTATTTAAATTTTATTAACTTTGACTTTTGACCACATATTCGACTTTTGCGTCTCGACATATGTTCCGTTCTGATGTCGATACCTTTTATATTCTCTCGTCAATATTTCTCAAAATATAATCATTTTAAAAGGCTAACTCGAACTAGACTTAATCTTTGAGGTACCTGACTAATTTGGTATTATTTATCTAGGGAACTTAGGAGCTGAATGATTTCGGTTGATTCGTCATTCCGACATTGATTATTATTGATTTATTGTGAGTTATTCGATGCCCTTTTACCGCTTTATAAATTTTATTTCGGGCATGATGAGCGTAACTTAATTTTATATACCTTGTTTATGCAAATTAGATTATGATGCCTTAGTATTATCGTGTTACCTTACTTACTTATATGGCCTTGGTGGTAGTATAAATCCCCGTTTACACACCTGTCAACTCTTTTTTAGCCAACGGATATATATATAGATCTATTTGGGTTTAACAAACCCTCATCGCCGTATTGGGATATTGTGGGTGTGCGGTTCTTGCGGTCTGATGTTATTACCGTTTACTATTTCATTGACTAAACTTAGCATAACACACTAAGGGGGTTGTTACCTTTTGAATGTTTAGGTTCAGGTGTATTATCCTAGGCTAAGGATTGTTCATATTGCTATTTGCTATTTGAATCAAGATATATGTTTATTACTAATGATTTATTAAACCTTTTCTAAACTTTGGGTCAAAAGCTTTTATACTTATTATTCTTCTTAACTTTACGAATAACCCAGCAACATTGTGTTGACGTCGTTTTAACGCTATTTCAGGGATTTGAGGTTACATGCTGATTTGCTATCTATTTGACTACATGGATCTTGCCTCAGAACTGTTTTGCTTGTACTAGTTCTGCTAGGATCCATTTGTCTATCTTGTATTTGTACTATGTTTCCGGATTCATTTACTATGTAACTTTGTAACTCAAAATTCTTATATTTAATTCGATGTTACCTTTTGTTATTTATTTTGTTGTAACCTATGTATCTGATTATACTAATACTGTACACCCGTACCTGCACCACCAACTGGACCCCGAACATACACTGGGCCGCACCCTAAGTGTAATAAGTGAAGTTACCACCACATCGGGAACTGCTCGACATGTCATAAGTGCCAGAAGGTGGACCATTTTTCCAAAAAATGCACATAGGGCGCAGGCAACGAGGGTCAGAAGCTAATATGCTTCGAATGTGGTAGCGAAAAACACCACAGGAAAACCTGCCCCAAGCTGCAACGTGCTCAACAGAATCAGGGCGGGAAAGGTCGAGGACGTGCTTTTGCACTCACAGCCGAAGATGCTCGTCAGGACCCAAATGCAGTCACGGGTACGTTCTCAATAAACAATCATTTTGCCTCCATATTGTTCGATTCAGGGGCTGAAAGAAGCTTTGTGTCCTTAGAATATAGACCCCTTATTAATTTAGGGTCTAAAGTTCTTAATGATAGCTTCATAGTAGAATACGCTAACGGTCAAGAGTTCGAAGCTAAGGATGTGATTGTAGAATGTCCCATGTGTTTATCCGAAAAAAATTTCCCCCTCGATCTAATTCCTATCAAGCTGAAAAGCTTCGACGTCATCGTCCGAATGGACTGGTTATCTCGCGTTCGGGTCGAGATCGTTTGTTTTGACAAACTCATTCAAACACCTCTTTCAAACGGTGAAACCCTCGTTATACAGGGAGACAAACCTGGACAACAACTTCGTAGTCTATTGACAAAATGCGCAAATATCTCTAAAAGGACTGCGATGCATTCCTAGCGCATGTCGTTGAACGTAAACCCAAAGAGCAGCGAGTGCAAGACATCCCCGTGGTCAAGGATCATCCAGAGGTCTTTCCAGAATATTTACCCGGGCTACCGCCGCATCGACAAGTGGAATTCTGCATAGACCTCGTTCCTGGCGCAGCACCGGTTGCCAAGACACCGTATCGTCTGGCACCACCCGAAATGCAAGAACTGTCAAAACAGCTGCAGGAATTTTTAGATCATGGTCTGATTCGTCCAACCTCGTACCCCTGCGAAGCCCAAATCCTCTTCGTGAAAAAGAAAGACGGATCCTTCCGTATGTGCATCGACTACCGAGAACAGAAGAAACTGGTCGTCAAGAACCGATACCCACTCCCGAGAATCGATGATCTGTTCGACCAGTTGCAAGGGGAAACTTATTTTTCTAAGATCGATCTCCGTTCGGGTTATCATCAGGTTCGAGCCAGTGAGACCGACATTCCAAAAACCGCTTTCCGAACTCGATACGGACATTACGAATATCTCGTCATGCCATTTGGTCTGACCAACGCACCAACGGTGTTCATGGATCTGATGAACAGGGTATGTAGACCGTATCTGGACAAATTCGTGATCGTATTCATAGACGACATTCTCATTTACTCGAGGAACAAGGAGGACCACACGAAACATATGAAGCTTATCTTAGAACTCCTTGGAGATCATAAACTGTACGGAAAATTCTCGAAGTGCGAATTTTGGCCCCGGGAAGTACGTTTCCTTGGTCATGTGATCGACCAAGAGTGCATTCACGTGGACCACGCAAAGATCAAAGCGATCAAGAAATGGCAGGCCCCAACGACCCCTACGGAAATCCGACAATTTCTAGGGTTGGCTGGATATTATCGAAGGTTCATCGAAAATTTCTCGAAGATCGCTAAGCCTCTAACCAAAGTCACTCAGAAAGACAAAGACTCTATTTGGGGAAAAGAACAGGACGAATCCTTCCCGAAGCTCAAACACCAACTATGCCATGCACCAATTCTGTCCCTACCGGAGGGCACAGATAATTTTGTAGTGTTTTGCGATGCATCTCACCAAGGTCTTGGGTGTGTCCTTATGAAAAAGGACAAAGTCATCGCATACGCATCGAGACAACTGAAGGTGCACGATCTGAACTATACCACACCCAACTTAGAGCTGGGAGCCGTTGTGTTCGCATTAAAAATCTGGAGACATTACTTGTACGACACTAAGTGCACGGTTTTCACGGATCATAAAAGCCTCCAACACATTCTTGACTAGAAAATGCTCAACATGAGGCAACGGAGATGGATTGAACTTCTAAGCGACTACGATTGCGAGATCAAATACCACCCTGAGTCGGAAGGAAAGGGTAAAACCATCTCGAGTTAGAACATTGGGAATACAGGTTCAGACAAGCCTACAAACGCAAATCGCAAAAGCTCAGCGAGAAGCGTTGAAACCCGAGAACATTAAGGACGAAACTCTACACAACCATGAGAAGGAATTCGAGGTCAAACAGGATGGAATCCACTATTTCAAGAACCGAGCATGGATTCCGAGATCCGAAGACCTTGGTAAACTCATTTTGGACGAGGGCCACCGATACCGATACTTTATTCATCCGGGATCCGACAAGCTATACAAGGATCTGCGGGAATACTACTGGTGGTCGGGCATGAAAAAGGATATCGCCTTGTACGTAGCTAAGTGTCTTACTTGCTCGAAGGTCAAGGCGGAACATCAGAAACCTTCAGGACTATTACAACCAATGTTGTGAAAATCGCGCCTGAGGCGCCTAGGCGCTAAATCGCATGAGGCGCCAAGGCTAGGGATTTTTTAAGTTCGAGTCGCATAACATGCATGAATCGCAAAAAAAGCGCAGCGATCCGGGCTTTTGCATGAAAATGTGGCATTATGCCTTGAATATTGACATGCTTGCTTTATATTTTGGGTTTAAATTCAAGTTTTATTACATATGTATTAGTTATTCAGTATCTCAATATTATTATGTGCTATTTAAATTGCATAATTTTGACACATATGTTATAGAAAAACATAATATATATAGTGTGCCTCGTGTTTATGAATCCCACGATTTGGTATGCGCCTCGCCTCAAGGCTCATTGACCTCCTTTGCGCCTTAGTGCGCCTTGAGCCTTTCAGAACATTGATTACAACAGCCGGAGATTCCCATGTGGAAGTGCGAACAGATCTCTATGGACTTCATCACCAAACTACCCCGTACGGAAAGGGGTAACGACATGATTTGGGTCATTGTGGACAGATTGACGAAATCCGCACACTTCCTACCAGTACGAGAGAACTACTCAATGGAAAAGTTCGCTCAGGTATACATCAACGAGATCGTCTCTCGTCATGGAACGCCTCTCTCCATTATTTCCGACAGGGATAGTCGGTTCACGTCCCGATTTTGGAATACACTTCAGAAATCTCTCGGGACGCGACTAGACCTTAGCACCGCTTACCACCCTCAGACCGATGGTCAGAGTGAAAGGACGATTCAAACGCTTGAGGATATGCTGAGAGCGTCTGTAGTTGACTTCGAAGGAAGTTGGGATGCTCACTTGCCTTTGGTCGAGTTTTCCTATAATAACAACTACCACGCCAGCATCAAGTGCGAACCATTTGAGGCCTTACATGGACGTAAGTGTCGGTCACCGCTTTTTTGGTTAGAAGCCGGTGATCGACAACTTACAAGGCTCGATATCCTCCAGGAAATCATTGACAAGACTACTACCATACTGGAAAGGCTGAAGACATCTCATACACGACGGAAAATGTACGCCGACAACCGGGGGAAACCCCTCGAGTTCCAAGTCGGCCATAGAGTACTCCTCAAGATATCTCCATCGAAAGGGGTAGTCCGTTTCGGGAAGCGCGGCAAGCTAAGCCGGAGGTACACCGGTCCATTCGAGGTGATAGACCTGACCTACTCTCGATGGTATTTACATGTTCATCCCGATTATGCGGTGGTATGTATCTTGGTCCTTCACTCGATGATCCTCCATTATTGTTTTAATTTGGTCTCGGGTTGGGTTGGGTTGAACTAGGCATTTGACCCGTTGGTCGGTTTGAAAATCTCTCGTTCAATCTTTCGAATTTCCGCTCTAGATCTTGCATGCTTGCCTGAGTGTTCCGTTGGTTTTGTTCAAGTTTCTCATTAAACCCCTTCATCGAGTTTGCTAACAAATCATTGGTTGCCTTTTGCGTGTAAACGAAATCTTTCATCATCTCTTTGAAGCTCGAATCTTCATTATCCTCCCTCGGTTTTGATTGGTTGGGTTGAAAACGCGTCTCATTCCTTGCCCCGATTCTGATTACCATACCCACTATTTCCTCCTTCTTGCGAACGGTTTTGGTAATTACTACGGTTTTGGTAACCGTAGTTGGCATAGTTTACTTCCTCGGTTTTCGGTTCACATTCTTCTGTGTAATGAGGTCCTCCACATTTCCCGCATCCGTTCCTAACCAAATGGACATCCTTCTCTAATCGTCCCATCCGATTCTTCATTTCATCCCCCAAAGATTTGATCTCGTTCACTATTTCACTAGTTCCACCACTACTCGATTCTTCAACTTTATTCACCGATCACCGTACCTTTCTGTTCTTATTCACTCGATCCCTCGCGTTTACCGCTTGTACTTGGTCCTCCATCATCCTATGGGCATCATTTGGTGATTTGTAGAGGAAATTTCCACCACCCGCTAAGTCGAGATCGTGTTGAGACCGGTTGTCTAACCCATGATAGAAAATATCAATAATTTGCTCCCAATCTAACTCGTGCCCATGGAAATTCCGTAGAAGATCTTTGAGCCTAATCCACGCATCGGTTATAGTCTCATTATCAAACTGGAAGAAACTCCTAATTTGATTCAAAAGTTTCCTACCCAAGATCGGTGGGAAAAGCCGGGTCACAAACAACTCGCGCATTTCGTCCCAAGTCTCGATTGACTCTGGATCTAGCTCATAAAACTAAGTTCTTGCTTCTCCCCTCAACGACGATGGGAACAAACTGAGCATCACTCCTTCCTCCAAACCCTCTCCATACTTAAACATCTTGCATATTTCGATAAATGTAGCAATATGTTTGTGTGGGTCAGCCTTGGAATTCCCGTCAAATGCATTCTCTTGGATCATCTTATGGTGATGCCCCTTAACGGAAAAATTATTCCCCACGTTTGGTGGAATAATTTTTGAACCCCGAGTAATGGGTACGGTTCTATTTCGGTTTATCATTGGTTCATCAAATGGGTTGGGTTGAATAACAGCTCCATTTGGGTGTCCGTCTCCGTTATCCGCCATTTCTTCTTCAAACACTACT
The DNA here is from genome assembly GCA_910822075.1 of Senecio squalidus. Classification (NCBI taxonomy): domain Eukaryota; kingdom Viridiplantae; phylum Streptophyta; class Magnoliopsida; order Asterales; family Asteraceae; genus Senecio; species Senecio squalidus. The sequence goes on from CAJVGC010000432.1 coordinate 35,324,956, forward strand.
TCCACTTCCTCCTCGGAAGATTCGTTCTCACTATAAACAACTCCGGCTCCTAAACCTCTTCGTGTCAAAAGTCTTTCCGGGTCAGAAAGAGGGCTGTTCACTTGCTTCCCTTGGGACCTCGTGTACATCCACAATGAATAACCTGAAAATCACAACGCAACAAACAAACAACCGTGAAAATAATCAAAACAAATTAAAACTAAAATCTCAACTAAATCAAGTCCCCGGCAGCGGCGCCAAAAACTTGATTTAAAAAATCTAGTTTACCGAAAATAAACTTTTACTAGATTACTACACGGGCAGTGTACCCTTGTCGGTTGTAAAATAGTTTAGGTAAATATCGGGTTCGAACACAGGGACTATTTATAATCGAGATATTAGTTTTAAAATAACAAGTAACAAGTAACAATGTGGTTTTGGTCTTAAGAAAACTTGATTATACTAACGACAAAAATACTTTTCTAATTCAAATATGGATAAAAGACGCTTGCTTGGACCGTTTACGAATGTGTGTTATTTCCTAGGTATGAAAATGTCGAAAAACTTGTAATATAAAATCCTAAGTTCCTTTCGAATACCGGATTTCTCCAATCACCTAACCATGCAACTATTCCTTTCGAATATAGTTAACACCTCAAGTAATTGTGCATAAAGTTCCAAGCCGATGTGTGAGAATTAATCTATAAGCTTCCTTTCGAATAGCTTACAAACTAATAAACCGATTTCTCTTAATTTATTAACTAGCGTTTGTGTTATTAGTTACTTGTTTAAATTTTTGTTAGCGATTCCTTTCGAATACCGTTAACTCTTAATCAACTATAGACCGGACGATTATTTCGTTCTTATTTTAGTAAAAATTACGGATTCCTTTCGAATACCCGTTTTTAGATTACCAAATAAAAATATAAACAACTCTAACAATATAATTAAAGTTTTAACCCAAACGGATCCCCGATTAACCACTACACATCAATCTAATTTCATAACCAAAATCTAACACACAAACGATCACAAATCCAAGCAAACGTTCAAGGAATTTAGCTACTCATAACGATAACAAAACAAAACATATAGATGAAAGACATAATTCGATTGTAAATGAAAATAGATAAAATGTTCAATACCAAACCGAAGTAACAAGTGAAAATAACGATTATTCAACAAAAACTGAGAATTACGATTGTTCCTTGCTTTGATTCTTCAAAATGATTGCCAAGATAATGATGAAACTGAGATTGAGATAGTGAAAGATGATATTTTCTATCTATCCCACGTTCCTTTAAGCCACAATAATTAATCCCTTCACTTTCCACTTCATTAGCAATTAAAAACTGAAACGTAACTGCCAGCCATCGGAATGCGCCGCAATAGGTCGGAATGCGGCGCATTCCGACTTCCGTAGTCTGATGCGTTTTCTCCCTACTGCAATGCGGCTCCATCTCCAAAAAACTCCAACTTTGATTTTTTCCTTTGCACTTTTGGGTCCAAAAATCCACCTCTTTTACTCCAATTACATCTAACAACCTAAAACATAACTTTACACAAACATAAGCATAAAAAGGGTCTTTCCATTACGTTTTGGACTCGAAACATAATAAATATCGCGATAAAATACTCGTATAAATGAGCGATATCAGGAAGCGCGGCAAGCTAAGCCCGAGGTACACCGGTCCATTCGAGGTGATAGAGCGAATCGGCCCGGTGGCGTATCGACTCCAACTTCCGCAGGCTCTTTCGAACATTCACAACGTTTTTCATGTCTCGCACTTGAAAAAGTGCTTATCCGACGAGACTATCGTCATTCCGCTCGACAAGGTCCAGATCGATAATAAACTCAATTTCATTGAGGAACCGCTTGAGGTTGTAGACCGAGAGGTCAAACAACTCCGGCAGAGTCGTGTTCCTATCGTCAAAGTTTGGTGGAATTCCTGAAGTGGTCATGAATTCACGTGGGATCTTGAAGACCAGATCCTTCAGATGTATCCACACTTGTTCCAAGACTCTCCCTCCCGACGAGGCGAACTAAATTTCGGGACAAAATTGTTTTCAACCCGGGGAGAATGTGACGACCGTAAAAAATTCAGGTGGCTTTTGTATCTTATATCTTTGTAATGTCAATGTTGTTCTTACTCGTACTTTATTGAGATCGTGTTAGTGTCGGAATCAATAAAAGGAACCTAATACCAAGAAACCATACTATGAACTTGACTAAGTTCATAACTAGAAGGAACATAAAACTCTAGACAAATACTTAACGAAAACGAAAACTTAAGATGACCTTTAGCTGGAAAAGACATCCAGCCGATGGCTGAAGGATTTCAGCCAACGGCTGAGGCCCAGCCGGCGGCTAAAAGTTGTTGGCCAGATTTTTGGTGAGTCATAAATGCATGTTTTATTATTGGACCAAAACCAAGGCTCGGGATTGGACCCCCCGTGCCAGTAATATCCAACTCCCTAGGGCAGAGATACACTCCTCCTTTCTTGCCTTTCATTTTTCCAAAACACACACACTTTTAAAATTACACTCTAGTCTCTCTCTCTCTAAAACTCTCTCCCTTCTCTCTAAAAACTTTCAAGAATCCAGTGATTTTTACCACAAAACAGCAAGAAAATCATCCTAAAACATCACACAAAATCGTCCAAATAGCAAGGTTACCAAAAGGGTTACATTAAATCGAGTTTTAAAGAAGTTTCTACCGGTTTTTGAAGCAAAAATCACCACCAAGGAACTCTAAACCTTCATCCATCCATTCGTTTAGGTAGATTACTTTTATTTACTGTTTTATATAAAAACCACCTTTTGCATGGACGATCCATTACATTAAAACTCATTTTTAAGAAGTTTTATAACGGTTTTCTTACAAAAACGGATTTTTGAGTAAATCTACATATTGTGTCTAACGATCTAAAAGAAACCAAGATTTATTCACTAAAATGAATATATTTCACTAATAAACTGTTGCATGTCGAAATGTAACATGGAAACGCTAAAAAATCGCAAAAATGGCAAAATAATGAAACTGTCCGAAGACCTCCAGCCAGCGGCTGAGGTCCAACCGGCGGCTGAATATCTTCAGCCGCTGCCTAAAACTGGTTGTGCACGAAATTTTAACTTTTTTGATTTAAACGGTAAAGATCGACGTATAAGTGTATTTTCACATATTATGATATGTTATAACAAAATGTAAGTTTTATGAAAATAAATGATTTGGTTAAGTTTTTCTAACTAGACCTATTACATTATATGTATTGTCGTTTATAAATGTTATTGAACGGGAAAGTGGATATTAAAATGGACTAAATTTTTATAGCGCGGAAGCGCTTCCCAAATTTTATCGGAACATATATTTAAATTTCAGTAACGAACAAATAATGTATCAAAAGCTTATTGACCTTGAACATCGAACATTTTGGACATAATTGGAGTAAACGGAAATTAAACGTAATATGACAATGTCGTGACATATAAGTTTTTGATATGAAAACTTTTGGGACCGAAGTTAAGTATAAGAGTTAATCTATAAAATGTTAAAATGGAACTTTAACATAAGTTAAATCACAATACTTATACGAGACTTGGTTGTTTTTAGGATCTCCTTTATTCCGACGTGTCCCGACTTTGCTTTACGCACGAGGATTTATCTTCACAATCTGTGACTTACATCCCCTATTGTTTAATGTTTTTACTTAACTCTTTTTCGGTGAAACATGAGATCGAAATGCTTTATGAACTTTTGCAACATTTTATGAACTGTTGAACATTTCTTTTGAACTTATATGCGTAAACTATTTTAATTGCCATGTGCGGCACTATTTGACTTTATGGCTTGCCCCCGATCGGCATTTGTTCAAAAACTATGATTAATTGTATTATACGCAATCGCCATCGACTAGGCACCTCCGTTAAACCCTTGATGAAGTTAAGACATGCTTGTAAGTGCCTATTATGCGTATCGATACTTAGGAGAGGATCACTCCTTACTTTAGATGGCAACCTAAGTACATATTACTAAGTTCATACGTACCTCGTAGATAGTGTGGGGTTGGGGCTGTTCACGATCAGGATTCATCAGTTTAGTGTGAACACTTACAGTTATATTATGCCAAGTGGTTGATACAATGTTTTAATCATTAGTTACTTTTACTTACTCATTCTCTTTTGCGCTTGATCCGCCACTAGTCTTTTTCAAGTATTGTTCTACTTGTCTATGATCATCTTTAAAGTATATATATTGTAAGTGTATGTTCCGCTTCATTTCTTTTGAGAAACCTTTTATTATATATACTTGTCGGGAACTTTTTGGTCAAGAACTAGAAAAACTGTAACTCACTCACTACTTTATGTAGTTTGACACTTTATCTCATGTTTTAGGAAATTAGGTTTAAGTCATGAAGTGTATAGCGTGGGCAGGTCAGGCAAGTTACATGAGATATGAATCGGGAGAATACCATGTTCATTGTCTATTATTTTGGGAATTTTTATCAAAAGTTTAATTATGTATTTGTTTGTCGCGAATTTAAGTACACTTAGTTATGTTTCTTTTGAGCTTGTAAACTTTTAATTCTATTTTAATGACTTGAAACGGTTGCATTTTATTATGACTTGTGAAATGATATTCTTGCTCTTCGCACCTCGTGTTTCCGCTTTAGCGGGGTGTAACAAAATCCAATCTCCAACGTTATCCATGGCTTTTCTTCGATCTTTATCTTTTAAGAATGCATAGGAATTTTTTCCATCATCATATCTTTCTCTTGAATTTCTTCTCAAAGTCCTTGACGTTACTAGATGCATTTTCTTGTACCAACTTCTCAAAATCATAGCTAAGGGGATACAAGCAAAGATTAACCATCTTCAATATGTACAGTTGTAAAAGATCATATCTTTTCAATTTCATCGACTCCAATGTTGTTCTATAGTAGGTGCAATGATTATCTCCCCTCTTTACATTAATTTCCTTCTTTTCAATATCAAATTTCCATCCTATGATTCTAGAAGGAATTCCTTTTTTAATCTTATCCAACCTTACTCTTTCTGCTTTTAATTATTCAATAGATAGATAACAAAAAAAACTTGGGATCTTCTCCTTCAACTGAAGGTTCCTTCACTGTCTCCTCCTCTCTATCAGATTGATCTCGTTCATTTGGATCAATAAGATAATCTTCAACATCTTGAATATGTTTAACTGGAATTTAATCTTCAATGTAAGTTTGAGGAGCAGTTTGTTTTGCAACTAAACCTTAAAGAGAGACATATTGATCTTCTTTCGGCATATTGACTCTTTTCTTATTTTCTTCCTCTTCTTTCATTCTTCTTTCTTTCATCAAAAATTGCTAAGAATCTTCTTGTCTATTCTCCCATCTAGTTCTTTCTTTCATCTAACTTTTCTCCAAAATTCATCTTTTGTTCGAAATTTGATTCTAGAAATAGAGTCATATGGCATTGTTGGGAAAATCAACGATTTGACCCATGTTTATAAATCTGTTTATTAAAGTTTTAGTCTTGAGTCTGAGTGACATTTTGAGTCTGAGTGACCAAAATAAACTAAGGCATTGTGGAGCTGACTACTCAGCTCCATAATGAAACGTAAGGCGTTATTTTAGGTAGGTTTGTTAGATAAAAGCTTCTATCCTTTTCGAAGATTTGCTAATATTCGTACTTATCAAGCTCTCTTATATTGTGTATAAATAGTGAGCGTGACTATTGTAATCGTTGAACCTTTTCAATCGAAATAACTGTGTGTTATTCTCATTATCTTGTTATTTTAATTCCGCGATAATCAAACAAGAAACTGAGTGTTAATCGATTCGTGTTAATTAACGTTTAAATACTAATTTGTGATTTATTAGATAGTATTTGGGATCTTATTGAGACCTAACAATTGGTATCAGAGCGTGTCAGATCTATTCCAGATCTGTAAAGATCTATTCAAGATAAAAGATATTGTATTCAAAGAAGATTGTTGAAAATTCGTGTTTGAGTTCCTCATATTCTGGGCAACAGTGATAAAAAGGGCATATCTCATTTGTTAGCCCTTGGATTTTCATGAAATTTTTACTGAAGATGACTTACACATAGGTGCACATTCTGACAGAAGGAATTTTCAATCGGAGCTTCTGATTAAGAGATATTTATTTTTGAAGTTTGCTTCAGAAAGTTTATTGTTATTATGTATAACTATATTAAAACGATCACCGTTTATTCGTTACACATTAGATCTTGGTGATTTTTTCATATAATCTTCAAGTCGTAGAGATCTAAGTTTTTTCAAAGTTTTAGTCTCATCAGATGTTTCTAAAAATAGATATATAATTTCAAAGATGAATGTTGAATGTTTGCTGATTTTTATGCGAAGCTGTGGTAAAACGACTACTGTGGGTTCGTTAACCGTTGGATTTTCTTGATTTTTGGATATGTATTTACCGAGACATAGATCTACCTTTTGTTGAAATTGGAGCTTGATCAGACATGTCATATAGGAGATATTAAATGTTGAATCTGCTGCAAATTTTCAGTCTGACCAAGTCAGTCTCAAAGTAAGACGTGAGTTAGTTTCACCAAAGGTCAGTCTGAACCGGTCAGATCTAAAACTCAGACTGAGTAGGTCAGCCCCACGAGCAACTCAGCCCCACGAGCAACTCAGCCCCATGCAAGTCAGTTTTACATGAACTCAGTCTCACACGAATCAAGAATTCAAAATAAAGGCTAGCTCAAGGGTAATTAACATCTATGAAGCCGAAAATAAAGTTTTTAGATGTGTTCAAACTTTATTTATTAAAGAAGGAAGATAACAAAACGGGGGAGAAAAGTTTAAAAGATTAACAAGAAAAAGAGTTGCGATGCTAAGGGGGATATTCAAGCTACAAAGTAAACAACTCAAAGAATACATTTCTTGTAATCAGTTTATTTGTTTTATCCTCATCAAATAGGAGGAGCTAAAAGAAAGATTGAAATAAGTCTTCTAAAGTGTCTACAACTTCATAATCCGTCTGATCAAGAACTGAAAAGATTAATTACATGGAAGAAGGACAAATTGGAATGGATGAAGAAAAGAAGAAATATTTTTCTGTTTCAGAATTACGTTTTATGTTATCTACTTTTATAGTCTGACTCAGTTTTTATACTTAGTGTATGTTTGTGAAAAGATTTTGACATCATCAGATAGGGGGAGATTGTTGGGAAAAACCAATGATTAAAACCAAACCTATAAATCTGATGAGTCATAATTTAAGTCTAGGTGACTTCTAAGACTAAGTGTGTTCTGAGTCTTAGTGATTATGAGTCTTAGTAAATATGAGTCATAATATGAGTCTAGGTGACTTCTAAGACTAAGTGTGTTCTGAGTCTTAGTGATTATGAGTCTTAGTAAGACTCAAAGATGATTGTTAGTTACTTGGAGCTTTATTTTAGGTAAGTTGTTATGCATATCTCCTATTTGTTAAAGAGATTTGAACTTATCTTATTTTCCAATTTTATCAAGAACTCTATTTAAAGAGTTCTTAGGGTTTATTAACTCCCATGAATTCTGTGTGAATTCCTCTGGTTTTCTAAGTGAATTCCGTTATTTGTAGATGAATAAAACCTATCTATTTCATTGATTTCTTTGTGTTCTCCGTAATATTCATCGTTATATCTTTTGTTTGAATGAAACGGGACTAACAATTGGTATTAGAGGTGGTCCTCAAGTGAGATATGGTGACAATGGTGTGTCAATGACAAGAGGATATGGAAAGATACATGCTGGGGAAGTCACATTCAAAAGAGTTGTTTATGTAGAAGGTCTACAACATAACTTAATGAGTGTAAGTCAAATCATAGATGAAGATCATGAGGTCAGATTCAGAAAGCAAGCAGGGATAATCTTCAATGCCAAGGGTAAACCTCTGCTGCTTGCGAAGAGAGAAAGAGATGTGTTCTGCTTAGATCTGAGTACAACTAATGAAGAAGGTGAGACATGTTTGTTTACAGAAACAAAAGAGGAACTCAATTGGCTATGGCATAAAAGACTATCTCATCTAAATTTCAAGAACATAAATGCCTTGTCAAAGAGTAAATTGGTTAGGGGACTCCCTGAGCTGACCTACTCCAAGGACAAAGTCTGCTCAGCCTGTGTTCTTGGAAAGCAAACCAAGACTTAATTCCCTTCCAAGATGTTACATTCCATTGATGAACCCCTGTTTAGGATACATATGGATTTGTTTGGTCCAATTGGAATTGAGAGCCAAGGTGGAAATTAATACACTCTTGTGATTGTAGATGAGTTCACTATATTTACTTGGGTTATATTTCTAAGAGCTAAAAGTCATGAAATTGAGGAAATTATCAGTCTGATCAAGAGAGAACAGAGACAGAAGAATACTCTTGTCAGATAGATGAGAAGTGACCATGGAACTGAGTTCAAGAATTCAGTCCTAATTAATTTCTGTGATCAACTGGGAATAGTTCACACCTTTGCATCAGTTCGAACACCTCAACAAAATGGAGTTGCAGAGAGAAGAAACAGAACATTAATTGAAGCTGCAAGAACCATGTTGTGTTATGGAAATATGAAGATCAAATTCTGGGCTGAGGCTGTGACCACTGCATGTTTCACTCAAAAAAGATCTATCATTGTGAATAGACATGGGAAAACTGCATATGAAATGTACCAAAACAAAATTCCTTCAATTCACTATTTTCTTATCTTTCGAAGTCGCTGCTATATACTCAATCAAAGGGATTTGTTGTTCAAAATGGCTCCTAAGGCTGATGAAGGATTGTTCGTTTGCTACTCTAGTATCTCTAAGGCATTTAGAGTTTACAATGAATGAAGAAAGGTTGTGGAAGAAAGTATCAATGTCACTTTTGATGACACCACTCAGTCTGACAGAGATGAACTGACCTCACAGTCTGACATATAGACCATCAACCAGTTATGTGATGAACTTCTAGTGACATCATTTGAAGCTGATTCCTCTCCTGTTGCATATCAAGATGAAGAAGTTATACATCAAAATCAAGGGTCTGAGAGTGAGACTGATGAACCTATTTTAAAGATTTTATCTGAAATTGAAATAAATGATTCAAATGAAACTGATGAAACTCAGACTGACCTCTCTCAGTCTAACACCACTCAGACTCACATTACTCAGACTGATGAAACTCAGACTTATACCACTCAGTCTCAAGTTTATGCCAATACACAAGTTGAGTCAGGAAACATCATGACTCTCAAGGATCATCCACTGTCATCTGTCATTGGTTCGTTAGATGAAGGAGTTAAAACTAGACACAAGAAGGCCACAACTAACTTCTGTTTCTACACGAATTTCTTGAGTCTGATGGAACCAAAGAAAGTTGAAGAAGCTCTTTTAGATGAAGACCTGGTCGATGGAATGCAAGAAGAATTAGGAGATTTCATAAGAAACAATGTGTGGACCAAGGATCCTCGACCCTTGTTCAAGACAATCATTGGACTCAAATGGATATTTAGAAATAAATATGACAAAGATGGGGTGGTGATCAGGAATAAGGCAAGATTGGTGGCTCAGGGCTACAAGCAGGAAGAGGGCATTGACTATGATGAAACCTTTGCTCCCGTGGCCAGAATTGAAGTAATTCTCCTGTTCTTAGCTTATGCAGCCTTCAAAGACTTTCTGGTGTACCAAATGGATGTCAAAAGTGCCTTTTTGAATGGTGAACTCCACGAAGAAGTTTCTGTCACGCAGCCTCCAGGTTTTGTTGATACTAAGTTTCCTGATCATGTTTACAAATTAAATAAAGCCTTATATTGTCTCAAACAAGCTCCTAGAGCTTGGTATGATACTCTATCTAAATTTCTTCTTAAAAATCAGTTTCAAACAGGATCAATTGACAAAACACTTTTTATCAAAAAGGAAAAAGGGCATGTAATTTTGGTCCAAATATATGTTGATGACATTATATTTGGATCCACAAATGTTAAGTTGTGTACTTAGTTTTCAAATCTTATGTGTAGTGAATACAGGATGAGTATGATGGGGGAACTTACATTTTTTCTGGGTCTACAAGTAGAACAAAAGAAAGATGGGATTTTTATAAATCAAAGCAAATATGTACATGATTTAATTAAGAAATTTGGATTTGAATCATGTTCTTAAATGAAAACTCCCATGAGCACATCTGATAAGTTGCATAAGGACAAAACTGGTAAGTCAGTCTGTCAGGCAACTTACACAGGTATGATTGGATCTCTTCTTTATTTAACTGCTAGTAGACCTGATATCATGTTTTCTACTTGCTTATGTGCACGATATCAAGTTGACCCAAAAGAATCTCATCTCAAAGCTGTAAAACGGATTTTCAGATATCTTAAGGGTACTCCAACTCTTGGTCTTTGGTACCCTAAAGATTCCGGATTTGAATTAATTGGATACACAGATGCAGATTATGCAGGTTGCAGATTTGACAGAAAAAGTACTTCAGGAGGATTTCAGTTTCTGGGAGGAAAGCTAGTCAGCTGGTCAAGCAAAAAGCAAAACTCAGTTGCAACCTCTACAGCTGAAGCTGAGTATGTTGTTGCAGGAAGCTGTTCTGCTCAGTTGCTGGGGATGCAACATCAATTGGCTGATTTTGACCTCAAGATTCAAAACACACCAATTCTATGTGACAACAAAATTGCCATACAAATCACTGAGAATCCAGTCTTTCACTCCAGAACGAAACACATTGAAATAAGACATCATTTTATTCAAGACTGTGTTGAGAAAGGAAATGTCAGACTGGAGTTTGTGGCAACACATGATCAATTGGCATACATCTTAACTAAACCTCTGAGTGAGGACAGGTTTTTCTATTTGTTAGGAGAACTAGGAATGTTAAATCCTTGAAATTCAACAAAGCTTCAAAAGTCAGTCTAACCTTTTGGTTAGATTGAGAAATCTCAGTCTGACCACGTGCTTAGACTGACTGTATTCCTCGTAAGGATTAGTATATATTTTTTACTTTTTCTTTCTCTCATAAATAGTTTTTAGGATTTTTTTTTGGTATTTCAAATTTTTTTTTCAAACTGATAATTTTTTGTCTTAGGGGTCAGTTGTACATATGTTTCAAACTTACGGGTCATAGGTGTTCCCAGAGTCAAACTGAAGAGTCAATATGGAAAGTTACCTAACTAAGTCCCTAATATTTCGCTCCTTCAGTTCAAATTCAATTTACTTTCACTTATTAACCTAATTGTATTTCTTGCTAATTCTCTTTGTTTTACATTCATCAATGGCGGACATGAATATGGTTTTACACATAACCCCGCGCATGATTGCTGGCACGGATTTTTATAGCAGAGTTCAAATAAAAGATAACAACAGGGTGGCCACAGTCGATATCCCTACAAATCGCCAAAATAGAGGATTCGAACAACTTTATCAATTCATGCTTGCTCATCCACTTCATGGTGTGTATTTTCGCGAAACGGTGATGTTTCCACCTGTCTTATGTGAATGGTGGCAAACGTGCAAACCCAATGATGATCAAACTGCTATCACATGCACTTACAATGATGGTAGAAACACTATTACGATAACTGAGGAGATCATCAGGGCAACTCTATTACTTCTTACTGCTCAAGAAGCTGGTGAAGGAGGATTTCAATCCAGACTGACCAAACAGTAAGCAAAGAACGAGGCATTCCCTCTTGTTGGTCAGCCTGTGGCAAAAGGGATGATTGAATACAAATTTTTTACTGGAAAATGGAAATTTCTTTTCTCTAGTATCATACGGTGTTTGGGGGGAAAATCAGGGAGTTTAAATCAAATAAATGAATTTGAAACACATCTTTTTCACTCCATGGTTACTGCTAGAAGAATCTCTTACTCTCAACTTTATTTCGATGAGATTCTCTCTCTAGTTGTAAAACCTAAAGGAACAAACGATGTCCCATTTATAAGGAAGTACTCCAAATGTTTTTACTTATGTCACAATCACTTAAGATGAATCGACTCTAACTCCGGTCATGCTTCAGTGGATTGAAAACCCTTTTATTGATCCTGAAGCCACAGAGTCTGATCACTCAGACTCAGCTGGTCAAGGTACTGGATTTGACGGATCTGAGGAGGCCAATATTGGTCCTCTTCCCTTGCCAAATGCCGAGGTTGGGAATGCTGGGGGTGGGGACATTGAAGCTGCCTCAGGTATGAATATCATTTCTTCGCTCCCTCAGTCTAAGGGTATCCCTTCTCAGTCTGAGGTAATGTCAACTTCACATCTTGATCTTCTTGCAAATCAAGCGACCACCCTATTTAACTCACCAAGTTCTTTAGAGAAAGCTCTCACAGCAAGGCTCACTCAAAATCAAGCACTAATGGACTCACTTTTCCATGAGGCTGAGAGTTCTAAACTCCCCTCCAGTGATGTAGATCGGTCCACTCTCCCTCTGCTAGAGCAGGAGGTGGAGCTGACTACTGAGACTACCCAACACCTATCTAGAATAGTCAGCTTGGAGAAACACGTTGCTGCTGCCACACTAACACATGTGGTAAGCATTGAAGAAGATATTCCACTCTTTAATATCCATGTAGTTAGTATGGGACTACCCCCCTCAGTTTCAAAGCCTCTTCCAAAGGCTATTTTCACTAGTTCCACGCTAGTCCACTCTACTGAACCACAACGCGTCTCTCACTCTTCTGCACAAGTCGTCAATGCCTCACTCCTCAAACTGAGTGAGGTATAGATTTCAATTTCTATGGCCAAGGATCGATCTCTTAGTCAACATAGGAGATGTGAGGTTGTACCAACTTTACCCTTCTCTACTGTTACTGATACATCTCAGTCTGAGGTTGCTATGGTTGTTCCTTTGCTGTTACAAGCAATTAAGGACATGTCAACTCAGTTTGATGTGAAGCTGAGTGCAATGCAGGCTGATATGAGTGCTATAAAGAGTCACAATGTTGTGGAGTTGGAGGGCTTAAAGGAAATGGTGCTGAAGCTGACCTCTGAGATCAGTTCGATGAGGAAGGGAAAACAGGTAGTTGAGGAGTTGCTAAGGGGTGATCAGACTCAGGGGGAGAAAAATGTCAGAGAATCAAGTGAGTCTGAACCCCCCAAGAAAAGTTTGAAAAGAAAGAGAAGCAAGTCATCTGTTGAGGGGGAGAAAAGATACATAAAGAAGCTGATATTCAATCTTAAAACTGGTCTGACTGAGGATCACTATGAGACTGATTAAAGTGATTTTTCAAGTGAGTCTGAGGAAGAGAGTCAAGGGAGTGAGAAGGAGGAGGAAGAAAAAGCTGAGATAGACATTGAAATGGCTAATCCAAGTGTTCAAGTTGAGGGATCAACAAAAGAATCAACTGAAGATCCGAATGAAGCTGAAAAACTGTCAAAGCTTCAAAAATATGCATATAATGCTGGGATGACAGTGGAAAGATACAAATTATACATCAAAGTTCTCTACTTTGAAAAGTTTTAAAATAAATCCACTGAAGCAAAAGACACAAGTGATAAAGCAGATGAGGTTCTTGAAGCTGAAATGAAAGAGGAAGAACAACTAGCATTTGATGAATAGAAGAAGAGGGTTGAAGATGATAGACATATGGAAAAGAAATTTATGAGGGAAGAAGCCAAAGTAGACTACATTGAAACAAACTTCACCATAAATAAGTATGGGAAGAAGATCAATGATTTGGACTGTACTGATACTGGTGGAGCTGAGTTGGTGCTGACTTGCTATCTTAAAAGGAAATTCATTCAGAGTTGGGGTGAATAGAATGCATACTCTAGTCTTGGAAGAAAGGAAGATAATTGCAAATTTGAGCTCAAGAATAACCAACATAGAACATCATCTTGTGGTGAAAAGAGAAGCAATATCAAATGTGAATGCTGCTCATATGTTGAAGCTGATCTCTGATGAAGATTATAGAGAATTTTGCAAAGTTAACAGAGTGAGAGTTGGGGCTAAATCACTTCGACTGGAACCAAGAAACCTTCATCCAGTTAATTCAGGTTTGATCTTTCAGGAAAGAACTTATATTCAAACTTAAAAATATGAAGGATTATTCTATGTTGACTGTGGGGGAGAAGAATTCTTTCAAGCCAAGGACAATCTGAACAAGAATTCTATCTTCCACTGCATTGCCTTACTGAATGAATGTCAATCTGATCAGTGTCAACCATTTATACTGAAACTGATAAGCTGGTTGTTCAATAATCTAAGAAGAATTGAAGAAATGGGGACATTGGTGGATAAAGTGGAGCTGATCAAGAAAGAATATCAAGTACTGTTCAATAAGTCAGATGTTGAGATGGAGAAGCTAATGGGGTGGAAAGCAGAAAGAGTAGAATGGGCTAAAGAATCTTTTAAACCAACCCCATGGGACTTACCTTGAAGTCCAAGAAAGCATTCAAAAAGAGAAAGTAATTTTTTTTCTTCACAAACTGTTTCAAATTAATGTGTTTTAAGTTTGTATTTGTTTTTGATGTGTCTCATTGTAAAAGACTTTAATCTGAACAGATAGGGGAGATTGTTGGGAAAATCAACGATTTAACCCAAGTTTATAAATCTGTTTATTAAAGTCTTAGTCTTGAGTCTGAGTGACATTTTGAGTCTGAGTGATCAAAATAAACTAAGGCATTGTGGAGCTGACTACTCAGCTCCATAATGAAACGTAAGGCGTTATTTAAGGTAGGTTTGTTAGATAAAATCTTCTATCCTTATAGAAGATTTGCTAATATTCGTACTTATCAAGCTCACTATTATTGTGTATAAATAGTGAGCTTGACTATTGAAATCGTTGAACCTTTTCAATAGAAATAACTGTGTGTTATTCTCATTATCTTGTTATTATAATTCCGCGATAATCAAACAAGAAACTGAGTGTTAATCGATTCGTGTTAATTAACGTTTAAATACTAATTTGTGATTGATTACCTTGTATTTGGGATCTTATTGAGACCTAACAGGCATCTCATCATATGTCTCAGTACCTTTCTTGTAAGTTAGTTCATCATAGATGGTCTCATCGGCAGTTAAAGCTTTGTTCTCTTCTCTTGGGATGAAATCACCATACTGAGGATGTTTCCTTCGAACTTGAGCAACTTTTACCTTACAATTATCAATGTCAATCCATTGATTTCCATCCACGTCTTCAAATGCATCATCATTCTTATTTATAAACTCCCTATGTATATTAGATGCTACCTTCTTTACAACATCATCTATATCCACCATTTCATCACTTTTTTCAAAGCTAAAACCACCATAATTGATTTGAGTTTCTTCCTTTTCTACAACTTTCTTACTAACGGCTTCTTCAAAAGCATACCCATTAAAATTGGTTCCTTCACATGTAACCTTTTCACCAGTTTCAATATTACCATCATCACTCATTTCAACTATTCATTTCAACTGCCTTTTCAAAATCTCCCCCTATTTCAATCTCTTTTTAATCAACTACTCCTTTATTACCTTCTACTTCTACTTCTACTTCTGCTTCAAATACTTCAGTTTTTCAACTTCTTCCATAGGGTTTGATTTAAGTTTTTAAACTTCTTCTTGCAAAGCATAAATTTTCATTAACTAAGTGGCACAAGTATCTTTTAAAGATTCTATTTCATTTTGTTGACTAACTATCGAGATTGAAGCTCTGATTTCTTAGCCATCAATACTGAAAAGAACTGATACCAGGACTGCTTGATGAATCCCTTTGAACAGCCTTCTTCATAGTTCTATAGACTTGAAGTTTAGAAGGTTTCCTACTCATCAAAGAAGAGTTGGTGGTTCTACTATGGGAGTAATAGTCTCAGGAATGAAAACTGGTGTGGACAGTGTGGTTGTCATGGAAACACTTGCAGTGACGCCTTCATCTTGAACAATAAGTTTTGAATTGTCCAGTCTTAGTAATCCTCAAAGCTATAACACTATATGTAAGGAATAAATAATAGGACGCGGAATAAAACATTATTGATCAAACTAACTGAATTTCGAACAAGGAATTCAACGACTAAAGATATTATTTTCAAAGCCTTAAATGGCCGGAAAGTTTGTTACAGAGTAAATGATTCATAAACTCACACTTTATGCACTTCTCTCACCACTATTTATAGGCTAAGCTAACTAACTATTACATTACAAACACCCTTATATTTATTTCAAAACACTTCGGGTGAACTAATAATTAGATCATCAGTTAACTTTAGTTCGGATGAACTTGAACTTAACTCTGGTGAAGAGATAGTTCACCCGAACTAAATTCTTCCTCATATTATTTTCTAAGATTTAGTTTGGGTGATGAACAATGTTCACCACTCTACAATATGATTAAGATCTTTGGAAGCTTCAACATCAATCCTATGTGCTCCAAAAACCTCCCCCTTAGATGATGCATCCAAAATCTTCATCTTGCTAGTATAAGCTCCATTCCCATCTTCCAAAAAAACATCAGTGTCTACCTTCTGTCCCTACCCTTTCTGATTTTATCAACTTCCCAAGCTATAGCTTCAAGTGCCATCCTTCCTTCTTTATCATCAGGTTGTAGTTTTTCAAGCGGAAAGTTGAAAATAGTAAGAATATCAGCATTAGAGAGCTCTCTTAAATCAGCAATCTCATAGAGCCTCTCTCCTCTCCATCTTCTCTACTCAGCACAATCTCATCACTTTCATAATCACCCACCATCTGAGTATATTGGTCTTTTGTTGCACAACTTTTTCCTTCTTCATGGGAGCAATGAACATAGTCATTCTTTTCCTTTTGGCTCTAAAGTTCTTTCCAAATTTGACAAAATATGGCTTAGCACATTCACGGATGAAACTTTCATAATCATAAACATGTGCATACTGACCATGGTTCACCATCTTCAACTGACAGAGTCTTCTGGCATCTTCTACATATATTTTCATGAGCTTCTCGGTTGTATCAAAAGACCGAGTCATTGTACTAATTCTGCTTTTTCTCTTGATAGCAATAGCACCAGTATAATGATCAAACCTCCAACCAACTATAGGTGGAAGAATACCCCTCTTCATGTTTATCAATTCTTCTCTTTCAACCCTCAACTCCTCTTGGGAAACCTTCTTTATTCTAGATCTTGAAGCACTGCCCTCTCCGTGAACTGAAGTATCAGTAGCAATAATTGGAAACCCATACTGATCTAAATCTCCTCCATTTGCTGCAGTATCATCAATCCAATTAGACAATTCTTCAATCATGGCTGTGACAGCAGGATCATCTACATAGTAGTCTTCTGGAAAGGTGGATTTAGAAGATTGAGCAGGAACTGGATCATCATGTTGAGCCTTTGCAAACCAGGGCTCCTTCTCCATATATTCAACAAAAGGATCATCTTCTTGCTTTACCTTAGTCTTTGATTGCACATATTGACTCTGTTTCTCAACAAGAGACTTCAATGTAACACTATGACTTGGATCAACAGTTTTGGTAGAAGATCCCTCACTAGTTTGAACTGAAGGAGAAACTGGAGCTTCAGTTTTTTCTGTTCTTTGACTTTCAACATTCATCTCAACATTTTCAGAAGCCCTTACTGGTTGTCTTTTGATCAGATCCTCCTCTATCTTCGTTTCTCTTTTTGATTTCAATTCATTTACCATGACTTTGGTTTGAACATCTAGCCAGTTTTTCTCCTAAGTCTCACCTTTCCTTTTGTCCCACTGACCTAGATGACAACCCACCAACTGTTACTAAATAGTTATTCAGATGAAGCTTGTAATTCTTCTGTGAGAAAATATTTTTATACTCAAGCATCTTCTTCTTTAGATTGACTACCTTTGAAGGCACTAGTGTTGAAGACTTCAATGCTCCATTCTTTACCCTTCCTCCTTGTTTAATACTGCTAGCACCAACTTCAGTACTCTCTGCAGTTTCTCTCTCAACTTCTACCTCCTTAACTGTCACTTCTACATTTTCATCCTCCTCCTTGTCACTATCAATGTCTATAACCACTTTCTCTCCTTGTAGTTCTTCTTTCCATTGGTTATTTATGTCATATGCATGAATAGACTCAGGATTCCTCTCCTTGATGGAAACAGTGAACGTCTCTTCAGCATTAACATCAAATATGCCTTCATACAAACCTTTAAAATGCTTCTCAAATGACTCTTGATTTATTGTTTCCCCAAACTGATCCACAACTATAAATTTCTTGACATTTTTCTCAGCATCTACATTTTCCACTTCCTCTACATCACCAGAGTTAAAAATATCTTCACCCGATTTAATCTCTACTTCACCCGATTTATCTTGGTCATCACCAAACTTGATTAAATCTTCGCCCGATTTATCTTGGTCATCGCCAGACTTGATTAAATCTTCACCCGATGTAAATATTTCTTCACCAGAGGTAAACTCTGTGATTTTCTCCTCTCCTTTAACACTTCCAGCTTTCTTCAAATCTTCCATTATCTTCCCCGCAATAGATTGATCAATTTCAGCCTCTTCATTCAAACTTTCACTACTCCCCATCCTTACTCCAGCTTCAGCTTCAACATGCTCCACTTTAATATTCATCTTTTCGGTTTTATCTCCCCCTATTTTGGATGCATCATCCACATGAAGAGATCATTTGCACTTGTTCCTCAACTTCTCTCTGATAACAGAACTTAAAGCATGCTTCCACCGTAACTTATTGATCATTGAGCTTTGTTTCCTCACCAATTGCTCCAAAGCCTCATTTTTCTTATTCAGCTCCATGATTGTCAACATACCAATCCCTGCTCCCCCTTTCTTTCTTGAGGTGTACAAATTAATTGGAGTGCTAGAAGAATCATATTTTTGAACAATAGGAGGTGGAACTGAAAAAGAAACAATCTGTGAATCTGCCAAATTAGGCAACTATTTTTCTCTCCTCAACTGTATAGAACCACTCCTTTTTCATCACTTCCTTGAGGTTGCTAAGAAATATGTGATTGAGGAGGAGGGTATGGTATAGGAATGATAGGAGATTCAGGATTCTCTGGTTGTTGTTGTTGTTGTTCTGCTTGTTGTTGTTGTTGTTGTTGTTGTTGTTGTTGTTGTTGTTGTTGTTGTTGTTGTTGTTGTTGTTGTTGTTTTGCTTGTAGATGTTGTTGTTCTTCTTGTTGCACATTTTCTCCCCATTGGCCTTGTAGCTCCATAAACATCTAAATTGCTACTCTTGCCTGATTGATCATGGGTGGGAAGAAAGGAGTGAACTGCCCAGAAAATACCACTCTTGCCTTGGGGAATGACTTTCTCATATTATTCATTATTTTCCAGTTCATGGTTTCATCTTTAAGTGTAGGACCTCCAAGCATCAGTCCCTGAACTTCAGATTGCAAGATGATCTGAAGGAATCTTGGATAGAGGAGAAAATTCTGTGAACTTCCTTCAGCCATATTTTGCATTCACTCCATAATGAATCCAGAGAAATTAAATCTTCTTTGAGTAATCATACAAACAAAAAAAATGCTAATGTTTGATTCATCTCATTAAGCCCCCAGACCTTGCAAACAAGCAACATAGCAGGACATGGATAAGATATCTCCAATTGAATGAGACTCTTGTCTTCTTCACCATGCTTTCTAGGAAATCACCCTCATACCCAGTTTGTCTCCATACATTCTTTATTTCCTCCATGTCCAACCTCTCCACACAATCAACATCTTCCAACTACAAAAAAATACTCACCACATCTTCCATTTGCATAGTGGATGTCACATTCCTTACTCCATTTACTATGGCAAACCTTGCATTCTGCCGGAATTCCTGAAGAATATCTATATATAACACAAGGTTTCTGAAATGGCAAATCTCAGGTTTGAATTTATCAAGAATCCCAGAATTATCTTCCAATCTTCATCAACCTCAGAATGACCCATATCTAAGAATGCAGCAGCATTATGCTTTGGTTTGTAAGGGAAAGCCATATGAAATCAGTTAAAAACCATTAGTATTCTAATAAACGAATAAAAACTAATTAAACACATAACAAAACTTGAAAATACCTTAATATACTCAGAAAACAGAGGAAAATAACTCTAAAAACTGAAAACCCGCTAAAAACTATCTCAAAGGCACTTAAATTCTAGAGAAACGCTCTAATGGAAATCGCCTGAGAAAAGAAGTGATAAAAACTTTTATTGAGATTAGCAATTTTGATTCGGATAAGAGATGCAATTTGCATGAATTAAAAAAGATTATTTAAATTTAAAAGTATTAAAAATAAATTAAGGAAAATATTATATTTAATTTCCCACTAAAAAGTCACCCGTCCTAAGTAATAGTGTCCCAGAGTTAAAATAAAACAAAAATTTTAACCCGACATAAAAATTAAAGAACCGACTTAAAAAAAATAAATTAAAGAACGCGACTTAAACTTATTATCTAAATAGTCAATTCAAATACAAGATTTAAACAAACTTAATACCCGAGGTAAAAATATGGTCAGCAAAGTCAAAGGTATTACCAGACATAAAGTAAATCAACACACGACTTAATATTTTTAATACCCGAATTAAACTATATTAAAATTAACTCATTTAAATCTTTATGAGTTAAATTTTTAACACCATAACTGAATCATATCAAACTATTAGTTTATCTTTAATTTGTTTAAAAAGGAAAATTTCAAATTCAGAAATCAAGAAATTATATTCCAGGACTTCATAAATTAGTTCATATGAGCAAATTTGCTTCAGAAATGAAATGTATTTTAAAATGCAGAAATTTGTATTTTTATTAGAGTTCAACCTGTGTAAAAAATTCATAAGTTGTAGGTTTTAATAATTTGAAATGACATGATATACAATCAAACTTATTCAATTCTTATTAAGTAAAAATAAATTAAATTAATATTTTTCTTAAATAAGGCATAAATATTTTATTGTCATTAAAACATAGTAGTTTTATGACACAATTTAACCAATCTTCAATCTTTATTGAGAGTCCCCAGAATATGAACACATGAATAATCTTCAATCTTTATTGAGAGTCCCCAGAATATGATTTCGCAACCTTATAAACTGCTTTTTCTCGCAAGATGTTTTTGATTATATGCATGTTTTTATGTTCTAAATGAGACTTAGTACTATTGTTCAACTCATTCCCCTGTCTCTGACGTTTATCAAGTTAGCATCCAGGATCTAAGAGGACAATAGACTAGTTTATTAAAGAATTTAGACTTAATCACATGTCTCTTCCGTTTATCAAGTTAGCATCAAGGATCTCAAAGTCAATGTATTATTAAAAATCACTATAAACCTTTATAGCTTTTATGATAAATAGATTTAAATGCCAATATTTACTAAAAATATATCTTTTCTTTGTTTTTCTACTTGACAATCACTGATTTCCCATTTGACAGTTATCAATTTTAATTTATGCAATGTATAAACCACAGATTGCTAAAGGTTTCAAAATACAAGAATATGTGCGTTTATGAAAACATATCGTTTCAAGAAATTCTTTAAATACTGAACTATATGCTGCAATTTATATTTATGACTCATTTCTTACAAATTTTATTTTTGTGAAAATTTTCAAATATTCTACTGTTTTTCGGTTTTTCATATTTTGTATTTGATTTTCTAAAAAACATACTCAAAAACTTAAAAATAGAATAGAAATAAATCTTTTTAAGTTATATATATATATATATATATATATATATATATATATATATATATATATATATATATATATATATATATATATATATATATATATATATACATTGGAAAATACATATTTTTGAATTTTTCCCATTTCTCCCCCTATTTTTTTATTTTGATATAAAAGAAAACAAAAAGCAAAAAAGATATACAAAAATAACACAAAAATAATTTGAAATACCACTCAATCAATATTCATTAGACCAATAGCCTAAACAAGGTAATTAAATATTGATACATTAAATGCCTTTGTGAAAAGGTCTTCTAATTGGAGGTCTGTGTGAATCTTAACCAAGTGAATCAAATGTTTTTCAAAACAATCTCTTATGAAATGGTGTCTAAACTTAATACGCTTTGTCCTGGAATGTTGTACATGGTTCTTAGTAATGAACATGGCATCAATATTGTCTATGTGAATATGAGTGTTCATAAAGTTAAGGTCATAGTCTAGCATCTGATTCTGAGTCCATAAAACCTAGGAAGTACAAGAACCAGCAACAATGTATTCTGCATCAGCAGAGGACTAAGAAATAGAGGTCTATTTCTTGCATTTCCAAGAGACTAGCCTATTTCTTAAGATCTGCACCCTCTTGTAGTAGATTTCCTATTCAAGCCGCAACCTCCATAATAACTGTCAGTGTAGGCATAAAAGTCAAAACTTGAATTCTTAGGATACGAAAGGCCTAAAGAAGGTTGTCTCTTAAGATATCTAAAGATTCTCTTAACAACAATTATATGGGAAACTTTAGGAGCAGCCTGAAATCTAGCACAAAGAAAAACTCCAAACATAATATCAGGTCTACTAGTAGTAAGGTACAACAAAGAACCTATCATAGACTTATATAAATGTTGATAAACACTCTCACCATCTAAATCAGGATGTAATTTGGCCCTAGTGTCAACAGGAGTGGGAAAAAAATTACAATCATTATATCCAAACTTGGATAACATATCTTTGACATACTTAGACTGATTGATAAAAATTCCAATATCCAACTACTTAACCCGCAATCCTAGAAAGAAAGACATCTCTTCCATATAGCTCATTTGAAATTTTGAATGCATTAAAGATTCAAATTCTTTGCACAGAGCATCATTAGTTGAGCCAAAAATGATATCATCAACATATATTTAAACAAACACTGATTCCTGGCCAACTGTCTTAATAAATAAAGTCTTATTAATTGTTTTCCTAAGGTAGCCACGGTCAATCAAATATTTGGACAATGTGTCATACCAAGCTCTAGGAGCTTGATGTAAACCATACAAAGCTTTGTCCAACTTGACCACATGATCATGGTATTGAGGATCCAGGAAACCAGGAGGCTAATTAACATATAATGTCTCTTCAAGAACTCCATACAGAAAGGCTGATTTAACATCTATTTGATAAACCTTAAAGTTCTTATAAGCAGCATATGCTACAAACAATCTAATAGACTCTATCCTACCCACTGGAGCAAAGACATCATCATAGTCTATACCCTCTTCTTGAGTATAACCTTTAACTACAAGTCTATCCTTATTCCTCACAATATTACCTCTATCATCCCTCTTTACCTTAAAAATCCATTTAACACCTAGCACATTCATATATGTAGGTCTTTCCACTAAAGTTCCTACTTTCTGAACCTTAAACTACAACAGTTCTTCTTACATATCCTCTACCCAACTATTTATAGTCTATGCAATATCTACATTCTTAGGCTCAAGTTGGGACACAACCAAGATAAAAACACAAATTAGTTAACCCATTACTACTTTTGGTCTTGACCCCATCACAAAAATTTCCTATAATATTACATAGAGGATGAGTTTTGTGCCCTTTTAAAAATGAATTTATCTCCTCAGTAATATTAGTAGAAAGATTTGTTTGATTAGGCACAATAGCATCAAATAATAGAGAATCAGAAGTTTCTTCACTGGGTTGTTCATGGCTTGGTTCATTTACAAAAAATTTAGTTTCTGCACCAGAATTAAAATGTGCATCGAAGTTATTTATATTTTCAGCATCTGCACCCTATTTGTTCTGTGGTTCGCCAGAGTTTTCTTCAATCTCAACTTGTCCACCCGAATTAACTTTTGATCCACCAGAGTTATCTTCAACTAACTTGGGCATCCAAATTAAATTGTGAAGCACCAGAGTTATCTACAGTATCATGTTGTGCACCCAAATTAATTTAATTTACACCAGAATTCATTTCTTGAGCTTGTACAACATTGTCCTGATCTTGGATACTGGAATGTCTTCTTCGTGAAAAATGTCAGCTTCAATTTGACTCCCTGAACTATCTTCACTCACAATTGTTTTAGAAACTGATGAACTGGTGGGATCATGAACTAATGAAGAAGGTCTTGTACTTGTATTTGCTTGATTTCCAAATTCAAACTCATCAATGTTTTCAAAATTAGTAATATTTTCTATGGATACCTGCATTCCTTCTAAAACAACTGGACATAAATCATTAAAAGAATTCACAAATGTATCTACATCAAACAACCATTCACCACCTGAATTCCTAACATTTGGGGTATATTCATTAAATATCGCTTTAATGGATTCTTCTATGGTTCTAGTTCTTCTGTTATAAATCCTATAAGCTTTTGAAAAACTAGAATAACCATCATCAGTCTTAGGATCAAATTTTCCTCGGTAGTCTTTGGTGTTTAAGATAGAACATTGACAGCCAAAAACATTGAAAAATCCTATAAAAGGCTTTCTTCCTGAGAACAATTCATATGAAGTCTTTCCTAAGCTCTTAAAAATATGAATCCTATTGTTCACTTAACACATGGTATTCACAGCTTCTGCCCAAAATGTAACAGGTAATGAAGATGCACTTAGCATGGCCCTAGCTCCCTCAATTAATGTTCTACGTTTCCTCTCTGCAAATCCATTTTGTTAAGTGTTCTAGGTGAGCTATATTGTCTAGATATACCCTTATGTGCGCAAAACTCATTCATTGTGGCATTCTTAAACTCAGTGCTATTATCACATCTAATGACTTTCACCTTTTTACCACAGAAATTTTCAATTTGAATAACAAAGTCTTTTATAATTTTAGATGTCTCATGTTTATGAGAAAGGAAAAAGACCATGAAAATCTTGAGTAGTCATCAGTGATAACTAAACAATAAGATTTCATGCCAAGACTTTTTACACTGACTGGACCAAATAGATCCATGTGTAGAAGGTGAAGGACAATATATGTGACCAATTTATTTAAGCTTTTAAGGTTGACATGACAAAGCCTTTTATGCCACAAATCACTCTCTTTTCAGTAGTTTTAGCTATGACAAAGTTTGAAGATTCAGTAGATTGAACATTATTCATATCTAAAATATACATGTCCTTACATCTTGGTGTTTTCAAAACAATCATGTCTTGTGGTATGACATATTCACGTTTAATAATGTAGAAAACATCTGAAGTGAAAGCAGTAGTGTATTCATTGTCACGTACCTGAGAAACTAAAAGCAAGTTATAGTTCACTTCTTTCACAAAATTCACCTGCTCCAGAGTAAATGGGCCCATTAGCCACCTCTCCTTGTCCTGTAATTGTGCCTCCGATATATCCTCCAAAATAAACATTTCCAACAATGAATGCAATGAAATCCTGAAGCAACTTGATATTCCCAGTCATATGTCTTGAGCATCCACTATCCACCACCGATATATTTTCTTCTGAACTAGTAAATTGCTCTTGCACATAATCATTGTTCAATGAGATTTTTTTATCCATGTTTGTGTAAACTTGGAATTCAATCTTTTAAACTTGTTAAACTTGAAATGATCATGCATTTTTCTTTCTGGAATATAAGTTTCACAATCCGAATTAAATTTTTCATCACCCGAATTAAAATTTTCTACACCCGAGTTAAATTGTGAATAAAAAATTTCATCCAACTAAATCATTTGTTCCTCCGAATTAAAAAAAAAATTCACCAGAGTTATTCTTGAAAACATGTTTACCAGATTTAATTTTCATTTTACCCGATTTAAAAATATTACTATCATATTTCATGCTTTTAAACTCGGATACAAAATATTTTAACTTGGGTAATTTCAAACCAGTTAACATTCAGGATTAATTCTACCAAATTTCATTAAATTCACATTATTTGACTTTTCATAATTAACCATACAATTTTCAAAATTTACTCTATCAAATTTCAATTTGTCAGATTTTGACACACATTCAGAAACACATTTAGCGTTAGATTATATCCAACATTCTTCTAATTTGTGTTTCTTTTTGCATGTGATACACTTTTGTTTTCTCTTTGACTTCCTAGATTTGACTTATTGAGGTTCAACAATTACACATTCAGTCACAGAACCATTCACACACTCAGTCATAAAATCATTCATAACAATTTCAATTGAAACCAATTCATTAACAGAAAATTTTGTCAAATGGAAATCATGTAACATATAACATTTCTCATGCAAGCAGTTATTAACATGTTCAACATATTCTTCCTCAATATAAATAATTTCTACATTATTAAAAATTTCAACACATTTTTCATCACACAGATCTTCGTGATTACTTAAACTCTCTAATGTTTGACCTGCTACAAAATTAAAAGCTTTATTTAGACTAGGAACATCAATCAAATTAACCAAATTATTCACAGAAGAGCAAATTCTACTTTAAAATTCAATGTAGAAACATAATCAAAACAATTTTCAACAGATAAATCAAGCTTAAAAGAGGTAGATTCAGGCTTAAATCAGTTATTATCATTGAATGGAGGAGGTACTGCAATAAATTCAATACATGCCTTTACTTTATGCACAAGTTGATGTTCTATAATCCCATTCAAAGTCTTGGAAGACAGATTGAACTTCTCAACATGAATTTTTTCCTCTTTAAATTCATTTGTTACTTTTTGAAATCCTTCAAATAGGTTTTCATGTTTAGTTTCCAACCTTCCCAGTTTTCCCTTTTATACATCAACATCATTTCATCAAAGAATCAATTTTTTATTTATATAACTTTTCAGTTTTCATAAATTCTCTTTGATGAAATTTAATTAAATCAATTTCGTTTATTAAGCTCAGATTGTGTTCTCTAGTGTATTTCACAGTATTTAAGCAAGCAAGAGAACAAGTTTTAGAAAGTAACTCATAAGTGGTAACTGAACTAATCTTACTCATTAGAGCAGAGACTGATTTGTTCTTGAACTCATCTTCATGAACTTCATCCCATTCCCCAAAGGTGATCAGTGCCTTTCCACTAGAGCTACCCTCTTCTTTTCCATTCTTCACATCAGCACCAGTCACCTTTTCTGTTCCTCTTTTGTTTGATAGTTGTTTCTACAGTAATTGTTGCTGTTGTTCATCCTAATTTGTGCACTCCCTGGCAAAATGTCCATAATATTCACAGTTGAAGCATTTCACTTTGGACTTATCAAATCCCATCTTATCACCAGTCTCCTTTCTAAAATTGTTTCTCCCAGACCTCTTGAAAAACCTGTTAGCTCTAACACTCACCATTTCCATCTGCCACTTCAGGTTAATTTCCTCCGGATCATCAGGATGGATTTGTTCCAGGTCTTCTCTTGCAAGTTCAGCTTGGTTCAAGCTTCCAGCAAAAAAGGCTTCATAGATTGCCACAAATGCCTTATACAGAACCTCCTTATATCCCATTCCATTAGCTCCAGAGTTAACATAAGGTGAATGATGCATGCTTGTTTCAACATTCTGACTAGAGAAACCACCATATGAACTTGAGGTATAACCAGCATATGTGTGATTTGTTGGACAATAGCTTCCAGAGTGATAGCTTTCATATGACTGAGGTTGAGATAGAGCTTGACTTGAAATAATGAGGTGGATTCATAGGAGCTTGAGCCTTCAATACACATCCATATGTGTTTTTAGTTTGTTTCTTCTCATCAATTTGCATGTCAACTTCATAGGACTGTAGTATTCCAATCAGCTCCACCAGAGTCATAGCATTCAGATTTGTTGTTCTCTTAATAATCATCACTTGAACATACCATTTTAAAGGTGGTGACCCCAACAGCTTCTTGCAAACATCACTGTCTTTCATTACCACCCTAGAGGTCTTCAAATCACTCACCAACAATGTATATCTACTAATTTTCATGGACAAATTCTCACCCCTAACATGCTCAAAAGCTTCATATAGTTTCTTCAGCATATCTCTCTTGCTTTCCTTCAATTCCAAGCTACCTTCATACCTCAAATTCATTGCATCCATCAATTCCTTAGTAGAGACACAATCCTTGAAGTTGTTGTAAATCTTAGTAAGCAAAGCAAGCATAACAGCTCCTAGTGCTTTGAAATCCCTATCAATCATCTTATTGTCATCTCGAGTGTACCTCTCTGGATCTAAATCTATCATTCCAGTTCCTCCGGTTTCCTGTATCATAGGTCGATGGGGTCCATTGACAATTGAGCTCCAAATCTGTCGATCACTATAATACACAAAGGCCTTAAGCCGTAGCTTCCACATCATAAAGTCTGATCCAGGTAAGATTTTCAAAGGTATACCACCAGAACCTGTCTCGTTATCATAGTTCACTACTGGAGCATTCATAGTAATTGCAGACATGATGATTGATTTTAACTTGGATGAGCACTTTTTAATTCGGATGAACTAAGTAATATCAAACTGATGCAAATTCAACCAAATTTGTAGAAAACTTATCAATTACTCCTTATCAATACTAACTAACACACATAATCACTTAATATTGATTATTATTTTGAATACCTCAAAAACAACTTTTGTCGCCAAATTTTAAACTGTAACAATCGTTACTTTTTCAGACTCAGGTTAGTCTAGCATGCCGATAGCTTTTATCGTGTTTACAAAAAAAAAAAAAAAAAAAAAAAAAAAAAAAAAAAAAAAACTTTTAAAATGAAAGTTCCTTATACTTTACTTATATGTGATTATTACTTATGACATGTGTGTATATCCTTATATGTGTTTGATATCGTGTTAGTTTAGGTGCACAAGTAGTTAGTTCCCACTACACAAGCTCCTTGATGACTTATCGATTAGTTACGTGCTCTATTTATCCGTCTCACTTTTTTATCTAGACGATGTTAAAACAATTTGAGCGCCCGTGTTCGATGCTTGTACGTAATGTACTTATACATTTGTCCCGAGTATTTTTTATTTCGTGTATCTCGTTTTTGGGTGTCGTCCGTTGCTCGTACGCAAAGTAAACGAAAAAAATTTAAAACTAAAAGTCTCATTGTGCCGCAGTGGGTGTGGGATGCGACTCAACATGACTGCAGGTCGGGTTATTTTTAATTTGTGTTAAGTGAGTGCCATTTCTTGAGCCACTTTGGCTAACCCTATGGTGCATAAAACCGAGTTATAGGTCACTAATGACTGAACCATGTTACACTACTTAGTTAACTCTAATCCTATTACCTAAAACTAAATCAAATCCTAATCCTTTACACTACAACCGTCAATTACCCTCCTCTCTACACCAACCCATTCACTTCTTTTGCAGACACCAAATCCTTTCCTCCTCCATCTCAGCCTCGATCCTCCATTGTCACACCCCGCTTAGAGCGGAAACACGAGGTGTTCCAGTTATAATATCATGAGTCAAATGTTACAACAATATAACCCATAAACAAAACATCAAAAATATTAATCATGCCAAATGTTATCCAAAATACATTACAAATCCAAAGGCGTCACAACGCCAAATACAATACAAATTTCAATAAGCGGATCACATGGAAATTACATCAATCAATTCAAATACAAATTTCCCAAAAACAAGCGATCCGAAAATAACGTGGCATGATCAACGGAAATCCTCAATTTCCTGAAAAGCGTTAAAACGACATCAACAACATGTTGCTGAATTATTCGCAATTTATAAGTAAAAGTTGACCCATCGACAAGTTTTGATAAACATCATAATTTTAAACATCATATTTCAAATCATATCATTTCAAACCATATCTTGTTTTTCAACCCTAGTGAGGATACCATGCTAGATTTGTTATACATCGAACCTTACCAGTCCCGAAGACCCACAACCTAAGGCAGTGTCAACCAAAGGCAACCAATTAATGAAAAAGCGGCCACAACATCCACTCATAGAAACCTACCGAGAGATGAGGGTTAGGTAAAATAACCCATATAGCTATATATATGTAACCGTTGGGCACAAAGCTTAACGAATGTATAAGACACCCAATCTAAGGCAGACCTATTCAACTAGGTAAACAAGATAATCAACAGTGTCCTGCATACATGCAGACATTTTATAAAATACGCTTTCCAGCCCAAAAATAGTAAAGACAAGGGCTACGAATAACTCATTGTACAACTCCAGCAAATCTCGGGTAAATAATCACAGGATCACAATTCCACCTTCTAAGTGGCTTAAACAATAAAAAACATAGTCTTAGTATCTCTATAAGTCTAGTCTGGTTTAGCCTTGTCGGTTAAGATTAAATTAATATAATATTCCAACGATTAATAAGTCGAATAAGGATGACGGATTAAGAAGACGATGTTCCGCGCCAGAAAAGGGCCGATCGGGAAGATATCAATCTTTCACGTCAACAACGACCGTTGGAAACAAATGATAACTCCAAGTCGAAAAGATTATTAATACCAATGTTTATTATTTTGACCAAGATCAAAGATGTTAACTTTATAAAAGTCAAATGTCAATTATGTTGACTTATCAAAATTCAAAGTCAATTTAAAAGTCCAATTTGACACTTTGAATAATTTGAAGTCTTTTCATACCAAAATATTTAGACTAAAATGCCTTTTAAAACCATTTTATAAAGTTTGTCATGAAGATATGTCTCGATGAATTACAACAAGGTTCAAAAATTGAGACGAAGTTTAATATATCGCGAAGAGGTTTAAAATGTCCGTTTTAAGTAACATTATGACATTTTTGATTGCGTTGGCGTCTTTGAGTCCAAAAACGATGTTATTGTATAATATGTTACTTTTGTATACAAATTATTTATATAAGTGTTTTAATGTCGTAAAAAGTCGTGAGATGAAATTTCGGCAGCGCTTCCGCGTCATAAAATATTCGTCCAAATTTCATACACTTTCCCGCTTAACAACAATTGCATTTAAAACCATTTCTCTTAATACAATATACGATAATAAGTTAAATACGATAGTTTTGATTAACTTATATTTCAACATAACTTGTCCAAACTTCAGTCCAATCCGATTAAAATACCACGAGTGTTGGTCTAATAATTAACCCTAACCGATTTCAAGGCTAAAACCGAATAATGAATATAATGAAATCGAAAGATTCACAAGAGTAACAAGTTATACCGCTAACACCCGCTTTATTTGACAAGGATCTGGAATGACAACTTCAGTGGTGTAGTGATGAGAATATCCGCCTCCAAAACACAAGACAACCACCGATAATTAGCAAAACGAAGGATTTGTGTTAACAGACTGATCCAGCCGCCGGCTGGGATGATCCTGCTGCCGGCTGGAGCTCCTCAGTCAGCTCCGAATTTCGTTAATTTTAGCGTTTTTAAGCGTTTTCAAGGGTATTTTCGGTAGATTTCGACATGCAACTTAAAAACCTTTAATAACATCCATAAATTTCTTCAAATAAAAATTTTTATTTCAAGATCTTATGTAAAAGTTTATAAACTTATGTTTTTGGATAAATCACCATAAAACTTTTATAAAAACCTTTATTTGATCTTTGATGAAACATGCATGTGTAAAAATGTGTATAAATCAGTGGGAAAGTTTGTTATACCTCAAAGAAAAATGAAAGTATGATGATCTAGCTTGCTTGATGGAGATTTTGATGGAGATTAAACCCGAAAATGATGAAGAACACAAGAAACAACCCGAAAGAATCACCACCTCTTGCTCCCTTTGATGAATATCACCGGTTATTGTGGTGTTTATGGTGTTTATTTGGTGATTGTTGGCTGAAAATCACAGCAAGAATGAAGAAATAGAGGGAGTTTTGGAGAGAAACACACTTGTGTGTGTGTGTTTGTAATGAAAATAATTAAAGAAAATGAATGAAGATGAGATAATAGAGCATAGGGACTGTAAGATATGGCAGAAAATGGGGTCAAATCGGGTTAAAACATGTGTCCCAGTCGTTTTTCATGCAAAAATGAGTCATCAAACACCTGTCCAGCAGCATCCAGCCGCCGACTGAATATATTCAGCCGCCGTCTGGACCATTCAGCCTTGCGCTGAATTATTCAGCCATGGGCTGAATTGCTGATTTCAGCAAAATTTTGTTTTGAATTCGCGTTATCGCTACGTCTTTTCGCTCGTTGAAAGTTCCCGATTGATTTCAAATGAACTTAGCCAAGTTTATTGTATGTATTCATGGTATTAGAGTTCATTAAATGATTAAATTTAAGTTTAGATTCCGAGATACGCACGATTTCGGTAAAAGTTAGACAAGAACAAAAGCACGATATCTCGAAGATAAGGAACACGTTAACCGACAAATTTGGCATAAACCTCTTAACTTATTACCATGAGCATACTAACTATCTGGCACTTAGATAAACATAATCTTTCGTCTCAAGGAACGAATCAAAATAATCACATAAAACCCGATACTCCATAATAAGCCGTGAGTAAAACAAAGTGAAATACAAGGGTCAAAACAATTGCGAATAACTTTAAAATAATGACGGTAACTCAAGTGCCTCAAATTGACGGGACGTCACAGCCTCCCCCAGTTAAAAGAAGTTCGTCCTCGAAATATTCACTTAGCGTCGCCGCTAGAAAAGTGATGGGGATATTTCTTCTGCATTTCATTCTCCAAAGGGACAATTAACGACTCGTTAGCAAGACACTTCTTGAGATGCGATACATGAAATACGTTTAGCACACCGCTCAACTCAGGTGGCAACTCAAGACGGTAAGTCACTGTTCCAACACGAGATAAAACTCTAAAAGGACCCGTAAAACGTGGACTTAACTTGTTGCGCTTCTTAAAACGAAACACGCCCTTCCAAGGAGAAACCTTCAATAACACCATATCGCCGACCTTGAATTCCAAAGGTTTCCGACGCAAATCAGCGTAGTTCTTCTGACGATCTCTCGCGGCTAACAAACGATCGTTGATCCTAAAGATCTTATCATTCGTCTCTTGGATCAGCTCGGGACCCGTAATCCGGCTATCACCGATCTCAGCCCAACAAATTGGAGACCTACACTTACGACCGTAAAGAGCCTCAAAAGGCGCGCAATTAATACCAGAGTGGTAACTATTGTTGTACGAAAACTCGACCAACGGTAAATGTCTATCCCAACTCCCGCCGAAATCTAAAACACACGCGCGTAGCATATTCTCCAACGTCTGAATCGTGCGCTCACTCTGACCATCGGTGTGAGGGTGATAAGTCGTGCTCATATCTAATCGGGTGCCTAAAGCTTGATGTAGCGTCTGCCAAAACCTCGAAGTAAAACGCGGGTCGCGATCCAAAATAACTGATACAGGAATTCCATGCCTTGTCACGATCTCATCAATATACAACCTAGACAACTTCTTTATTCGATAATCTTCTCAAATAGGCAGAAAATGCGCTGACTTGGTCAGCCGATCAATGATGACCCAAATGGTATCGTAACCTCCTGAAGACCTAGGAAGATTTGAAACAAAATCCGTCGTGATATTTTCCCACTTCCACTGCGGGATTTTCGGCTGCTGAAGAAGGCCAGAAGGCTTCTGATTCTGAGCCTTAACCTTATAACAGGTCAACCATTTTCCTACATACTCGGCAATCACCCTCTTCATGCGGGCCACCAATAAAAATCTTTCAAGTCGTGGTACATCTTATCCGCTCCGGAATGAACAGAGTAATTAGACTTGTGACCTTCATCCAAAATCAACTGCCTAAGGCCGACGGGAACCCAAATACGATCCAAGAAATACAATACCCAGTCGTCTTTCGGCTCCAACTGACGTGCCAAACTAAATAGTCATTCATCCTTCAGACAATCCTCCGTAAGAGCCTCCTGCTGAGCCTGAATAATACGAGTCCTCATGTAATATCCCAAAAATTAAAATACATATTATGAAAGAATAGGCAATAAGATAAGTTTGAGTCAATATATATCTTATATATAAGTTAAGTATTTTAATAGTGATTATATCATTAAATTTATAATTTTCTAAGTTTAATATTATTTATTTTATCTTAAGTTGTTAAATAATAAAGTTAACATAAGTTAACTATAATTTTGTCACATGTTTTATAAAATTCTTAAACTATGTCTTTTAGTAATTTTACCTTATAATCTACAACTTTCAAACATTGGAGTTTTTTTGTTACATAAACTTAAAAGTCTAAACAACAAAATACAATGTGTAGGTTTATTATAACTAAAACAAGTATAGATTCATAAGAGACCTTTTGATTCCACATCATTAAACCTACTTAATCCCATTTAGTAGCCATCAATGAACACCACTTTATCTACCAAAACTCTTGAAATCACTCTCTAGCATACACAAAAATTCTGCATTTTTCATTCATCCAAAATTGTTTTAAAACACTTATAATATAGATATTTTGATGTAGAAGAGTTTGATAAATCACCACAAGAGTTTTAAGGTATGTTTCACCAAGTTTTCTTTTGTTTTACTTTCTAAATAATCCATTGAAACTATATTTTTCTCCATTAAAGGTGACACCAAAATTTATTTGTAAAAACATATATCTTCCGTTCTTAAAATTTTTGATGAGATAAACTTTTGATAAAATACCATATATATGAATATATATAAATATATATTTTTACACATCATGAATAAATAAGAAAATAATCTTATATATAATTTATAAGTGGATATTACAAATTCCTATTTGATTGTGTCATAATACGTTTCATTTGTTAGATATCTTTTGGTGATCTCCCATTCGGTACAATCTATTCGAATCATGCGTTTTTGGAAATTGAGGTACGGATATTCCGAGTCTCTTTTAATTATGTTTCTCTTATTCGTATTATTGTTGGTACGGATATTCTATACATTATATGTATATTTGGTGTCTTGTTCGATTGACTATTTGTTATATTGGTTATTTTGATTGTACGGATATTCTATACATTATATGTATATTTGGTGTCATCTTTCGAATGATTATTATTGTGATTATTGTTACGAATTTTCGATACATTTAATGTATATTTGTTGTCTTCGTTCGATTGATTATTTTGATTGTTCCTATATTCTTAACTTTCTTTTTAGTATTCATTTTATTATTCGTATATTGTTCATTCGATATCTTATGTGCCTTATTTTGATTTATGGCTTCCTTATGTTTATTTTCATAATTCTCTTGATATATATGTTTCTTTGATCATTTGTACATATATATTATCTTTCAATAAGTATTATGTTATTCGAAATATGTTTGCACATATGTCTATCTTATACGTTCTTTTTATTCAAAATTCACCTTATTGCTTTGCCTCTTCCTTCGATACATGTTTCTTGAGATTGTTGATACAAAATCATCGTTCTTCTCGTATGTGTATCTTTTGAACGTTTGTACAAATTTCGTATAAGTCTCTTTGAAAATCTTGTTAAATGATTTGAAATATTATTGGTATGACATGTATGTTTGCATAAAAGTTTGTTCAAGTTTTGTTTTGAAATCATATTACTTTATATTGATTATTTGGTGTACTAACGAGAATTTGTGATCATGTGTAGATTTGAAAATGAGTAAACGAAAAGTATTTTATGTGTCAAAACCGTGTCTCGAAAACCCCTATCGAAACAGCCCCGAGATAGTCCTGAAATAGTCCCGAAATAGTCGTGAATCAGCCCCGAAAATGTCCCAAAACTTCCTCGTAAAATTTTCGAAACAGCCCGGTAAAGAACACGTGTGATTGTGGTAATTGGTACGGTAATTCGTATAAAGTGCCACTCATTCCGTGTGGCTTTACATGTCCCAATAAGGACCCGTTAAGTTAGTATTTCGTAAATAGATTGATAATGTTGTCATGGTGACTCGTGACAAAATTAAAACAGACGGTTGGGTAGACACGTGATTTTCAAAATAAATAAAATGTCACATTATATATTATTTTATGTTTATGGTTAAACTACTTTAAGTACATTATAAATAACTTTTTAAACATATTTTGGAGTCTATTTATCACGTTGAAAATTTGTAAAAGTATTTTGAAATTTGAAACATATAAGTCGGTTAAAACGGTTTTGTAAGATATGCCTAAGAGTAACCTATCCATTGAGGTCCCATGGGCGCGTTATTGTGACACCAATAATGTGGCATCTACCGTAGCGGTGTATTTTGCTATATCTACGGCGTCTCTTTTTGTTTACCCAGATTGTGGTAAGGTGCACTAAGTATTATTTGTTATAAGAGGCGTATGGATCGATCCTAGGAACTTTGTGTGTTTGATGGTGGACGTTTATCGTAGTGTCATACGAAACGTTTGCACCTTTTGGAAAGACTAGTGGTATGTGTTACCCTAGGATTTCATTTGATATTTGTTACCTATTTGTTTGACTCTTGGTGCATTATTTTACGAAATTTGGCTTTCTAATATTTGGATATATGTTGGTAATACTTTGATATATTGATGTTGGATACGATGGAATTATACATATCTATATTTTGTTCTGAAAATAAGCTTGGTTTGAAAATAAGTTTTTTCTTGTAACTTTGTATTTTTAAATAAGTTTTGTATTTATTTATTATGCATGTCATACCTATTCCGTGTCATTTGTATATATCTGTTCACTGAGCATTCCCTCAGCCGTTTTCCATTTTTCTTTCTTAAACGGCAGGTACTCAGTGGCTTTAGGGAATGGGGTCGAGCTTCGAGAGATTAAGGATTTAGAACGCTTCCCTTAGAATATTATTATCTTGTAGTACCTCATTTTGGAAATTTGTCTTTTGAATATTCGGTTTGCTTTTGCATAAGTTTAACGCCCTTTTGCCTTTTAAGTTCCTTTCGATATCATTTTGTATGCTTTGTAAGATTGGGGCGTTACACCTCAAGCTCGACTGAATAGAAACCATCATGGCGCGTACTCTCACCGGCTCAACAGACTCCGTGTGACTCAACACATTGGCCGCTACATTCGTCGTATCCGGATGGTAGCAAGTCTCACAATCATAATCGTTCTGCAACTCAATCCATTGACGTTGTCTTGTATTCAGCATCTTTCCTTTTTTTACAAAAAGT
Organism: Senecio squalidus; assembly: GCA_910822075.1. Taxonomy (NCBI): domain Eukaryota; kingdom Viridiplantae; phylum Streptophyta; class Magnoliopsida; order Asterales; family Asteraceae; genus Senecio; species Senecio squalidus. Next base: position 35,361,760 of record CAJVGC010000432.1, read on the forward strand.
ACCGGCGCGCCTCAAGGAGAGAAACTCGGTCTAACGAAGCCTTTGCTCACCAATTCCTGTCTCTGCTTCGTTAGCCCTTACATCTCCGAAGCTGCCAACCGATAAAGAGCCTTCGCCACTGGAGCTGCTCCGCAGAGTCTTTCTCTGAAACATCCACCTCTCGAGTAGGGGGAAATCCAGGTATGTTCTCTGGGAACACATCGGGAATGTCACAAACCATGGGCTTCTCCGCAGAGTCTTTCTTCACTAGACGTGCGAAAATCAATGAGCAATCCTGTTTGATGCACTCCCGAACTTTCAAGCATGAGACGATCTTAAGGCGCTTCTCCGCCTTATCCCCCTGATCTAAAAACAGTTCTTCCCGCGATAACGGTATGCGGATAATTTTCACGAAACATATAACCTCTGCACGGTGTGTCGACAACCCATCCAAGCCGATAATAACGTCGAAGCTACCTAAAGTGATCGGACTCAAGTCGATAGGAAAAGAATGGTCGTCGGAACTAACACAATAGGTAGAAAATACTTCGGTAGCAGGCAAAACTCACCAGCGACAACTCTATCTCGAAGGAAGACGCTAAAGGTATAGGCGTGCAAAGAATCATAATCCTAAACGCATCAAATACGAGACTCTTCGAATGAGGGACTAAAATCGGAAATCAGTAGAATTGAAAATTATCGACTAAAAAATAAACTGTTACCGATAGCAATTACGTTCCGTTCTTGCATAATTTATTCAGAACTAGGCGTAGTTGGCCAAATTAAGCATAGTTCGTAATGAACCATGCATTTGCGGAATTAATTCACTAAAGTTTAAAAGTTCATGAAAGGATTTCTGAAGAGTATTGAATATAGTTTGGGTTTGTACCAATGATTACTAAGTCGAATCAAAGCGACAGATTAAAAAAAATCCGGAGTCAAACCTCTCGGAATCGCACTCGTAGGAAAACCTCGTCTTGTCGACTTCTGTGCCAATAGGAGGTTTCTTCGGCGCCAACGCATAAGAGTCGGAAAAGAGAAGGAAAATAAAAGGAGAGAAAGAGAAGTGTGCAACACTAAGAGAATTAAGGCCAAACATTAAGATCGTATAGAATAAATACATGCTGAGCTTAGATAAGAGAAGCACACGTACCAGAAGATGTTCCAGCAGAAACTAACCTAGGACATTTGTCCCTGAATGCTCGGGAGATCCGCATTCGAAACATTTGCCCCTCGAGGTCTTACAAAAAATTATCGGTGTGCCCTAACTTTTTACACCGTCCGCAGACCCAACATTTCACATCCTTGGTGTGGTATCTACCACACCGATCACACCTCGGGTATTTACTCTGGGTACCAATCGCAATTGCTCTGCCTCGAGGATCCAAATCAGATGAAATACCAGCACCCGCTGCAACCAACTCGGGACACTTATTCTTAAGATGCTCGGCAGAACCACACTCGAAACATCTTCCTTTCAGGGACTCACAAAACCCCTCTGTGTGTCCCAGCTCATTTACTTCACCTCCAACAAACCGACTCCTTGGCGTGGTGATTACCACACTGATTACACTTCGGAGGCTTTCCCTGGGTACCAGGAGTCACCATCTGTCGAGCATTCTGCCTCCTAGACTTTTTCCGCGATTTACCATGACGGGAACTACCACTCCGTTTCTTTCCAGAGATTTGCTTATCTACGTCTAACGATACTCCACTATCACGGACCACATTCTGGATTAACGTGGTCACCATCTCCACAGCACCCTGGAATGTGCTCGGGTTGGAGGAAACAACACCGTCAAGTACACCAACCTCGGGTCCACCAGACCCGGTATCCATATCCTCAGGACCATCGTGTCCCGTTCCTCCACCGGTACCATCAACCTCAGGACCTTTACCTTTAATCCTCGGCTCGGAACCATCCTGATCCGAACCATCAGACCCCGTACCAGTTTCCGTACCGATACTATCCTTAATCTGAGCGATCATGGTAGGCATCATGGCTTTCAATTGCTTGGCTATGAGCTGATTGAAGTCGGTCGTCCTATCTGTTTCCTCATCACTGACTTCCACACTCGGAGTCGCGTTAAAAGCTCTCGCGCTCGGACGACCATGTCTCGCTGACCATCTCGTCGATGTCGTCTTCACAGGCGGCATCGTTCTAAAAGAGACGAAAGAAAATTCGATCAGCAAAATGTGTGCAACACGGAAACAAGGCCAACGCCAAAATAACAAAAGCGAAAATAAACACGTATGAAAAATAGTGCACACATTGCAATTAGAGAAAATCGATTTAAAAGCCTATGGTCATAGTCCAAGTGATTTACGCAGTTTAAATCACCCGGATCGCTATAACCTTTGGCTCTGATACCAACTTCTGTCACACCCCGCTTAGAGCCGAAACACGAGGTGTTCCAGTTATAATATCATGAGTCAAATGTTACAAGAATATAACCAATAAACAAAACATCAAATTTATTAATCATGCCAAATGTTATCCAAAATACATTACAAATCCAAAGGCGTCACAACACCAAATACAATACAAATGTCAACAAGCGGATCACATGGAAATTACATCAATCAATTCAAATACAAATTTCCCAAAAACAAGCGATCCGAAAATAATGTGGCATGATCAACGGAAATCCTCAATTTCCTGAAAAGCGTTAAAACGACATCAACAACATGTTGGTGAATTATTCGCGATTTATAAGTAAAAGTTGACCCATCGACAAGTTTCGATAAACATCATAATTTCAAACATCATATTTCAAATCATATCATTTCAAACCATATCTTGTTTTTCAACCCTAGTGAGGATACCATGCTAGATTTGTTATACATCGAACCTTACCAGTCCTGAAGACCCACATCCTAAGGCAGCGTCAACCAAAGGCAACCAATTAATGAAAAACCGGCCACAACATCCACTCATAGAAACCTACCGAGAGATGAGGGTTAGGTAAAATAACCCATATAGCTATATATATGTAACTGTTGGGCACAAAGCTTAACGAATGTATAAGACACCCAATCTAAGGAAAACCTATTCAACTAGGTAACCAAGATAATCAACATTGTCCCGCATACATGCAGACATTTTATAAAATACGCTTTCCAACCCAAAAATAGTAAAGATAAGGGCTACGAATAACTCACTGTACAACTCCAGCAAATCTCGGGTAAATAATCACAGGATCACAATTCCACCGTCTAAGTGCCTTAAACAATAAACAACATAGTCTCAGTATCTCTATAAGTCTAGTCCGGTTTAGCCTTGTTGGTTAAGATTAAATTAATATAATATTCCAACGATTAATAATGCGAATAAGGATGACGGATTAAGAAGACGATGTTCCGCGCCAGAAAAGGGCCGATCGACAAGATATCGATCTTTCAAGTCAACAGCGACCGTTGGAAACAAATGATAACTCCGAGTCGAAAAGATTATTAATACCAATGTTTATTATTTTGACCAAGATCAAAGATGTTGTCTTTGCAAAAGTCAAATGTCAATTATGTTGACTTATCAAAAGTCAAAGTCAATTTAAAAGTCCAATTCGACACTTTGAATAATTTGAAGTCTTTTCATACCAAAATATTTAGAGTAAAATGCCTTTTAAAACCATTTTATAAAGTTTGTCATGAAGACATGTCTCGATGAATTACAACAAGGTTCAAAAATTGAGACGAAGTTTAATATATCGCGAACAGGTTTAAAATGTCCGTTTTAAGTAACATTATGACATTTTTGATTGCGTTGGCGTCTTTGAGTCCAAAGACGATGTTATTGTATAATATGTTACTTTTGTATACAAATTATTTATATAAGTGTTTTAATGTCGTAAAAAGTCGTGAGATGAAATTTCGGCAGCGCTTTCGCGTCATAAAATATTCGTCCAAATTTCATACACTTTCCCGCTTAACAACAATTGCATTTAAAACCTTTTCTCTTAATACAATATACGATAATAAGTTAAATACGATAGTTTTGATTAACTTATATTTTAACATAACTTGTCCAAACTTCAGTCCAATCCGATTAAAATACCACGAGTGTTGGTCTAATAATTAACCCTAACCGATTTCAAGTCTAAAACCGAATAATGATTATAATGAAATCGAAAGATTCACAAGAGTAACAAGTTATACCGCTAACACCCGCTTGATTTGACAAGGATCTGGAATGACAACTTCAGTGGTGTAGTGATGAGAATATCCGCCTCCAAAACACAAGACAACCACCGATAATTAGCAAAACGAAGGATTTGTGTTAACAGACTGATCCAGCTGCCGGCTGGGATGATGCAGCCGCCGGCTGGAGCTCCTCAGTCAGCTCCGGATTTCGTTAATTTTAGCGTTTTTAAGCGTTTTCAAGGGTATTTTCGGTAGATTTCGACATGCAACTTAAAAATCTTTAATAACATCCATAAATTTCTTCAAATAACAACTTTTTATTTCAAGATCTTATGTAACAGTTTTTAAAACTGATGTTTTTGGATAAATCACCATAAAACTTTTATAAAAACCTTTATTTGATCTTTGATGAAACATGCATGTGTAAAAATGTGTATAAATTAGTGGGAAAGTTTTTTATACCTCAAAGAAAAATGAAAGTATGATGCTCTAGCTTGCTTGATGGAGATTTTGATGGAGATTAAACCCGAAAATGATGAGGAACACAAGAAACAACCCGGAAGAATCACCACCACTTGCTCCCTTTCATGAATATAACCGATTATTGTGGTGTTTATGGTGTTTATTTGGTGATTGTTGGCTGAAAATCACAACAAGAATGAAGAAATAGAGGGAGTTTTGGGGAGAAACACACTTGTATGTGTGTGTTTGTAATGAAAATAATGAAAGAAAATGAATGAAGATGAGATAATAGAGCATAGGGACTGTAAAATCTGGCAGAAAATGGGGTCAAATCGGGTTAAAACATGTGTCCCAATCGTTTTTCATGCAAAAATGAGTCATCAAACACCTGTCCAGCAGCATCCAGCCGCCGGCCGAATATATTCAGCCGCCGCCTGGACCATTCAGCCTGCGCCTGAATTATTCAGCCATGGGCTGAACTGCTGATTTCAACAAAATTTTGTTTTGAATTCGCGTTATCGCTACGTCTTTTCGCTCGTTGAAAGTTCCCGATTGATTTCAAATGAACTTATTCAAGTTCATGGTATGCATTCTTGGTATTAGAGTTCATTAAATGATTAAATTTAAGTTTAGATTCCGAGATACGCCCGATTTCGGTAAAAGTTAGACAAGAACAAAAGCACGATATCTCGAAGATAAGGAACACGTTAACCGACAAATTGGCATAAACCTCCTAACTTATTACCATTAGCATACTAACTATCTGGCATTTAGATAAACTTAATCTTACTTAATCTTTCGTCTCAAGGAACGAATCAAAATAATCACATAAAACCCGATACTCCATAATAAGCCGTGAGTAAAACAAAGCGAAATACAAGGGTCAAAACAATTGCAAATAACTTTAAAATAATGATGGTAACTCAAGTGCCTCAAATTGACGGGACGTCACATCCATCAAATTACAACAATCATTCCACCATTTGCAGTCATCAATCAAGGTAATCGGGCATATTCTCAAGCCGAAACCCTAATCTCTTTTGGAATTTCGGTGGAGTTTCTTTTCTCCAAACATCAGCAATCGAGTCTCCTTCTTGCATCCATCATTTCTTATCAAAGCTCATCATTCCTTCAGGGTAATTGTGTATTTTGGTGCTGTATAAACTCTTGACGAAAAACGTAATTCAATTGAATTTTTCGGTGATGTTTTTCTTTCATTACAGCCACAAGACGAGTTGATCTTGGAATCATTGTTCATCATCTAATTCAGTTTGCTAATCCGAACAAAACACACCTCAAGAGAATTTTGTTCGGTATGTATTTCATGATTATTCATTTCCTCACTACATAACCAATTTCATCATTTCATATATGTTGATAATCTTTTGTAATATTACTGTTTTGGGTGTATAATTCTAATCTATAAAATTGGTGTGTTGGTGTTTGTAATCCTTCTATGGATCGTTTATGGTTCAATTTCATATTTGTAGTCGATCCTTGATCAAGTCCTAGTCTCCTAGAATCATCACAAACTCATTTCGGTATAAAACCCTAGTTTTCCTACTCTATCTTATTCGTTATTGTACAAACTGTTAGTGAAACATTTCGGAATTTTTTGAACCTGTTTATAACTTGTGCTAAATCAATTGATAGTCACCTAATTCGTGTATTTATGTTTGTAATCGTAATAAGTAGAAAACCCTAAGATATTGAACATGTATAAACGTTTTGGACAGATTCTGAAATTATATCTTGGTCTGTCTTCATCAGTGTTTAACTCTGTATGGATTTTGAATTAGGATCTGTGACCTAAATGAATATTATAGGTCTTTGAATATAGTTTTCAAAAACGTAAGGCTCATATTCTAATTCATTGTCAAACTCCTTAGAACTGGTTTTTAGTAAACGTGGGTCAATCTGCGTGTTGAGCTGAGTTTTTATATCCGATTTTAGAACATGTAACCCTTTTTTATATTTCAAATGTTTAATCTGGAGGTGTTGTTAAAGTTTCGCTATCGTTAAATAATTAAAAATGTTTTACAAACTCGGGTACATTAAGTACTGAACGGGTCAGCAATTGTTAAATACTTGTTCTGATCATATCTTGGTCATAACAGATGCTTCTTAGATGAATCTTGATTCCACGTTGTAGTTCTTGGAATTTACCTTTTGAAAGTATAAACCTCGTGCTCTAATTATTTCTAGAACTCTCAGAAACTGCACTTTAGTGAATGTTGGTCAAATCTGATTTTTAAACGATATTTTAAGGTTTTGATAATTGAAATTGTTTAACCACTTAGACAAGCTTAAATATATTTTAAATGGTTTATTATTGGTTTATAACAGGTCTAAAATATCTTAAAAATGGTTATCTTGTTTACACATAAATTATACGACTTTAAAACGTGTTAAAACCCAACTTATATAAAACCATTGGGGTTTGTCCCATTGGTAGGAGGTTGTACCCCCTTAGGGGAGGTCTTGGGTTCGAGCCTCCAGGGGTCCCTCCTTAGGTGATTATTAGGAGATTTAGAACTAACTTTGGTGTAAGGTTCGTGGGTCGCATGTGACCCCGAATCATTAACATTTGTCGTTTCAAAAAAAAAAAAAAAAAAAAAAAAAACCATTCTTTTGGACAGATTGTTTGGTCAGTTTTGTATTGATCATATATTTTTCTTAACAAACTCTTAGAATCAAACTGTTAGTCTAAAATGTATCCCTCTCAGTCGAGTTTTCAAATATATCTTATTTATCGTCTAAATCTTCCTAGAACTCTACATACTTCAGTTTAAACGAACCTATGTATTCGCTGAAAATTGTGTCGATTTATATAAAGTCTATAACCTGTTAACATCATTCTTCTTATTGTTATTACCTTTATCTAGGGGAGCTCTAGGTCTAGTTGGGGACATTATTTGTGACCTACATACTTGATTACATATACACACTATTCACATTGTTCGGGTATTTATCGCTTCCTCGATAAGGTGAGTTCATCGCCCCTACTTTACTACTGTTTTCATTTTATTAATCGGGGGAAAGTAAAGCTCAACCAAAAACAAACTTTTGAAAGGAATGATTTACGAGAAACTTTCTATAAATAATACCTTTTATTTATAGAAACTTACTACTTTTAGAAACTTTTATTTATGGAAACATACTACGAACTGGATTTTATAAAACGTGAAACAACACTTACTACATTTTTTTCAAAACTTACGAGATACCGGTATAGTTGGATTCATTGTACTTACACATTATGTAGCTAACTTAGTACTGCCGAGGCGTACTAAGGGTAGCGTTCGGACCTGACACAACTGATGCGTGTCATACTGACTTGACGCTGTCGAGGGGCGTCAAGGACAGTGTTCAGATTCGATATTGCCGATGGGCGTATCACTTACAAGGCACTGCCGAGGCGTGTCACTCTGTTAAGTTGGATATTTTTACTATTTTCGATACTGCCGAGTCGTATCACTCACAGAACACTGTCGAGGCGTGTTACTGTTTGATGGGTTGAATTTACTATTTTTACTACTTATGCATTAGATACACTCTTTTCATTATACTACTGTTGTGTTTGAGATTGAAAATTGTTTACTTACATTTTACTTACTACTCTATGAACTCGCTCTACCTTTGTGTTGATATTTTAAGCTTTATTTTCAGGTAATAAGCAGGCATAGGACTTAGACTTAGGATTCAGACTCTAGCAGACTTTCAGGATTACTTTTGCATTGTGGCTGTTTTATGTTTTTACATTTGGATTTCATTTCGGGCTTGCATGCCCAAGTATTCTTACATTTCGTTGATGATTGGATAAGATATTTTCACTTGTAGTGTTTGACGGTTTTTAGTGTACCAAGGTTTATACCTTGAGTATGGCGATGTCATAACAATACATTATTTATTTATTCATATAGATTATTTCTTTATATTACTATTGTGTTATGACGATCGCCAATCGGCCACACCCTGCGTTTCCGCCACTAGCGGGGTGTGACAGATTGGTATCAGAGCCAAGTTATAGAGAACTAGGTTGTTTGACCTAGACTATAACTAGGAGTCCTCATATAGATCTTTTAGGATCTTTTTATCATTTCATATCGTCACACTACTCGCACTTAACGACTTTATCTCCTAAGGAAGACGGTGAACCGCAACTACTTACGACGTTGAAGGAGTTTCTATTTTATTCACTTTTCAATTCTTAATAATCTCATCACTTGTCTTAATCGAATTCGAGTTAAACTCTTATACTTCAACTTTAATAATATGTATGCGTTACCAATGTGATAATGAATACGGGAAACTAATGTGTATGTTTTATCCTTGAGTGCCTCATCTAGTTGCCGTACTGGAATCACTTTCTTATTCATTTATGACTCCACCCCATCACTTGAAATTCCTATTTTGTTTCGTTTCGATTTTTCGATCTTCTTACTTCCAGATTTTATTTTCTACCGTACGTGACACTCTCATGGAATAACTTTTGTGCGGATTTGAAGATGTGAATTTGAAGACTCTCTTACCCTATTTTAATGACGATGTTATATTTTTTTCGCTTATCTTGATCATAATATCCTTGAACCCTTTTCATTCATTCTTATATTATCACAAAATCGATACCCGTTCCTACCTCAGCAAAGTGTTTAAATCAGATGCTAAGAGATTGTATCTATCCTTCCGGTTGTTTCATTGTTTCAAAATTCGAGGAGAAATATTAATTATCTCCATATTCTTTCGTAAGGATTCTCGTATTGACACTTGGAGATAAACATTCTAATCGGTGACAGATTTATGTCTCTGCAGAAAAACGTCTATTTTTCTCCTATCTCTGTTCGTTTCGGATTTTGGTCCCTTCTGCAAAATTGTTCAAATGTCGAAACCTAACTACCATACGGGAAGCTGTTAGTGCAATATCTGTGACCTTTGTTCTAGATTAATTAAGTCTTTAGTTATAGTTTATTTGAGTCTGTAATGGCCCAATAGCATTGTATTGTTATGTGGGCTATTTAGTCTGTTATGGGTGTTAATGGACTTTGCTTAGTCCATGAGCCCATTAGTGGCCCAAGCCTGTGAACATGTCTCTATATAAAGAGACATTGAGTTTAGGTTTAGGGTTAATGGTGAATGATTCCAGACAGACTGAGGGAGAGATTTCTGTGAAAGGCTATTTATTGAAATTTAGTGATTCAATTAATAAAGTAGTCAGAATTCAGTAATCACATTTTGTGTTTATTCATTCGTTTATAACCTGTGTGATTTACTAATTACGAGATTCCGCCTCGTGATTAGTTTGGTTTAATCCTGTAGATCGGACCACTGGCACCTACAAATTGTATGTGATGAAATTTGGTAAAATTAGTTCTGAAAAGTCAAAAATGTGAATGTGATGAAATTTGGTAAAATTAATCCTGAAATGTTAAATGATTTGAAATTATCAAAGTTAAAATATTCTGTATCCGAGTTAAAAAGCTTGAAAAACAATGGTAATATGTTTAAATCGGGTAAAATGCAAATTTATGGTAAACATATTTTCAAAAATAACTCTGGTGAACAAAATTTAAATCGGATAAACAAATGTTTAAGTAGGGTAAAATATTTAATTCACAATTTAACTCGGGTGTTGATAATTTTAATTCTTGTGATGAAAAAATTAATTTGGATTATACAACTTGTACTCCTGAGAGAAAAATGCATGATCATTTCTAGTGTAACAAATTTAAAAGATTTCATTCCACTAGTTCAGAAGACAATAAATGGGTGGTGGATACTGGTTGCTCAAGACATATGACTTGGAATATCAAGTTGCTTCAATATTTCATTGCATTTATTGATGGAAATGTGTCTTTTGGTGGAGATATGGGAGGCATAATCACAGGACTAGGAAATGTATCTAATGGGCCTTTGACTCTGGAGCAGCTTAATTTTGTGAACGAACTAGACTATAACCTGCTTTTAGTGTCTTAGGTATGTGATAATGAGTACACAACAACTTTCAAAAAAGATTTTTTCTATATTCTTAAACGTGAATATGTCATACCACATGACATGATCGTTTTGAAAACACCAAGATGTGAACACATGTATATTTTAGATATGAACAATGTACAATCAACTGAGTCTTCAAACTGTTTCATATCTAAAACTACTGAAAAAGAGTCTGATTTATGGCATAGAAGGCTTTGTCATGTCAACCTTAAAAGCATGAATAAATTGGTCCCAGATAATTTAGTTTCTGGATTACCTAAAAAGAATTTTCAATTACTTGACCATTGTATTTAATGTCTTAAAGGAAAATAACATAAATCAAGTTTTGAACTTAAGACTCCAAATTCAGTAGATATTGTCCTTCACCTTCTACCCATGGATCTATTTGGTCCAGTCAGTGTGAAGAGTCTTGGCATGAAATCTAATTGTTTAGTTATCACTTATGACTACTCAAGATTTTCATGGGTCTTTTTCCTTACTCACAAAAGTGAGACATCTGAACTGAAAAAACATTTTGTGATTCAAATTAAAAACTTTAGTGATAAAAAAGGTGAAAGTCATAAAATGTGATAACGGCACAGAGTTTAATAATTCCATCGTGAATGAGTTTTGTACACTTAAGGGTATCTCTAGATAATATAGCTCACCTCGAACACCTCAACAGAATGGAGTTGCGTAGAGGAAAAATAGAACATTAATTGAGGGAGCTTGGGCCATGCTTAGTGCATCTTCATTGCCTGTTACATTTTGGGTAGACGCTGTGAATACCATGTGTTATGTGAACAATAGGATTCATATATTTAAGATCTTAGGCAAAAATTCATATGAATTGTTCTCAGGGAGAAAGCCTTTTATAGGATTCTTCAAAGCTTTTTGTTGTCTATGTTCTATCTTAAACACCAAGGACCACCTAGGAAAATTTGATCCTAAAACTGATGATGGTTACTTTATTTGTTATTCTAGTGTTTCAAAAGCTTATAGGATTTATAACAGAAGAACGAGAACCATAGAAGAATCCATTAATGTTATATTCAATGAATATACACCTGATGTTAGGAACTCAGGTGGTGAATGGTTGTTTGATTTCGATACATTTGTGAATTCTTTTAATGGTTTTTGTCCAGTTGTTTCAGACGAAGTGTATGTATCAACAGGGGATGTGACAAATGCTGAGGACACTGATGATTTTGAATTTGGAAGTCCAACAAATGCAAGTGCAAGCCCTTCATCATTTGATCATGATCATACCAGTTCAATAGAAGCTACAACAGTTGTGAGTGAAGATACTTTAGAGATTCAAACTGAAACACACATTCTTCAAGAAGAAGACATTCCAGTAAACTCTGAAGATCAAGACAATGATGTACAAGTTCAAGAACTACATTCTAGTGTAGATCAAATTAATTCGGGTGCACAACATCCTACTGAAGATAACGCTGGTGCACCAGCATATAATGAAGATAACTGTCACACCCCGCTTGGAAGAGGAAACACGGAGCGTTCCAGTTATAATATCAAAGTCAAGATTACAACAATATAACCGATAAACAAAACATCAAATTAAATAGATCATGCCAAATGTTACAAAATACATCAATAAGTCAAGGGCGGTAAGACGCCTAGCACAAATACAATTCCAAAAGAAATCAACAAAAGGATCGTCATGGAAATTACAATAAAGAGTTCAAATTCAAATTTCCCAAAAGCAAGCGATCCGAAAATAAACTATGGCATGATCAATGGAAATCCTCAATTTCCTGCAAAGCGTTAAAACGACATCAACAACATGTTGGTGAATTATTCACAATTTTAAGTAAAAGTTGACCCAACGACAAGTTTATAAGGTGGACCTATTCGCTTAGGTAAAAAGGTAATCAATAGCGTCTACCGATTAAGCAGACAGAAAATACAACAATGTCTAGAAATTTAGTAGGCAAGATATAAGATAACGTCTAGCAATTTTATTAGCAAACAAGGTAACGTCTAGCATTAGGCAGACTAGATGGCGTCTAACAATTAGCAGACGAGATGACGTCTAACATATAAGCAGACAAGATGACGTCTAACATTTAAGCAGACAAGATGACGTCTAACATTTAAGCAGACAAGATGACTTTTAACATTTAAGCAGACAAGAAATACATTACGCCTACTATTTAAACAAACAAATTTTAAAGTACGCTTTACAACCCTAAAAATAGTAAAGACAAGGGCTACGAATAACTCACAATACAATTTCAGCAAATCTCGGGTAACAATCACAGAGTTACAACTCCACCGTCTAAGTGCCCTAAAACAGTAAATAATAGTCTCAGTATCTCTATAAGTATAGTTCGGTTTAGCCTTGTTGGTTAAGATTAAGTTTAATAAAATATTCCAACATTTAATAATTTAAATCAAGACGACGTATTCGGGAGACGATGTTCCGCGTCAAAAAGGGCGAGTGGCAAGATATCGATCTTTCACGTCCACAATGTCGTTGGAAACGAATGATTACTTCGAGTCGAAAGGAATATTGAATAACAAGGTTTTATTAGATTGACCAAGGTTAAAGTTGTTGACTTTATAAAAGTCAAATGTTAAATAAGTTGACTTACAAAAGTCAAATGTCAACAATGTTGACTTATAAAAGTCCAATGTCAAAGATGTTGATTTTGCAAAGTTAAAGACATAGATGATTGAAGTTGTCGCAAAAGTCTAACTTGACGTTTTGAAGGTTTAAAAGACTTTACTTATCAAAATATAGTGAAAAATGACTTTATATAATGTTTTTAATAAAGTTTCATCGCAAGGATAATAGTTGACGACTTTAGATTACGATCGTTATTTGTAACAAATGTTTATTTATCCAATGTAGGTAATATGTCCGTTTTAAATAAGTATTTGACATTTTTGATTGCGTTGGCGTCTTTGAGTCCAAAGACGATATTTTATCTTAACATGTTACTTTTAGTTTATTTATACAAGTGTTTAGAGTTTGAAATAAGTTTAACATAAAATCAGTGGCTTTGAAACAACAATTCACGGAACAAAATGTCGAGACGGTTAAACAACAAAAGCAACAACGAGGTGAATTTTGACGAAAAAAAGCCCGGTGCGTCGCACTGGACATGGGGTGCGGCGCACTAGGTGCATTTTCAGATTTATAAATTTTATCATTTTGTCGAAATCCGATTATTTAAAGGCTTTTTGGTTAAAACGCAAACTGTTAATAACTTACATTCTGTTCCAAATATATTTACCAAGTGTTACATATATATAAATATACCATTTTACATACTAATACATACAATATGTTAATTTCGGTAATAATCACATCTTTATGTATTTTAGTCCAATTCTTTGTCCAAATCCAAAATATTCAAATGTGTTGGTCTAATACATTAATCCTAACCATTTTCAAGGCTTAAACCGAAACATATAACGAAAATGATAAGGAAAAATATATAAAAAGATGATTTTGGAGGAAATATCGATTTTTACCGATAACAACCGCAAAGATCTTCCAAGCTTGAGAATATATAACCCGGAACAAGCTTTGGTGGTGAAGTGACGAGAAATATTCAGCTCCAAAAACATAAATATAACCATCATTAGTTTAGATCTTTGCATGCAAGATGATAAATAACGTTTTCGGAGAGATTTTTCGGTAAAAGTTTACTTACCAAGATCTAGAGATTTTCTCCATGAAAACTAAAGGATCTTCCTCCAAATGAAAGGTATTATGGTAGACAATAACTTGGAATGCAACTGAAAATGGATGGTGTTAGAATCTCTAACAAATGAAGAGAAAAAAATGAAGAAAAAGTGAAGAAAACTTAAGAATAATCTTACCAAATGTTATGGAGATCAAAAGGAAGTTATTACTTAGATTATCTTGGCCTTGAATCTTTCTTTAAATGTGTGTTTTCTTCTTCCAAGTTTCTGGAAATGAGTTATGTTTGAGAGAGAATTGAGAGGAGTTTGTGAGATGGGGAAATGAAATGATAGAGAGAAAAGGTGTTGTAGGTGAAATGTGATGTTAGAGGGTGTCTAATGGTCTTTGAAGGACCCCAAATATGACATCCTTGCACCACAATCATGTCCTACACGTTTGGGAAAGTTTCCCCAATCACCATTCATGCAAAAATGACTAACACAACACAACAAAAAATCTGTCCAGCAGGTCAGTGTTGCGCACCTGAATGCCAGTGCTGCAGCACTGGACCAAAATCCAGACTTTTCTGCTTTTTCGTTTACGCGATCGTTAAGTACTTTCGTTCGTCGAAAATTCCCGATTCTTTTTGCGATGAACTTAGGAAAGTTCATACTATGATTTACTTTATATTAGGTTCATTTAATAATATATTTTCACTTTCGATTTCGAGATTCGCACGATTTCGGTAACGGATAAACGAGAGCAAAAGCACAATATCTCGGAGATAAAGAATACGATAACCGAAAAATTTGGCATAAACCTTCTAACTTATAATTATGAGAATACTAACTAATTGGCACTTAGATAAAATAAAAATATTACGTCCCGGTGGACGAATCAACAATTACAGAAAACCCGATACTCAATAACAGTAAATCGTGAGCAAAACAAAGCGAAATACAAGGGTCGAAATCAATTACGAATAAAATATAAATAATAACGGTAACATAAGTACTCCAAATTGACGGGACGTCACAATAATTTTGTTGATCCACATTTTAATTCGGGTAGTCAAGATCAAGGTGAATATAATTCGAGTGGTTCACAAGTTAACTCGGGTAGCGCAAGTGGAGATTGAAGAAAAGTCGGGTGAAGTTCAGAATAACTCTGGTGCAAAAGCTGAAAATATAAACAATTCTGTTGCAACACAATTCAATTCTAGTGAAGAAACTGAAGTTCATTTTGATGAACAAGCCATGAACAACCCAGTGAAGCAACTTTCGAATCTCTATTCTTTGATGATATTGTCCCTAATCAAACAAATCTTTCTACTAATATTACTGAAGAAATAAATTCATTTTTAAAAGTTCACAAGACTCATCCTCTAAGTAATATTATAGGAAATTTGTATGATGGGGTCAAGACTAGAAGTAGTACTGGTTTAGCTAATTTGTGCTTGTTTTCTTGCTTTTTGTCCCAATTTGAGCCTAAGAATGTAGATATTACATTGACTATTAATAGTTGGGTAGAAGCTATGCAAGAAGAGCTATTGCAGTTAAAGGTTCAGGAGGTAGAAACTTGTTTGAGAAACATTTGATTCACTTGTTTAAGATTCACGTAGACCTCCAATTAGAAGACCTTTTCACAAAGGCATTTGATGTATCAAGATTTAATTTTCTTGTTTAGCCTATTGATCTAATGAATATTTACTGAGTATTTCTTCAACTTATTTTGTATATATCTTTTTGCATATTGGTTTCTTTTTATTTCAAAATACAAAAAGAGGGGGAGAAAATGGGAAAAATACAAAAAAAAAATTAAATCTGGCTAATTTTTTTTTTAAATCTGGTAGTCTTTCTTTTTAAGTCTGGTAGTATTTTTTTTTTTTAATTCTGGTAGTACTTTTTTTAAGTCTGGTAGTATTTTTTAAGTGTGGTAGTCTTGCTTTTAAGTCTTGTAGTATTTTTTTTAAGTCTGGTAGTCTTTCTTTTAAGTATGGTGGTGGTGTGTATAGATAAAATCAAAAAATATGTGTTAATATTATGTATAGTTAAAACCCAAGAATATGTGACTTCGGTATGAAAAGATAAAACTCAAAAATATTTCCTTTCTATTCTATTTTTAAGTTTTTAAGTCAGTTTTATTGAAAATAAAATTTAAAATATGAAAAACCAAAAACAGTACAAAATTTGAAAATGTTTCACAAAACAAAATTTCTAAGAAATGAGTCATAAACATAAATTCCAACATAATTTTACATAGTTCAGTATTTAAAGAATTTCTTGAAACTAAATGTTTTCATAAATGCATATATTTCTGTATTTTGAAATCTTTAGCAATTTGTGGTTTATTCACTGCATCAAATCATTAAAATTTATAACTTTTAAATGGGAATTCAGTGATTGTCAAGTAGAAAAACAAAGAAAATATATATTTTCTGTAAATATGGGCATTTAAATCTATTTATCATAAAAACTATAAAGTTTTATAGTGATTTTGAATAATTTATTGACTTTGAGATCCTTGATGCTAACATGATAAACGGCAGAGACAGGTGAATAATTCCAAATCTTTAATAAACTAGTCTATTCTCCTCTAAGAACCTCGATGCTAACTTGATAAACGGCAGAGACAGGGGAAGGAGTTGAACAATGGTACTAAGTCCAATTTTGAACAATTAAAACATGCATTTAATCAAAAATATCTTGAGATAAAAAGCAGTTTATAAGGTTAAGAAATCGTATTCTAGGGACTCTCAATAAAGATTGAAGATTAGTCATGTGTTCATGCAAATTCATTGGTTAAAATGTGTCATAGTGTGTCATAAAACTTCTATGTTTAGTGACAATAAGATAAATATGTCTTATTTAAGTAAAATATTAATTTAATTTATTTCTACTTGACAAGAATTGAATAAGTTTGATTGTTTATCATGTCCTTTTTAAATTATTAAAACCTGTAGTGTATGAATTTTTGACACATGATGAACTCTAATAAAAATACAGGTTTCTTCATTTTACAAAACATTTCATTTCTGTTTAAGATTTGCTCTTATGAACTAATTTATGAAGTCCTGGAATATACGTTTTTTATTTTAAAATTGAAATTTTTCTTTAAAAACTATTTCAAGATTAACTAATGGTTTGAAATGATTCAGTTCTGGAGTTAAGAATCCAGCCTTCACAGTTTTAAAGAGTTAATTTTAATTTAAGTTAATTATGGTATTAATATTTTAAGTCGGGTATTATTTTGATTTATGTCTGGTAATATTTATGTTTCGGGTATGTGAGTTAACTTAGTTGACCATAAGTTTAAGTCGGGTCCTTTAATTTTTAAGTCGGGTCCTTTAAATTTTTAAGTCGGTAATTTATATTTTTAGGTCGGGTTAAAAATTATTATTTTATTTTAACTTTGTGATACTATTACTTAAGTCGGGTGACTTTTGGTGGGAAATAAAATATAATATTTTTCGTAAAAAAAAATTTAATAATTTTATATTTAAATAATCATTTTTAATCATGCAATTTGCATCTCTTGTCCGGATCGAAATTGCTAACCTCAATAAAAGTTTTCATTCTTTGTTCTCTCTGGCGATTCTTCTTAGAGTTGTTCCATAGATTTTTAGCGGTTTTCTATTTCTAGTATTGTTTTTCCCCTGTTTCCTTATTTTATTAAGGTATTTTCAGTTTTTATTATATTTTGAATCTGTTTTTATTCTTATATTATGAATATTGATGTTATGTGACTAATTTCAGATGACTTTTCCTTATAAACCCAACCAAAACGTAGCAGCATTCCTAGATACGGGTCATCCTGAGGTTGATGAAGATTGGAAGTTGATTTTAGGATTTTTGATAAACTCCAACATTAGATTTGCCATCTCAGAGAGCACAATGCTATATAGTGACATTCTTCAGGAATTCTGGCAGAATGCAAGATTTTCTGATATCAATGGAGTGAGGACAGTGTCATCAAATGTCCAAATGGAAGAGGTTATAGTTACTGAAGAAGTAGTGTTGGGAATATCAACGATTTAACCTAAATTAATAAATCTGTTTATTAAAGTCTTAGTTTTTGAGTCGGAGTGACAATTTGAGTCTGAGTGACTAAAAGAAACTAAGGCATTGTGGAGCTGACTACTCAGCTCCATAATGAAACGTAAGGCATTATTTTAGGTAAGTTTGTTAGACTAAATCTTCTATCTCTTTAGAAGATTTTCTAAGATTCGTACTTATCAAGCTCACTATTATTGTGTATAAATAGTGAGCTTGAACATTGTAATCGGTTGAACCTTTCTGAAATAAATAACTGTGTGTTATTCTCGTTGCCTTGTTATTATAATTCCGCTATAATTAAACAAGAAACTGAGTATTAATCGATTAGTGATAATTAACGTTTAAATACTAATTTGTAATTGGATTAGCTAGTATTTGGGATCTTATTAAGACCTAACAACTGGTATCAGAGCAAATAAGGTTTAATTTTTAATAAATTTACAAATCTTAAACGATCAATATATAAAACCCAAATACAATGTCATCATCTTCATCTAATACAACTGCTATGGCCGGAAAAGGTATTCCCATTTTCAATGGACATAACTTTTCCCATTGGAAACTTAAGGCTGAGTGGCATCTGTCTGGAATTCATAAGGAAATGATGAGAACTGTAACTGAATGACCAATCATTCCAGGAAAACATATCGAAGTAGTGAAGGAAGGAGACAAAGTAGTTCAACGTGCTAGATGGGTTCAAACTCCAAAATCTCAATGGACTGATCTTGAAAAACAACTTTTCAATCTGGGTCCAAGAGCAAGGAGCATTCTAGGAAATGTTGTATCTTAGCAAATCTTCTCAAAGATTGTTGGATGCAGATCTGCTAAGGATATATGGGATACACTAATTGTTTCATATGAAGGTGTACCGATAGTAAGAGAGCAAATATTGAATAGTCTGGTCAGAAACTATGAAAACTTCTACGTGAAAGAAAAGAAAACTTTGGCTAATTTGCATACGAGGTTTCAAATCTTGTTGAATGATCTATTAGCTCTGGGGGTAATAAAGGAGGATGATGAAGTGTGCTTGTAGATGTCTTACCCAGCAGATTTGAATCAGTTATCACATCTCTTGTGGTTAGTGAGAAATTGTCCACCTACAAGCTGCCTGGCCGCTTTGGATTACTACTGAATTTTGAAGAATCTCAAGAGAGGAAGAAGATAAACAACAGAAGACCTGCAAGGGATCTTGAAGCTGCATTGGTTGCAACCATCAAAAGGAATAAAGAAATTTATTCCAAAGCTGACTCATCTGAGTCTGAGTCAAACTCAGATTCATAATCAGATGATGAAACTGAAGTCAAGAAGCTAAAGAATCAACTTGCTTTATTGACTATGAAGCTGGAGCAGAAGACTGGGTACAAAGGATAAAAACCGTTTGATTTGAAAAAGATCGAATGTTTTAAATGTAATGAGTATGGACACATGGCTGCTGATTGTAAAGTAAAGAACGCTCAGACTGAGCACATGGATGAGGTTGCTGAAAGGGCTCAAAGATACCGAAAGAAGTATCTTAAATACAAAAACACCAATGGTTCTAAGACTCAAAAGTCTCAAACTGAGCAGAAGGATTTCTTTGCTGAAGAATGGTTAGATGAGGAATTGTCATCTGATGAGGATGAGGAAGTGGTTGACAAATGTTTGATGGCATTTGCAGAAGAAGTAACTGAAGCTGATGAGTCTGCCTCTCAGTTAAAAAAAGGATCTGAAGGAAGCTGAGAGACTGAGCTACAGCTCATACTGGATCAAATCAAAGTTATATAAGGTACATAACTTTAATACGTATACAAATGATCAAAAACTTCAAATGTTTGAGTATATATTTATTGATTTGACCACAACTTTGGAAGACCAATTTGAATTTAAACAAAAGATTAAAGATCTTGAAAATGTTTTGAAAATTAAAGATGATAAAATAATTGAACTAGAAAGTTATGAAGTTCTTTTAAATGCTCAGATTGAAGCTTATAGTGATCTTGAAAAAGAAAATTATAAATTTAGAGAAGAAACTGAGCACAATAAAAGAATTTGTAAATCATGGTGCATATCATCCTTAAAAAATGAAGATTGTTTGAGTAGACAGGTACCCAAACAAGTTCAAGCTGTGTTGGGTGAGGACTTCAGTCTGAAGAAGCATATAACTGAGGAAGAAGAAGAAGCTGAAAAAGCTGAAAAAGAAAAAATCATTTTTAAACCAGAAATTATTCCAAATACTTTCATTTACATGAAAGGAGAAAAAACTATGATGTCAAATGCTTTTGTTAAACCTGTAATTTCTCAAGTTTTTAATAAAAGTGATTCTTCAACTTCTTCTCAGTCTGAATGTGTTAATTTACCTGAAACTGATACAAATGTGCATGTTGTGAACAATTCTTTTCATATTAATAATGTTTTACCCAAGGTTGTGAGTAAACCTAAGGTTCAGAGTCAAGTCATTTCCAAAATCATTAATAAAAGTCATGAAAACAAAACTATTGATAAATTGGGAAATCAATTGTTGGAACTAACTAACATCGTAAAAACCCTAGTCAGAAATAAATCACCTCATCACATCAGACCAAAGACTCCTCCTAAGAGGACATGCTACAATTGTGGTGAAAAAGGACATGAAGGTGTGTTTTGTAAGAAACTGACCCAGTCCCGACCAAAGAAAAGTATTTCACATAAGTCAGTTTCACCAAAAATCAAGTCAGTTCCACCCACATAGAAGTCAGTTTCACCAAACTCTAAGTTAGTGTCATCAAAATCGAAATCATTCTCATCTCAAGCCAGATTCAAAGATACTCCTTGTAAATATTGTGGATTCATAGGTCATTATTCTGTTAACTGTATGAAAGAACTCAATAAATGGAATTATACCAGCTCCAACCTTGACTGCAAGATTGAACCCAAACGTAACTCAGTTTCAGTTCATGGATCCACTCTAAAGTGGGTACCCAAAAGGAACTAATTTTCTTTGTTTCATGTGCAGGACTCTACAAAATGGTATCTAGACAGTGGAGCATCAAGGCACATGACATGAATGAAGTCTTTCTTGCAAGACTATAAAGAAGAAGCTGGGCCTCAGGTGAGATATGGTGACAATGGGGTGTCAATGACAAGAGGATATGGAAAGATACATGCTGGAGCTGTCACATTCAAAAGAGTTGCTTATGTAGAAGGTTTACAACATAACTTACTAAGTGTAAGTCAAATCACTGATGAAGATCATGAGGTCAGATTCAGAAAACAAGCAGGAATAATCTACAATTCCAAGGGAAAACCACTGCTACTTGCCAAGAGATAAAGAGATGTCTTTTTCTTAGATCTGAGTACAACAAATGATGAGGCTGAGACATGTCTGTTTACAGAAACGAAAGAGGAACTCAATTGGTTATGGCATAGAAGATTATCACACTTAAACTTCAAAAAAATAAATGCCTTGTCAAAGAGTAAATTAGTTAGAGGACTTCCCGAGCTGACCTACTCCAAAGACAAAGTCTGCTCAGCTTGTGTTCTTGGAAAGAAAACAAAGACTCAATTTCCCTCCAAGATGCTTCATTCAATTGATGAACCTCTATTTATGTTACACATGGATCTGTTCGGTCCAATTGGAATTGAGAGTCAAGGTGGAAATAAATACACTCTAGGCATTGTGGAGCTGACTACTCAGCTCCATAATGAAACGTAAGTCATTATTTTAGGTAAGTTTGTTAGACTAAATCATATATCCTTTTAGAAGATTTTCTAAGATTCGTACTTATCAAGCTCACTATTATTGTGTATAAATAGTGAGCTTGAACATTTTAATCGGTTGAACCTTTCTGAAATAAGTAACTGTGTGTTATTCTCGTTGCCTTGTTATTATAATTCCCCTATAATTAAACAAGAAACTGAGTATTAATCGATTAGTGATAATTAACGTTTAAATACTAATTTGTAATTTATTAGCTAGTATTTGGGATCTTATTAAGATCTAACAAGTAGTAAGAAGAGTGTTGTAGTTTGATCATGTTGAAGGTGTTGAAAGGTTGGATATGGAAGAGATCAAGAATGTTTGTAGACAGATTAGTTATGAAGGAAATTTTTCCAGAGAGTATGGTAAAGAATACCAGGGTATCATTCAAGTGGAGATACCTAATCCATGTTTTAGTATGTTTCATCTCCCGAAGATCATGAGGGTTCGATGAGATGAATCAAACATTAGCATCTGCTTTTGTTTGTATGATCACTCAAATACGGTTTAACTTTTCTGGGTTTATTATGGATTGCTTGCAAAGGATGGCAGAAGGCAGTTCCCAGAAGTTTCTCCTATACCCAAGATTCCTTCAGATCATTTTCCAGTCTCAGATTCGGGGTCTTGTGCGTGAAGGTCCTACTTTGAAAGAGGAGAACATGAATTGGAAGATCATGAATACCATGAGAAAGTCCTTCCCTAAAGCCAAAGTACTATGTTTTGGGAGTTTCACTCCATTCTTCCCACCTACGATCAACCAGTCAAGAGTAGCTATTCAGACAGTCTTACTTTGAAAGAGGAGAACATGAATTGGAAGTTCATGAATAACATGAGAAACTCCTTCCCTAAAGCCAAAGTAGTATTTTATGGGTGTTTCACTCCATTCTTCCCACCTGTGATCAACCAGGCAAGAGTAGCTATTCAGACATTCTTAGAGCTACAGGTTCAGTGGGGAGAAAATGTCCAACAAGAAGAACAACCACACTAACAAGTTGAACAACAACATCCACAAGCTGACCAAATTGAATCACCAATAATTCCTATTCCTTCCCCTTCTCCTTAATCACCTTTTGCAGGCCAAACTCAAAGGAGTGAAGGAGTTTATTGGTATTATTCAGTTGATGAGAGTCAAGCTTTTCCGAATCTGGGTGCTTCTCCAGCTGTTTTTTCTAGTGTTCCCCCTCCTGTTGTGCAAACAAATGTTTTTTCTAGAACTCCTATTTGTGTATATACTTCAAGAACAAAAGGGGGAGTAGGGATTGGTATGTTGACAATTATGGAGCTTATAAATAAGAATGAGGATTTGGAGCAGTTGGTGAGAAAGCAAGCTTCAATGATTAATCAATTAGGATAGAGGCGGGTTGCAAATGCTATTATAATGGATCAATTGAGAGACAAATGTAAAAGGTGCCTTCCTCTGGATGATGCATCCAAAATAGGAGGAGATAAACCTATTGAATCTGCTGATATGATGAATGTTGAATTTGATTTGAATGTAAATATTGAAGCAGAAGTTGCAGTAAGAGTGGAGAGCAATGAGAGCTTAAATGAGGAAATTGAGGTAGATTTTTCCATTGTGGGGAAAATCATAGAGGATGTGGAGAAGATTGGTAGTGTTAAAGGGAAAGAAAAAATCACAAAGTATACCTCTTGGGAAGAACTACTTAGGTCGGGTGTAGAAGAAAACAAGTCTGGTGAAGAAGATAATAAGTCTAGTGAAGAGAAGAATAAATCGGGTGAAGTGGAAGTTAAGTCGGGTGAAGAAAAAGATAATTCGGGTGAAGTGGAAGTTAAGTCGGGTAAAGAAAAAGATAATTCGGGTGAAGTGGAACTTAATTCAGGTGATGATAAGGATGTAAATACTCAGAAGAATGAAAGGAAATTCAGGTATGTGGATCAGTATGGAGAGACTATAGACCAGGAAACATTTGAAAAACATTATGAGGGTCTATATGAAGGTATATTTGATGAAAATTATGAAGAGACATTTACTGTTTTTATTAAGGAAAGGAATCCTCAGTCAATTCGTGCTTTTGATATCA
Source organism: Senecio squalidus (assembly GCA_910822075.1). NCBI lineage: Eukaryota > Viridiplantae > Streptophyta > Magnoliopsida > Asterales > Asteraceae > Senecio > Senecio squalidus. The sequence goes on from CAJVGC010000432.1 coordinate 35,385,784, forward strand.
ATAACCAGTGGAATGAGGAGCTAGGAGGAGAAAAACTGGTTATAGATATTGACAGTGATAAGGAGGAAGATGAAAGTGTGAATGTGGTAGTGAAAAAAGAGGATATAGAGAAGGTGACTGATGAGACTCCTGAAGTTAGTGTTAGTAATGTCAAGCAAGGAGGAAGGATTAAAATTAGAGCTCTGAAATCTTCAACTTTGGTTCCTTCAAAGGTGGTTAATTTGAAGAGGAAAATTATTGAATACAAACAGATGTTCTCAGAGAAGAATTACAAACTTCATCTGAAGAATTATCTTGTTACAGTTGGTGGAATGTCATCTAGGTCAGTAGGTCAAGTGAAGCTTGAAACATTGGAGAAAAAATGGCTAGATGTACAAACCAAAGTGATGGTGAGGGATCTAAAATCAGAAAGAGAGAAGAAGATTAGGGAGGAATTGATTAAATGACAAGCGGAAAGGACTTCTGAGAATGCTGATGTAAATGTTGAGAATCCAAGGGTAGAAGAAACATAAGCTCCAGTTATTCCTCTTGTGCAAACTGGTGAGGGTTCTTCTTCAAAGACTGATGTTCCAAGTCAGACTGTGACATTGAAGTCTCTTGTTGAGAAGAAGAGTCAAGATGTACAATCAAATACAAAGGTGAAGCAAGAAGATGTTCCTTTTTCTCAATATATGGAGAAGGAGTCCTGGTTTGCTAAGTCTCCTCAGCATAAATATCAAGTTCTTGCTCAACCTTCACAATCCACTTTGCCAGAGGACTATTATGTTGATGATCCTGCAGTACCTGCCATGATTGAAGAAATATCACAATGGATAGATGAGACTACAGTTGATGGGGGAGATCTAGATCAGTATGGATTTCATGTTGATGATGTTGATACTTCTATTCAAGGTGAGGGCAGTGCTTCAGGATAAAGGATAAAGGTGGTGTCCAGTTCAGAGCAGAGAGAGAAGAGTTGATGAATTTAAAGAAAGGTTTTCTTCCACCCATTATATTCGGAAACTTACTACATTTGATTTCATAAAACGAGTAACAAAACTTATGCATATTTCCAAACTTACGAAATACTGGTTGTGGTGACTACATCTAAACGTGCTTATGTTCTACTAATGGAGTCTTCTAAACATGCTCACTAGTAGATTGGTTCTACTAATTAAGTCTTCTAAACGTGCTCGTTAGTAGAAATGATCTACTAATGGAGTCTTCTGAACGTGCACGTTAGTACTAGTGTTTATTTGTGGTGTATAAGTTTGAAAAGTCTAACAATAATTTCAGCACCGTGTGGAATCAGGTCGGAAAATCAAGAAACATCAAACGACTATGCACGAGTTTTATCTTCTTTCCCTTAGGTTTTTATTTTCTTTTTAGTAGAACACATTAAGGACAATGAGTTAATCAAGTGTGGGGGTGACCTCGGGAAATTAGTTATTTTAATCCCTTCTTATATCCATTACGTTTTATTTTGTCCTATTTGAGTCTCTTTAAAAGAACAAAAAAAAAGGTAGTTAGGAAAATTATAGCGGCTAGTACATGTAAATTCATTTCGGTACATCAACGTGAAATTGTTAAGGAACATCCCTTGGTAGTAAAATACTTGTAAATCAGATTTAAGGTTTTCTAAATTTAGTTCATTGCATTTCCTTCAAAAATCTAAAATCCGGATAACCGCTAGATATCCTTAGTACCAAGCCCTATTAGTACTTGCACCCTCTCGGGGGTAGTTGGGGAAACTTATATATCACTTAATCCTGAAAAGAGTTAGAGGCGAGAAAAAGACCATAGGTCTTTACCATCAACAAATTAAACTCATCATCACTATAACGAATAATCAAATCCTGTTACAAACAAACAAAAAAAAAAAAAAAAAAAAAACTGTTCACTTCAAAGAAAATATAAATTACAAATATTTAGAATTTTAAGTAAACAAAAGTGAGAGGCAAGGAAAATGCGAAGACTAACCAATAATTCTCAAAGGAAATAGATTATGTGATATTGGAGTATCCCCCGAAAGCATAGGCATAGGGGTTGGCCCAATGGTAGGCTAATCGCTCCGACTTAGGTTGGTGAGTTTGGAAAAAGGGGTGGTTATTTGTACAAATCTAAAATAGGGGTTAGAATGGGAATTAGCTTTAGAAAATTGCGATTTTTGTTTACTTAAGTAATTTAGTAGAATTTGAAGTTCATAGTCGGTTTACGATCTTGCAATTTCACGTAAATCTTTAATTATTAACACCAGAATGTAGTTAAATGTATGAGCCCGTGATTCCTTGACTTCGGTATATGTCGGATTTGCTTGAGGGCAAGAAAATGCTTAAGTATGGGGGGGTTTGATACCGCTCATTCACATGAATATTTACTTGGTATATTTGTTATGTTTTTAGTCCAGTACGTAATGGATAGGCTCTTTTATACTTATGTTTCGTGTAAAAGTATGTATTTAGGTATTTGATCGTGTTTGGAGTAAAACGAGACATTTTGGACTAAAGAACGCAAGGAAGGAACGAAAAGTAAAATATGGCGAAGCTGGCACACGGTTGCGCCGCAATGACCTTGACTGTGACGCAATCGTGGGATTTTGAGTTGTTATGATTTTTAATTAAATGCCATCAAATGCGGCTAATGAAGGGTCATTCATACAACATAATCATCATTGGAAAAAGAGAACAACATCTTTTGGAGAGCTTTTAGAGTAATTCTTGAAGCTATTATCATCATTTTATTACCAAGTGTTAGTCAAATACAATTGTAAGTGTTGTTTGGTTTCGTATTACATTTCTATTGAGCCTTTAAACTCAATCATCGTCATCTTATTTTGGTGCAATCATCACTTTTCAATCTATTATATGTTTTACGTTTAATATGAGTAGCTAATTTTAATATATGTTTGCTTCGATATGTGATCGTTTGTGTGGTTGATTTTGAGTATGAAATTGTTTGACAGGTGTGTGTTTGGTTAATTGGGGATCCACTTGGGTTTAAACTTTAATTGTATTATTAGATTGCTTATATTCTTATTTGGTAAACAAAATCAGGTATTTGAAAAGAACTCGGGAATTTACTAAAATTGGAATGAATTATTCAACCGGTCTATAGTTGATAAAAGTTATCGGTAAATGAAGGAATCGATAATAGTAATCGAAATAATCAAGTTTAAACAAGAGTTCTAGTTTATAAAATAAGATAAATCGGTATATTAACTAGTAAACTATTCGAAAGGAAGTTTATAGATTAATTCTCACACATCGGCTTGATTCTTTATGCATAATTATTTGGGGTATTAACCATATTCGAAAGGAGTTGTTGCCCGGTTGGGTAATTAGAGAAATTCGGTATTCGAAAGGAACTTGGTTTTACATAAGAAGTAAATCCACTTTTCGTACTCAAAAAAGGTCATACATTCGTAAACGGTCCAAGAAAACGTCTTTCTTAATCTTGAATTACAAACAATAATCAAATCGTTACTTTTAGTGAATTTATAAATAAAAAAAAACCCCACTTTGTTACTTGTCATTTGTTAATCTAATTACTCAATTTACTATAGTCCTTGTATTCGAACCTGAATTTGCCAATACTATACTACGATCGATAAGGATACATTGTTCGGTGTCCTAGTCTAGAGTAAGCGTATTTTGGAAAACTAGATTTTGCACATCAATGTCGCATTATACACACTGCTTATTTCTATACCAAATGAGTATCAACATCAATTTAGAAACTTCACTGATGCCAAGCTGTTACGGGAGGCATTGGGGAAAATGTTTGGTGGAACAACAAGCACAAGAAGAAATCATAAACATCGTTTAAAACAACTTGTTGAAAACTTTACTTCCATAAAAAGAGAAAAACTTTCTCAAACCATTGATAGATTCAACAAGCTGCTTCAAGAACTTTCAAGTGTAGGAGTAAATACTTTTCAATACGACATAAACAAGAAGTTTATCAGATCTTTAGGTGAATAATGGACTATGTACATTGTGAGCTATAGGCAAGGAAACACTCTCGATACTATGGAAATTGATGAGCTCTACAATAAGTTAAGGGTGTTTGAATCAGAAGTAAATGCCAAGAGGTCTACAAATCACACAACTCAAAATGATGCTTTTGTTACCACTATGGGAAGCGAATCTTCATCCGAAACTGGTTTTGTGTCAAAAGAAACAAAAGGAATGCAAACTGGAAGTGGAGCATCTGATGAAAGTATGAGGGAAGCTTTATTTGCTAGTCATTATGCATTGGTAATTCAAGATCTTGAAAAGGTAAATTCTGATGATATTGAAGAATGGATCTAAAGTGGCAGTTTGCTATGCTTAGTGTGAGAATAAGGAGGTCTATTCAAAGAACTGGGAGAAAAAACTTTGCAGTTAGAAGATGAGACAATAATGGATTTGAAAAATGCAAAGTTAGGTGTTATGAATGTAAAAATCTCGGTCATTTTGCAAGAGAATGTCCTAATGAAACCAATGATGACAACTAGAAGCAAACCAATAACAATAACCAAGGAAGATCAAGCAACAATTATCAAGGAAAAATATTAAATTCTACTGCATTGGTTACACAAGATAGACTAGGGTTTGACTGGAGATTTTAGGCTGATGAAGAAGTAAAGAATCGAGCTCTCATGGCAGATATTCAAGATGATATTATCTCTGAGGTACTTTCTCTTTGTACTCTTGCATGCATTAAACAGGTTAGAGACTATAGGGGACATAATAAACTTGTGTGTGATTCATTACATAAGCATGAATAAAGAAAAAAAGAATTGTCTAAAATAATTTCAAATTTTGAACAACAAATTAAAGCTTATGTTAAGAATGAAAACAAATATCAAGAGGATTTAGCATAGGGATAATGCATTGGCTAAAGTAGTAAAAGCAGAAGAGAAACTTCAAGAAGTAAAGATTGAAACTGATCAGATTAAGTTAACTATTACCAAATAGGAAAATGCTTCAAAAACTGTTGATCAAATTCTCAACGCTCAAGTGCATGGTAATAATAAAAGTGGAATAGGTTATAATAGTGTGTCACCTCCGTTTAACAACAACTATATTCCTCCAAACATTGACTCTAGTGAAGAATTAAATGAGGAAGAAATTGAAGTTAACACAAACGCTAAAGTTGATCCTATTAAAAGAAACAGTGTTCAAACATAGTCAAGAGTCAATGAGAAAATGGGTGAACAAAATGTACAACAAGTTAGAAATTTTGGTCAAACACGCTATCAAGGTCATACTTTTCATTAAAATATTAGAAATAGGCCTAATGTATACAAGGAAAGAAATTGGAATTATGTAGGTCAAAGACAAAATGCTAAAATTTGCAACTGTATAAGTAACGATAACTTTGCATTACCTATAAGAGGAAATGTAAGAAATTGGAGCCAACAAATGACTCGTCAAAATGATTCTAATTTCTTCAAAATTGAATGATATGTGGAAAAACAAATCACTCAACTGAGAATTGTTTTTATAACAAAAGAAGTAGCAGAAATGGAATTGGCTTTAAAAGAAATGATTCAAATTCACCACCTAGGTTTGGTAAAATTGCTCAATTTGTGAGTAAAAGGAAGAACAACATACGATATTATAGAAAACCAAATTTGAATATTGCTGCCATTAGTAACTCTAGAAGTAACTCAAGTAGTAACTCTAACAGTAGTAATTCCTCAGATGAAAAGACAAGCATACATGCATATCATTTTAAAAGATCCGATTATGTAATTGAAAAAGGTAAACCCAAGAAAACTTTGGCTTGGGTTCCTAAAAGAAACTAATCTTTTCTTCATGTGCATAACAAACCAAGTATGAAAAAGAATATACATGGCATGTAGATAGTGGCTGATCTAGGCACATGACAGGAAACAATCTAAAGCTTACAAATTTTGTTGAATATGATGGAGGCTATGTTGCATTTGGAAGAAATCGAAGAGGTGGTAAGATTACTGGTAAAAGAACAGTCGGCAATGGTAAAGTTACTTTTGAAGATGTATTTTTGAAAAAGAATTAAATTATAATCTAGTAAGTGTCTCACAAGTGTGTGATAAAAAGAATAATATTATGTTCACAGACACTGAGTGTATCATTCTTGATCCTAGATTCAAAGTAGTTGATGAAAGTATGGTACTACTGAGAACTCCAAGGAGAGATAATGTATACTGTCTAGATATGGGAAATTCTTCTTCTGAAACAAAAATAAATTGTTTTATTTCAAAAGCATTAATTAACGAATCATCACTATGGTATAGGAGAATGTGTCATATTAATTTAAAAAATGTGAACATACTTAAAATGAGCTGGTAAGAGGTCTTCCAAAAGGAATTCTCATGCAATGGTCACTGTGTAACATGCCTTAAGGGAAAACAACACAAGAATTTACAAAAAGTTAAAGACACAAATTCAAATAACTAAAGTTTGCATTTATTGCACATGGATCTTTTTGGTCAAACACATGTCATGAGTTTAGGAAAAAAAAAAGCCTTATTGTTTGGTTGTTACTGATGATTTTGCAAGGTATACTTGGGTTTTCTTTCTTAGTACAAAAGATGAAACAGGTGAAATTCTTAGAGCATTCATAAGAAGGATTGAAAATAAAGTAGAAAAGAGAGTGAAGATAATCGGATGTGATAATGGTACCGAATTCAAGAATCGAGATATTGATACTTTTTGTGATGAGCAAGGGATTGAAAGACAGTATATTGCACCAAGAAGTCCACAGCCACATGGAGTTGCAGAAAAAAGAAACAGAATTCTCATTGAAGTAGCCAGATCTCTGCTAGCGGATTCAAAGCTTCCTATTACTTTCTAGGCAGAAGCAGTTAATATTGCTTGCTATGTTCAAAAAAGGATAATTATTGTTAAAGCATGTGACGTCCCGTCATTTCAAGGTACTTATGTTACCGTATTATTTTACGTTTATTCGCAATTGTTTTTACCCTTGTATTTCGCTTTGTAATTGCTCACGATTTATTGATATTGAGTCGGATATTATGTGTTTGTTGATTCGTCCCTCGAGACATAATCTTTATATTTACCTAAGTGCCAAATAGTTAGTATTCAAGTGGTATTAAGTTAGGGTGTTTACGCCAAATTTGTCGGCTAACGTATTCGTTATCTTCGAGATATCGTACCATTTCTCTTGTTTTCACTTACCGAAATCGTGCGTATCTCGGAATCAGAATTGAAATTTAATCATTTATCGAATCCTAATACCAATAATACATATATTGAACTTGCCTAAGTTAATTTCAAAAAGAATCGAAAACTTTCAACGAACGAAAACGCTTAACGATAACGAAAACGAAAAATCGGAAAATCCTGAAATTGCTCTCGGTGCCTCGTCCTAGGCACCAAGGGCGACGCCCTCCCCCTCTGTTCAGCTTTTTTTTTTAAATTGTTACTCATCTTTGCATGTGTTAAAAGAGTGACACCTCCCTGGACGTGTCACGACCTGGATTAGTGCAGAGATGCCTCATTTTGAGTCATACTCCATCACCACAATTCATTTGTTAACATTCTCTTTGCACAAACACACTTTACTCTCTCTCTCTCTCATTCTCATCCCAATACAATCCCTAACTACTCTCTCTCAAATTAGAACCTATTTCATGAAGTTAAAGGAGAAAGATCACCAAATTGAATAAGGGTTTCAAGTTCAGGATCATTTCCTACCATTCCCTTTGATTTCCATAAGCTTTTGGTAAGATTCTTTCTAAAATCTCTTCACTTTTCGTTCATTTTTTCTTTCACTTTAGTGAAGATTCTAACACCTACTTTCTTCATTTTTCTCACAAGTGCCTTACTTTCATAATTTACATTCACCATGGAAGATTTGGATAGTTTTCTCAAGGAGCTTCTATTTTGCATTTGTGGTAAATAATCAGATCTCTCCGAGAATCTCTCTAACCTTCTTTTATTTTAAGAACCCTTATTAATTGGTGGATGAATTGTGTTTTGGAGTCAGGTATTTTCTCATCACCACACCACCTAAATCTTTGGTTCCGGGTTCGTGTTTCTCGACAGTTTAGAGATTTTAGATTTTTGCGATTGTAACGGTAAAATTGTTATATTTCCCCTACTTCATCTTTTTCATATATTTTCCTTATATATTTCGGATTTAGCCTTGAAAAACGGTTAGGAATATATATTAGACCAACGCTTTGAACGATTATGGATTTTGGACTAAATTTGGACTAAAATATGTTGAGATGAGATTATTATTCGAAAGTAACATATTATATATATTAGTATGTAAAATGACATATTTACATATATGTAAAGCTTGGTAAAGGTTAAATGAACATAATATAAGTTATTGACAGTTTACGTTTTAACCGTAAAACATTGTATAAATCGGATTTCGGCAAAATGAGAAACGAAATATTGTTGGTAATTGACACAGGGAGTCGCCCTAGATACATAGGACGAGGCACCGTGGTGTCTTTCAGCAAATGTTCCATTTTTTTATTTTAACGGCCGCAACGTTTACTTCCGTAGAGCGCCGCAGCGAAGTTTCCAGTTTCATCTTAAGACATTAAACAACTCTAAACACTTGTTTAAGTAAACTAATATATATGAAAGTTATATATAATACAAAACATTGTCTTTGGACTCAAAGACGAAAACGTAATCAAAAATGCCATAATACCTATTTAAGACGGACATTTTAACTACCTTTCGTTAAGTGAACCTTCTTCACAAATTTTGATCGTCGTCTAATCAAATATGTTTTTACTACGACCCTTTATATAAACGTATTAAAAGTCATATTACTCCATTGTTTTGAAATGTAAACACTTTAAATTCTCCAAAGTGTCAAAGTTAGACTTTTACGCCGACTTTGACTTTCTTTCAAGTTGACTTTGACTTTACATCAAATTGTTGACTTTGAATTTTGTAAAGTCAACATCCTTGACATTAGACTTTTACAAAGTCAACATCTCTGCCGTTCACCTTGGTCGATCTCGATAAAACTTGATAACGGTATTTGATTTCAACCGATATTCCTGGTAGTCGTTATCGACTCGGAATAATCATTCTTTTCCAACGGTCACTTATGACGTGAAAGATCGATATCTTGTCGGTCGTCCTTCCTGGCGCGGAACATCGTCTCCTAAATCCGCCATCTTTATTCGACTTAATTATCGTTGGAATATTTTAATAAACTTAACCTTCACCGACAAGGCTAAACCGGACTAGACTTATAGAGATACTGATACTATGTTATTTGTTGTTTTAGGGCACTTAGACGGTGGAGTTGTAGCTCCGTGATTATATACCCGTGTATTTGATGTGCTTTCATTGTGAGTTATTCGTAGCCCTTGTCTTTAATATTTTTGTGCTGGAAAGCGTATTTTAAAATGTCTACATGTATGCGGAATTTTATTGATTATCTTGTTTACCTAGTGAATTAGGTCTGCCTTAGATTATGTGTCATTATGCCATGGTGGCCCCCCTTATACACTCGTTAAGCTATTGCACGCGGTTCTCATATATATAGATCTATATGGGTTATTGTACCTAACCCTCACTTCTCTGTAGACTGTTGCTACGAGCGGATGTTATGGCCGTTATTATTAAACAGTTTGCCTTTGGTTTAACACACCTTAGAATAGGGGATTAAACTGTATGGTCAGGAGTGAGATGTATGACTAGTTTAGGCATAGTTCCTCTCACTATTGGATTGTAAACAAGATGTGTTATTTGAAATTTACAATGTTTGTGAAAACTTGTCGTTGGGTCAACTTTTACTTAAAATTGCGAATAATTCACCAACATGTTATTGATGTCGTTTTTAACGCTTTTCAGGAGTTTGAGGATTCCCTTGATCATGCCATACTTGTTTTTCGGATCACTTGTTTTGTGTATTTTGGAATGTATGATGTTTAATGTAATTTCCATGACGATCCGTTTTGTGACATTTGTATTGTATTTTTCCTTGGTATTGTATCGCTTTTAACTTTGTAATGTACATTGTAAAGCTTTGGCATGATTAATATAATTCCGATGTTTTGTTTACTGGTTGTAATGTTGTAATCCTTGACTGTTAATATTGTAACTGGAACATCTCGTTTTTCCTCTTAAAGCGAGGTGTGACAGAAGTTGGTATCAGTGACAATGTTTATAGCAAACTAGGTGATTTACTAAGTAAATCACTTGGACTATGACCGTAGGGTTTTAAATCGATTTTTCTCTGTTATGCTATGTGTGCACTATTTTTCATACGTGTTTATTTTCGCGTTTTTTATTTTTGGCGTTTGGCCTTATTTTCGTGTTGCACACATTTTGCTCATCACTTTTCTTTATTTTAGGACAATGCCTCCTAAGAAGACGTCAGCGACGAGACGGTCAGCGAGACTTGGTGGCTCTAACGCGAGAGCTAGTACCGCTACTCCGAGAGCAAGAGTGAATAATGCGGAAACGAATACGACCCCAGACTTCGGGCAACTTATCGCCCAGCAGCTGGCAGCAATGATGCCCGATATCGTTGCTCAAATTAGAGATGGCACTTCTCAAGGAACTGTTGGTTCGGGTCTTGCTAATACCGAGCCGATCGTTAATGGGGAGGGTCCTGAAGTTGTTATTATCGGGTCTGGTGGACCCAAGACTGGTTCGGGTGGAGCAGAGGGCTTGACTCGACGCACGGGATGCACACTCAATACTTTCATGACCTGCAAATCTCTAGAGTTTAAAGGCACCGAGGGTGCGAATGGGACGCTTTAATGGATGGAGAAGTTAGAAGCTATTTTTGATGCATTCGGTTGTGGGACGACGATCGGGTCCGTTTTGCTACATTTGTGTTCCAAGGTTCCGCTCTGACATGGTGGAACTCGGTCGTGAACGTGCGAGGCTGAGCAGAGATTAACAGTACAACTTGGGAGCAGTTATAGGAGCTTATGATTGTGGAATACATGCCAGAATCTGAGATTCGGAAGCTTGAGGAGGATTTTTGGAATTTAACGATGGTTGGGTCAGACATCCAGGGATACACCTTCCGTTTTCACGCTTTGTCCCAGTTGGTTCCGCATTTGGTTCGACCAGAGCTCAAGCGAGTCGGTCTCTACACCCACGGATTACCCCAAGAAATCCGTAGTGGTGTCCTTTCTTCCAATCCGATCACATCCCAAAGCGCGATGGAGATTGCGACCATGTTAACTCAAAACGCGGTCTGTGATGGTGAGCTATCACCATTGGTGGTTAAGACGAACTCCAGAGGGAAACGGAGTGGAGAATTCCGTCAGAATAACTCGCGGAAAAGGTTTAAAAGAAATGACGCTCCTCAAGTTGTACAATCATATTCTGCGGTGACACCGGGTACCCAGAGTAAGTGTCCGAAATGTGATCGGTGTGGTAGGCACCACACCAAAGAAGTGGCTTGTTGGGTGTGCGGTAGGTGTAAGAAATTAGGGCACACTGATAATTTTTTTAAGACCCCGAGGGGAAAATGTTTCGAATGTGGATCTCCGGAGCATCACATGGACAAGTGTCCTAAGTTGGGTTTAGCTGGTCCATCATCTGGTTCAGGTCCTTGAGGTAGGGAATTTGTGATTGGAGCCAAGGAGGCTCAGCAGGATCCACACGTCGTTACGGGTACTTTTCTTATATGTGGTCGACTTGCTTTTATTTTATTTGGTTCTGGTGCGGATAGAATTTTTATATCTAATGAGTTTAGGACTATGATTCCTTGTACGTCTAGAACTTTAGTGCCTTCCTTTAAGATAGAACTATCTGATGGTGAATTTTTGCATGCTACTGAGTTACTTTTGGCATGTAGTGTTAGTTTCGATAACCACTCTTTTCCTATCGATTTGGTTCCAATTAAATTGGGTAGCTTCGACGTCATTATCGGTATTGATTGGTTAGAGACGCACTGTGCAGATATTATATGTTTCGAGAAGATGGTCTGCATTCTGTTACCGCATGGAGAGCCGCTATTAGTGCAGGGGAATAAGACGGGGAAGCGCCTTAAGATCGTCTCATGTATGAAGGTCCGGGAGTACATCAAGCGGGACTGTTCACTCTTTCTTGCACATCTAGTGAAGAAACACTTCGAGGAGAAGTTGAAGGATAAGCCGGTAGTGCGTGATTATCCGATGTGTTCCCAGAGGACTTACCTGGATTTCCCCTTAATCGGGATGTAGAATTTCGCATCGAATTAGTTCCCGGAGCAGCTCTGGCGAAGGCTCCTTATCGGTTGGCACCTTCGGAGATGTTAGAGCTATCGAAGCAGATCCAAGAATTGGTGGACAAAGGCTTCTTTAGGCCGAGTTTCTCTCCTTGGGGCGCGCCGATACTTTTCGTAAAGAAGAAGGATGGTTCGATGAAGTTGAGTAGAGACTACCGAGAGTTGAATAAGCTGACGGTAAAGAACCGCTATCCTGTACCACGAATAGATGATTTGTTTGACCAACTTCAAGGTTCATGTTTCTTTTCGAAGATAGATTTGCGATCCGGATATCACCAATTGAGGGTGCAGGAGGAGGACATTCCGAAGCCTGATTTTCAGACGCGATACGGTCGTTACTAGTTTTTAGTCATGCAATTAGGTCTCACGAATGCGCCTGCAGCTTTTATGGACATGATGAACCGTATATGCCGTCCTTACCTCGATAAATTCGTGATCTTGTTCATCGACGACATTCTTATTTATTCTCGTAGCCGAGAGGAGCACGAGGAGCACTTGAGATTGGTGTTAGAGTTGCTCAGGAAGGAGCAGCTTTACGCTAAGTTCTCGAAGTGCGAATTTTTGGTTATCCGAGGTCCAGTTTCTTGGCCACGTGGTTAGCAGGAAGGGTATCCACGTTGATCCTGCCAACACTTAGGCCGACAAAGATTGGGTTGCTCCTAAGACACCCACCGAGATCCGTTCATTTTGGGTTTGGTAGGTTACTATCGACGCTTTATCGAAAATTTCTCGAAGATAGCCTCGCCTATGACAAAATTAACCCAGAAGAACGAGGAGTTTGTTTGGGGTGCTGAGCAGGAAGAAGCCTTTCAAATATTGAAAAAGCGGTTGTGTGATGTTCCTATCTTGAGTCCCTGAGGGTACCGAAAATTTTGTTGTATATTGCGATGCTTCACATAAGGGACTCGGGTGTGTACTGATGAAGAACGGGAAAGTGATTGCTTATGCTTCTCGTCAGTTAAAGATTCATGAAAAGAACTACACGACACACGATTTGGAGTTAGGCGCAGTAGTTTTTGCTTTGAAGATTTGGCGCCACTACCTTTACGGTACTACCTGTACGGTGTTTATCGATCATAAGTCGTTACAACACATCTTTTATCAAAATATGCTGAATATGAGACAACGCCAATGGGTCGAATTACTTAACGATTATGATTGAGAGATTCGCTACCATCCGGGTAAGGCGAATGTAGTAGTCAATGCGCCGAGTCGCAAGGAGTCGGTTAAGCCGGTGAGAGTTCGCGCCATGTCGATTTCGATTCAGTCGAGCTTGAAGGCTCGTATTATTCAGGCTCAGCAGGAGGCTCTCACCGAGGATTGCCTGAAGGATGAAGGACTGTTCAGTTTGGCACGACAGTTGGATCTGAAAGACGACGGGGTGTTATATTTCTTAGACCGTATCTGGGTCCCCGTTGGTCTTAGGCAATTAATATTGGATGAGGGTCACAAGTCAAATTACTCCGTTCATCCCGGAGCGGATAAAATGTACTACGACCAGAAAGATTTTTATTGGTGGCCTGGCATGAAGCGGGCGATTGCCGAGTATGTGGGCAAATGTTTGACATGTTCAAAAGTCAAGGCTCAGAATCAGAAGCCTTCTGGCCTTCTTCAGAAACCGGAAATCCAACAGTGGAAGTGGGAAAACATCACAATGGATTTTATAACGAAACTTCCTAGGTCTTCGGGAGGTTATGATACCATTTGGGTTATCATGGATCGGCTGAATAAGTCAGGAAATTTTCTACCTATTCGTGAGGATTACCGAATGGAGAAGTTATCTAGGTTGTACATCGACGAGATCGTGGCCAGACATGGCATTCTAGTGCCTGTTATTTCCGATCGCGACGCGCGATTCACTTTGAGATTCTGGCAGACGCTACAACGAGCTTTGGGTACGCGCTTAGACATGAGCACGGCGTATCTCCCTCAGACCGATGGGCAGAGTTAGTGCACGATTCAGACGTTAGAGGATATGCTGTGTGCGTGTGTTTTAGATTTTTGCGGGAGTTGGGATCGACATCTACCGTTATTCGAGTTTTCATATAACAATAGTTACCACTCCAGCATTAATTGCGCACCTTTTGAGGCTCTTTACGGTCGAAAGTGTAGGTCTCCTCTCTGTTGGGCTTAGATTGGTGATAGCCAGATTACGGGTCCGGAGCTGATCCAAGAGACGACTGATAAGATCTTTAAGATCAAGGACCGTCTATTAACCGCGAGAGATCGTCAGAAGAAATACGCGGATTTGCGTCGGAAGCCTTTGGAATTCAGGGTCGGCGATATGGTATTATTAAAAGTTTCTCCGTGGAAGGGCGTGTTTCGATTCGAGAAACGCAGCAAGTTAAGTCCACGTTTTACGGGTCCTTTTATAGTTTTGTCTCGTGTTTGACCAGTGGCTTACCATCTTGAGTTGCCACCTGAGTTGTGAGGTGTGGACAACGTATTTCACGTATCACATCTCAAGAAGTGCCTTGCTGACGAATCTTTGATTGTTCCACTGGAGATGTCAAGCGTTTACGGTGGAGTCGGATCCCGATTGTGAAGCTTCGATGGAACTCTAAGATTGGAGCTGAGTTTACATGGGAACGGGAGGACGAGATGCATCGGAAGTATCCCCATCTCTTTTCTAGCAGCGGTGCTCAGTAAATATTTCGGGGACGAAATTCTTTATATACTGGGGGAGGCTGTGACGTCCCGTCATTTCAAGGTACTTCTGTTACCGTATTATTTTACTTTTATTCGCAACTGTTTTCACCCTTGTATTTCGCTTTGTATTTGCTCATGATTTATTGATATTGAGTCGGGTATTATGTGTTTGATGATTCGTCCCTCGAGATGTAAGCTTTATATTTACCTAAGTGCCAAATAGTTAGTATTCTCGTGGTATTAAGTTAGGGTGTTTACGCCAAATTTGTCGGTTAACGTATTCGTTATCTTCGAGATATCGTACCATTTCTCTTGTTTTCACTTACCGAAATCGTGCGTATCTCGGAATCGGAATTTAAATTTAATCATTTAATGAATCCTAATACCAATAATACATATATTGAACTTGCCTAAGTTCATTGCAAAAAGAATCGGAAACTTTCGACGAACGAAAACGCTTAACGATAACGAAAACGAAAAATCGGAAAATCCTCAAATTGGGCTCGGTGCCTCGTGCTAGGCACCAAGGGAGACGCCCTCCCCCTCTGTTCAGCTTTTTTTTTAAATTGTGACTCATCTTTGCATGTGTTAAAAGAGTGACACCTGTCCTAGACGTGTCAAGACCTGGATTAGTGCAGAGATGCCTCATTTTGAGGCATACTCCATCACCACAATTCATTTGTTAACATTCTCTTTGCACAAACACACTTTACTCTCTCTCATTTTCATCCCATTACAATCCCTAACTATTCTCTCTCAAATTAGAACCTATTTCCATAAGTTAAAGGAGAAAGATCACCAAATTGAAGAAGGGTTTCAAGTTCAGGATCACTTCCTACCGTTCCCTTTGATTTCCATAAGCTTTTGGTAAGATTATTTCTAAAATATCTTCACTTTTCTTTCATTTTTTCTTCCACTTTAGTGAAGATTCTAATACCTACTTACTTGATTTGTCTTACAAGTTCCTTACTTCCGTCATTTACATTCACCTTGGAAGATTTGGATAGTTTTCTCAAGGAACTTCTATTTTCCATTTGTGGTAAGTAATCTCTCTGAGAATCTCTCTAACTTTCTTTTATTTTAATAACCCTTATTAATTGGTGGATGTATTGTGTTTTGGAGAAAGGTATTTTTCTCATCACCACACCACCTAAGTCTTTGTTTCCGGGTTCGTGTTTCTTGACGGTTTAGAGATTTTAGATTCTTGCGGTTGTAACGGTAAAATCATTATCTTTCCCTTACTTCATCTTTTTCATATATTTTCCTTATATATTACGGATTTAGCCTTGAAAAACGATTAGGAATATATATTAGACCAACGCTTTGAACGATTATGGATTTGGGACTAAATTTGGACTAAAATATGTTAAGATGTAATTATTATCGAAAGTAACATATTATATATATTAGTATGTAAAATGACATATTTACATATATGTAAAGCTTGGTAAAGGTTAAATGAACATAATATAAGATATTGACAGTTTACGATTCTACCGTAAAATATTGTATAAATCGGATTGCGGCAAAACGACAAACAAAATATTGTTGGTAATTGACACAGTGCATCGCCCTAGATACCTAGGACAAGGCACCGTTGTGTCTTTAAGCAAATGTTCCATTTTTGTATTTTAACGGTCGCAACGTTTGGTTCCGTGGAGCGCCGCAGCGAAGTTTCCAGTTTCTTCTTAAGACATTAAACAACTCTAAACACTTATTTAAGTAAACTAATATATATGAAAGTGAAATATAATACAAAACATTTTCTTTGGACTCAAAGACGAAAACGTAATCAAAAATGCCATAATACCTATTTAAGACGGACATTTTAACTACCTTTCGTTAAATGAACCTTCTTCACAAATTTCGATCGTCGTCTAAATTCATCAAATATGTTTTTACGACAAACCTTTATATAAACATTTTAAAAGTCATGTTACTCCATTTTCATGAAATGTAAAGACTTTAAATTCTCCAAAGTGTCGAAGTTAGACTTTTACGTCGACTTTGACTTTCTTTCAAGTTGACTTTGACTTTACCTCAAATTGTTGACTTTGACTTTTGTAAAGTCAACATCCTTGACATTTGACTTTTATAAAGTCAACATCTTTGACTTTGACCAAGTCAACATCTTTGTCGTTGACCTTAGTCGATCTCGATAAAACTTGATAAAGGTATTTGATTTCAACTGATATTCCTAGTAGTCGTTATCAACTCGGAATAATCATTATTTTCCAACGGTCATTTATGACGTGAAAGATCGATATCTTGTCGGTCGTCCTTCTTGGCGCGGAACATCGTCTCCTAAATCCATCATCTTTATTCAACTTAATTATCGTTGGAATATTTTAATAAACTTAACCTTAACCGACAAGGCTAAACCGGACTAGACTTATAGAGATACTGATACTATGTTATTTGTTGTTTTAGGGAACTTAGACGGTGGAGTTGTAGCTCCGTGATTATATACCCGAGTATTTGATGTGCTTTCATTGTGAGTTATTCGTAGCCCTTGTCTTTAATATTTTTGGGCTAGAAAGCGTATTTTAAAATGTCTGCATGTATGCGGAATTTTATTGATTATCTTGTTTACCTAGTGAATTAGGTCTGCCTTAGATTATGTGTCATTTTTTCATGGTGGCCCCCCTTATACACTCGTTAAGCTATTGCCCGCGGTTCTCATATATATAGATCTATATGGTTTTTTGTACCTAACCCTCATTCCTCTGTAGACTGTTGCTACGAGCGGATGTTATGGCCGTTATTATTAAACTGTTTTCCTTTTGTTTGACACACCTTAGGATAGGGGATTAAACTGTATGGTCAGGAGCGAGATGTATGACTAGTTTAGGCATAGTACCTCTCACTATTGGATTGTAAAACAAGATGTGTTATTTGAAATTTTCAATGTTTGTGAAAACTTGTCGTTGGGTCAACTTTTACTTAAAATTGCGAATAATTCACCAACATGTTGTTGATGTCGTTTTTAACGCTTTTCAGGAGTTTGAGGATTCCCTTGATCATGCCATACTGTTTTGTGTATTTTGGAATGTATGATGTTTTATGTAATTTCCATAACGATCCGTTTTGTGACATTTTATTTGTATTTTTACTTGGTATTGTATCGCTTTTAACTTTGTAATGTACATTGTAAAGCTTTTGCATGATTAATATAATTCCGATGTTTTATTTACTGGTTATAATGTTGAAATCCTTGACTCTTGATATCGTAACTGAAACACCTCGTGTTTCCGCTTAAAGCGGGGTTTGACAAAGCATATACAAATACCCCTTACACGTTTGGGAGGAGTGCCCAACAAATTTCATGCAAAAATGAGTCACACAAACAAACAAAAATCTGTCCAGCAGGTCAGTGCGCCGCACAGGGGCCTTGTGGTGTGTACAGGACCAAATTTCAGGATTTCCAGTTTTTCGTCTGCGCGATCATTAAGTAGTTTCGTTCGCCGAAAGTTCTCGATTATTTTTGCGATGAACTTAGGAAAGTTCATACTATGATTATCTTTGTATTAGGTTCATTAAATGTTATATTTTCACCTTCGATTCTGAGATATGCACGATTTCAGTAAAGGATAAACAAGGGCAAAAGCACGACATCTCGATGATAGAGGATACGATAACCGACAAATTTGGCATAAACCTCCTAACTTATATTTATGAGAATACTAACTAATTGGCACTTAGATAAAATAAAATTATTACGTCTCGGGGGACGAGTAAGCAAATACAGAAAACCCGATTCTCAATAACAGTAAACCGTGAGTAAAACAAAGCGAAATACAAGGGTCGAAATTAAGTGCGAATAAAATATAAATGATAACGGTAACTCAAGTACCTCAAATTTACGGGACGTCACGAGTATCTCAAAATAGAAATATACAAGGAGAAACATCCAAAGACAGTAATCAAGATTCCGACAATGATGATCTGAACAGTGGAAAAGATGAGAAAGCATTACAAATGGTGAAGAAGATGTTACCTGTAGTAACTCTGTAGAAAATGGCAATAATGAAAATAACCTCAATCCAAAAGTGGTGAGCTTCCAGAACAAAATGATGCAAATTTAAATCAATATATTGAAGAAGAGCAGTATCAAACTCATAGAATCAACAAAAATCATCCACTTCAACAAGTAATTTGTGATTTAAATCCTCATGTTCAAACAAGGGGTAATTGCATAACAGTTTCAATGAATGTCTATTTGTGTGCTTTCTGTCACAACTTGAACCTAAGAAGATTGAACAAGCAATAAAAAAAAAAAAAAGCCAAGTTGGATAGAAGCAATGTAAGACAGTGATCAAGATTCTGACAATGATGATCTAAACAGTGGAAAAGATGAGAAAGTAGTAAAAATGGTGAAGAAGTTGTTACCAGTAGTAACTCTGTAGAAAATGGCAATATTGAAAATATCCTCAATCCAAAAGTGGTGAGCTTCCAAAACAAAATGATACAAATTTAAATCAATATATTTAATAAGAACAGTATCAAACTCATAGAATCAACAAAAATCATCCACTTCAACAAGTAATTGGCGATTTAAATCCTCATGTTCAAACAAGGGGTAATTGCATAACAGTTTCAATGAATGTCTATTTGTGTGCTTTCTGTCAAAACTTGAACCTAAGAAGATTGAATAAGCAATAAAAAAATCCAATTTGGATAGAAGCAATGCAAGACAGTGATCAAGATTCTAACAATGATGATCTGAACAGTGGAAAAGATGAGAAAGTAGTACAAATGGTGAAGAAGTTGTTACCAGTAGTAACTCTGTAGAAAATGGAAATAATGAAAATATCATCAATCCAAAAGTGGTGAGCTTCCAGAACAAAATGATACAAATTTAAATCAATATATTGAAGAAGAACATTATTAAACTCACATAATCAACAAAAATCATCCACTTCAACAAGTAATTGGTGATTTAAATCCTCATGTTCAAACAATGGGTAATTGCATAACAGTTTCGATGAATGTCTATTTGTGTGCTTTCTGTCACAACTTGAACCTAAGAAGATTGAACAAGCAATGAAAAATCCAAGTTGGATAGAAGCAATGCAAGAAGAACTGATGCAGTTTAAACTTCAAGAAGTATGGACATTGGTTACATTACCAAACGGAAACAGGGTAATTGGTACTAAATGGATCGATCTTCAAAAACAAAAAGGATGAAAGAGGATTGTGATTAAGAACAAAGAAATACTGGTAGCACAAGGATATTCTCAAGAAGAAGCCATTGACTATGAAGAAGTATTTTCACATGTTGCAAGAACTGAAGCAATAAGAATTTTCTTGGCTTTTGCTTCATTTAAAGGGTTCACAGTGTTTCAAATGGATGTCAAAAGTGCCTTTTTATATGGAAAGATATAATAAGAGGTATATGTGTGTCAAACTCCAGGATTTGAAGATCCAGAGAATCCATATATGGTTTACAGACTGGATGAACCATTGTATGGGTTACATCAAGCTCCAAGAGCTTGGTATGACAATCTGTCAGTTTATCTGCTCAAGCATGGATACAAGAGACATGCAATTGATAAAACCTTGTTTATCAAAAATGTAGGTAGTGATATTATGTTGGTTCAAATATATGTAGATGATATTATTTTTGGATCTACAATGACAAACTATGCAAAGAATTTGAACAATGGATGCACAAAAAGTTTAAGATGAGTTCAATGGGAGAGTTTACTTTCTTCTTAGGTCTACAAGTAAAACAGAAGCCAACTGGTATATTCATTCATCAATCAAAGTATGTTAAGGATATTCTAAAAAACTATGGGTTTCAAGATTACAAAAGTGCCAGTACACCAATAGAAACTTACAAGCATTTGGAAGCTAATTCTGAGGGGGAGGATGTGGATGAACATATGTAAAGATCAATGATAGGATATTTAATGTATTTAACTGCTTCAAGACAAGACATAATGTTCAGTGTGTGTTCGTGCAAGATATCAAACTCAACTCAAGGTTTCACATCTGACACGGTAAAACAAATTTTCAGATATTTAAAGGGTAAACCAAATTTGGGGTTGTGGTATCCAAGAGATTCTCCATTTGAACTTACTTCTTACCCTGATAGTGATTATAAAGGAGAGAATTTGAACAGAAAGTTAACTTTAGGAGGATCTCAGTTCTTTGGTTCAAGGTTGATTTCATGGCAACGTAAGAAACAAACAAATTTTTATGTTGCTGCCTCAAGTTGTTGTGCACAGGTACTTTGGATTCAGAATCAAATGATGGATTATGGTATATCTTTTCTTCACACTCCAATTTTTATTGATAATAAAAGCACCATAAGCATTGTTTATAATCCAGTAAAGCATTCCAAAACCAAAAACATTGATATTCGTTTTCATCTTATTTGTGATTGTAATGAAAAGAAACTTATTCGGGTAGTCAAGGTTCACACTGATAATCAATTGGCAGATCTTTTCACTAAAGCATTTGATTTGGGGAGATTTACCTTTTTGATTAACAGTAGTGGCATGATTAATCCTCAATAAGTTCATTTAAAACTGAGAAATGTGTTTGAAATCTGTTTTTCCATGCATCTGATGTTAGAGGAAAAAAACAGTTACTACTGATCGCTACTATTGTTGGTAGTTACTACTAGTAGTAGTTAATATTGTTGGTAGTTAGTACTACTTTAGGGTATGTTTAGGTTTTCTTTATGTTTCAACTGGAGGGACTAAAAGGTATAAGATAGCGAAATATCCTCACCTTTATTAAAATTCATTAAAATCAAAAGTTTTCGCTCTCTCTCTCAAAACCTTTTTCGCTCTCATAAACCCTAATTTGTCCTTCGAAATCACAAACCTATTCGATTCAAGAAACCCTAAATTCAGTGCAATGTCGAATCAACCGCTGGTTTTTGGTCTCTTTCATAACTTGATTGCTGATTTAGAATTACATCTACAAGCCACCGGTTTTCATCAAATCATCAATTGTTTTCGCTAATCAAGAATACGTTATGCTTTAACGGTTAATCCTGAGGTTTATGAAAAGAACATTAGTTTGTATTGGAAACGGAAAGTTCGAGGAGGTTGATGGAATTCCGCGAATTAGGGCACGAGTTGATAAAAGAGAGGTCATCATTACAGAGTCAATCATTCTATCTCATCTTTAACTTCAAGATGACTCTGGCATTACTTCTATTCCTAATCAATAACTCTTTCAAATTTTTCAACGAATTGTGTATGAAGGAATTCTGTCAAAATTTACATTTCAAAAGGCACTTCTTTCTCCCCAATGGAGGTTTTTGGTTCATGTTTGGCAGCAATGTATTTCAAAGAAAAGATTTACCTGGAATGAATTTAACAAAACGATACTACTATGGAATGTTTAGCTACATGAAGGGCATTAAATTTATCAAACATGATTTTTACTGATTTACAGTGTAATCATGGACTCTCATTCTAAAAAGACTTTTTCAAACATGAGGAGACATGTAAAGACTTTTTCTGGTAAAGTGACTCCATTGTTCTCTACAATGGTGGGTGCTCCTATAGGTGAAGGATCAAGTACTTCTCTTAAATCCCAACCCACACCCCCAGTTTCATCTTTTGTTCCATCTATAGAACAACCAAGTGCCTCCAATGCACCTTCATCTTCATCTAAACAAGCTTCACTAAAAGAATATGTTAGAAAGGCTAAGAGGATTCCTTCACCTCTTGGTCTAACATAACAAACAAAAATATAGAAACCCAAAGCTCAACAGATAACTTCCAAATCAGTTTCTACTAATACGAAGAAAATGGGTACAATTAGGCCCTCACCCAAGCTCAAAAAGAAGGTGGTCAATAAGGATGGGGGAGACCATGTTGGAAGGGCTCACACTACTGTTGTACCACCAAGTGGTGAACATGATAGTATGAAAGGAATTAAGACCCAACCAACGGAAACTCTAGATGATGATGATTCTTTTGAATCATTGTTAAGAGGACCCAGGTTCCAAGAAACCACGGGGGAAGGTGATGCTCCTTCTAGGAAAGAGACATATTCTAAACCTACTTCCAAGTAACCACCAAATGTTGGTACTCAACAGACACGTGGGGATGATAGTTATGAATACTTTAATCTTGAATTGACGTTACATTGTCTCAAATATACTGAAAGGTTCTTGCTCAAACCGAGGAGATTAAACAGTTCAATAAATTGGTGTTTAAGCTTGTTAAGCAAGTCAAACATTACAGATTCTCTATGAAGAAGCATGTCAAAGTAGCTGGTAAAAGTGCTTACAGGGGGATAGGCTTAGAAAGAGAAGCTCTTACAAGTTTCCAACTCCATCTAGTTCAAGCTCTAGTTCTTCTGATATGACTGACAAGAATGCTACCAAAAATCGGGAGAATATAGATGACCAAAAGGAGCAAAAAGAAAAGAATGAAGGTAAGCAAGTTAAAGTGCATGCTGATGCCGAGGAAGTGGATGTTACTACTGATGTGCAAGATGATGATCCAGCTGTTATGACTGATATGCATAATGAGACAACTGTTTCTACTGATGTGCGGAGGATGGATACTAATGTTGAAAAACCTACTGGTGATCAACATTACAAACCTTACGAGTCTGTGTATGATGACACTTTTGTTGAATCTTCTGAGTGGACTGAAAATGACAAATAAATAAGAAATGTAATAATGGGAATGGGTTGTGAGAAAGAAGGTGGATGAAATTTTGTTAAGAGATGAAGAGAATGAAGAAAGGGAAGATGAACAGGTTAAAATTGAAGTTCTTGAAAAGGATGAAGCTACTGGACATGAAAAAGGAAACAATGATAGTGAAGATACTGGTGAGAATGTTACAAAAGATAAAGAATATGATCAAGAAAAGAAAGATTCTATTGAACAAGTTAAAAGTACTGAAGAAGTTCCTACTGATCCACCAGTAGTTCCATTAACAATAGAAGATATTGCTTTAGCTGCTGAATTGGAGAAGATGAAGCAAGAAAAGTTGAAACAAGAAGCAATTAGAAAGATTGAGATAGCTGATGCAGTAGAAAGACAAAGAAAGATTGCAGCAAATAGACCAAAAGAGAAACTAGTTACATTTAATACTGGTGAATTTGATGGGACTACAAATGTGCCTACAGAGCCTATTATTTCTCCAAGAATTGAAATATTGGTTTCTACATGGGGAAGAAAGAAATCAATAAGGTGTCAAGACGATGATCCTAACTTTAAAAGCAAAGGAAAAGGAAAAATGAAGAGCAAGGAGGAAATACAGAAAGAAAAGGAAGAAGAAACAAGAGAAAAGGAAAGAAAGAGAAGACAAGAAGTTGAGGATGCTATTGATGTTGAAAGAATGGCTCAAGAACAAATTGAGGAAGAATTAAAAAGAAAGGCACAAGAAAAGAAGGATAAGCAAATAGCTCAACAACTATTAGAGATCAAGCAGAGCTTAAAAAGAAAGAAGAAGCACATGCCAAAGCCAAGAGCATCAAAGTTATAAAAATGAACATTAAAAGGTCTGAAGATAAAAAGAAGTATACTGACTTTTTAAAGGCTACTAGGAAGTATAGTGGAAAACAGCTAGGGCCTATGAAGTTGGATACAATGCTTTACTACTATGTCAAGGAGAAAAACAGCTAGGGCCTGTGACAGTTGTTCTAGATTATTTAAGTCTTTAGTAAGAGTCTATTTGAGTCTGTAATGGCCCAATAATATTGTATTGTTAGTGGGCTATTAAGTCTGGTATGGGTGTTAATGGACTTTGCATAGTCCATGAGCCCATTGGTGGCCCAAGCCTGTGAACATGTCTCTATATAAAGAGACATTGAGTTTAGGTTTAGGGTTAATGATTCAAGACAGAAACAGAGGGAGAGAATTATGTGAAGGCTATTTGTTGTAATTGAGTGATTCCATTAATAAAGTAGTCAGAATTCGGTAATTGTGTTTATTGTTATTATTGCATTCGATTATTACTTGTGTGATATAATTAATTACGAGATTCTGCCTCGTGATTAGTTAGTTTAAGCCTGTAGATCGGACCACTAGGACCTACAATTGGTATCAGAGCAAACGCATTTTTTGCTCTCTATTGAAAGGATTTGGTTCAGGATTACAATTTAGTTTTAATTGATTTGTAGTTTAGGGTTCTTAATTTTTTAACGGCTGTATTAGTGATAAATTAGGGTTCTTCAGTTTCTGGCGGCTGTTCTTGTTAGAATTAGGGATTCTGAATTTTGTGACGGCTAAAGGTTGAGAATTAGGGTTTTTGGCGCCTACATTCGTTGACCAAAAGTCAAGTTCGTTGACCAGTGTTACAAGTTCGTGAACCTGAAAAATAACAAGTTCGTGGACTCGAAAAACATCAAGTTCGTGGACTTGGAATATAACGACTTTTATTATTGGGCTAAGTTCGTGACTTGGGCTTTAGTTTGTGACTTGGGCTTTCATACATTCGTGGGCTTAATTGGGCCTGTAAGTGGCAGTGGAGAATTACACGGCGAACATAAAGAAAAGGAAAGTGATAGCGATTAAAGTAGGCAATACACACAAGAAGAGAGCGGCGGCAGACAAAAAGAAAACCTCTTGCCGTCAAATAAGATCATATCATATTCGCCGTTTAATCACAATCACACACAGATACAAATATCTTCGCCGTTACACACAGTCATTGATTCTTTGTTATCTTCGCCGACGAAGCAAACGAACATCAAGTTCGTGGAGAACAGCGATTACAGGAACGAACATCATCTTCGTTTTAATTTATCTTTGTGGCAGCAATTAAAAAGGAACGAACATCATCTTCGTTTGAATTCATCTTCGTGGCTCTTCGTGGCTGTTCTCAATTAAATCAAGTTCGTGGAGTTGTTCGTAGACGGCAGCGGCGAAGATAAGAAAACAACTTCGTGACACAGCGACGAAGGTAATTACAGGAGAGACAGACTGAAATTGGAGGGGATTTATGTTCGTGAAATCCCAACTTGTTCGTGACAGTTTTAATAAACAAGTTCGTGAGAAATCAGGGGACGAACATCGACATACAAGTTCGTTTGAGCTTCGGTTACAATAAGCTTCGTTATTGGATTTCTATGTTCGTGAAACACAGATTTTCGTTGACTGATTTCGCTGTTGGTATTTAATTGATGTTTGTGGCGATTAAACGGGTTGAATAATTAATGTTATGTGATGTTCGTGGTTCATTAAACCAAGAATTTATGTTCGTGAGATTTTCAGACAAGTTCGTGGCTGAATTTGAAGACTTATGTTCGTGAGTTTCTACACAAGTTTGTGAAAAAAAAAATTCGGCTGTTTGTAACAAGTTCGTGGAGATCAATTCAGGTTTTGGAAAATTGTTTGGATTTGGACTTGGACCTTAATTGGGCTTTTAGTGGACACTTTTAACTGGGCCCGTTTTCATTTAAACTTGGGCCAACTTTATATTGGACTAGATTTTTAATTGGAGTAATTTGGATTAAATTAATTGGACTGTTAATTAGACTCATTACTTGGACTTGATTAAAAGTAAAAAAAAAATGCATCCTTTTAAATTCGATAGTTCAGCTGATAAACTAGGAGAAAGTAGAAGAAACATCCTTAAAGGGGAATTTGATACGTTCAGAGCTGAAATTATCGAAAAATATGAAGATATTGTCACCAGATACTACAATCTCCTTACAGAACTTTCCAGATATAATATAAGTGTAACTAATAAAAACATTGAGAGATTTTTAGATGTTTTGCCTAAGCGTTGGGAGGTTTATGTAAACTTGGTAAAAGATGAACTTGATAGGACCGGTGGTCAACAATTAACTTTGGAAAAGGTGCTTGAACGATTCAGAGGTTATGAATTAACACGTTTAACTACAAATGTAATAATAGATCAAACACTCATGGCATCTATTGAGGAAGTTCGCAGTAAAACCAGTAGTATTACAGGTGATTCTAGTACTGCAAGTGAAATTAGCTCGAATGAAGAAAATATTCAAGATGTTGAAAATACTGAAAATAAATCAAAGGTTTGCAGTTATACGTTGGACCTATCCAACGAAAACTTTATTGCAAAGTTGACCGACCTCAAAGCCGAGAAGTCAAAGGTACTTCTTGATCTTCAATCCGTAAAAGAATTATGCAAATCTTTTACAAGCTTAACTCTTCAAAACAAGAAGTTGACTAATTTAGTCTCAACCTTGGAAACTCAGCAAACACAACTCAAGCTTAATGTGTCAACCCAAGCATTCTTAAAAGATGATTTCTCAAAGAAACTCGTCAAAATGAAAAGGACAAAATGGAACTCTTGTCAACTGCTGGCATTCAAACTCAAAAAATTGACATGTTATATGACTGCCTTGAAAAAAAAAAGAGTTTTGCTGAGAAGGTTCAAGAACTAAACAATTGTGAAATCAGACTTACCGAGCAGGAAAGAAAACTCGAACAATTTCGAACTTCATCCATCACTCTCACTTCCATTTTGAGTCGTCAAAGGCCAAGTGGAAATCGTAATGTTTTGGGATATAATGAAACACCTCCACCTTTTAATCACAATTACAGTTTTCTTAAAACTGAAGGTGACGTGAAGGAAAACAGTGTTGACTCTTCATGTGAATCTTCCTCTACAAGGAACGATCAAACCGAGTCAAGTGCTTCAACTGAGTCAAGTGTTTCGGAAACGAAAATTAGTACTTTAGCTGAAAACTCAAAACCCAAACAGCCTATGGATGATTTGAAGTGTTTTAAATGCCGTGAACATGGTCACGTAGCCTCGGTATGTCCAAAGAAGAAGCAAAAGCAAGCCAACAGATCGTCTTCTCGGAAGAAAGAGAAAGCTAGCAGATCGTCTTCACCAAAGATTAAACCAATGGCTCATTCACATTCACCTGTACGGAAACAGGTGCAGCCTGTTCGACAACCAATGGCTCGATCAACTTCGCCTGTACGGAAACAGGTGCAGCAAAAGTGGATTAAGAAACAGGAACACACGAGTGTTTCTAATGGACTTTCATTTCAACCGCGTCCTTTTCGACCATCTTTTCGAACTTCTAATCCATACTGCCCGAGTCAGATAGCACATTCTTGTTATTAGCAGTCGAGATCCTTTCGTCCACCGAGGAACCACCTGAATTCTAATGTTAACGCTACGATTAGTAAAGATGGTGGTTTCTTCAAGGAGTTTGTCTACGTGAACGAAAGAGGACAATCAAGACATGTTATGGCATGGGTTCCCCACCATAACTGATCATTGCTATTTTAGCTGATATTTTTGTAATTTTGTATTTATCTTTATGAAAATTAGAATCGACATGAAAAGCTCAAAATTTCGTGTCGATATTTAAATAAATAAAAAAATTTACTTACGTTTGTTTGCAGGTTACGAAGCGCGTACGAGACTCTACTCTTGAAAACTGCTGTTTGAGACGTTGTTCATCGTCAGACAGCTGAGCGTGAGTTTTGTTGTCATTTATGGAAGCTCGAAGAATACAAGCAAAAATGATGAACTTAGTTGAGTCAACTCGTGATGAAGACTCTGATAAACAACGAAGTTCACAACAACAAATGGAGCTGACTGACTCTTCATAAGCGTAAACGGAGAAGACTAAATCTTCACAAGCTTAAACGGAGAAGACTGAATTATTGCAACAATTCAGGGGGAGTTATTCAAGACTATAAAGACTTTGAGCGTATAACAGAATCTAGAAGCAACAGTCAAGGGGGAGTTTGTTAGTGCAATATCTGTGACAGTTGTTCTAGATTATTTAAGTCTTTAGTAATAGTCTATTTGAGTCTGTAATGGCCCAATAATATTGTATTGTTAGTGGGCTATTAAGTCTGGTATGGGTGTTAATGGACTTTGCATAGTCCATGAGCCCATTGGTGGCCCAAGCCTGTGAACATGTCTCTATATAAAGAGACATTGAGTTTAGGTTTAGGGTTAATGATTCAAGACAGAAACAGAGGGAGAGAATTATGTGAAGGCTATTTGTTGTAATTGAGTGATTCCATTAATAAAGTAGTCAGAATTCGGTAATTGTGTTTATTGTTATTATTGCATTCGATTATTACTTGTGTGATATAATTAATTACGAGATTCTGCCTCGTGATTAGTTAGTTTAAGCCTGTAGATCGGACCACTAGGACCTACAATTGGTATCAGAGCAAACGCATTTTTTGCTCTCTATTGAAAGGATTTGGTTCAGGATTACAATTTAGTTTTAATTGATTTGTAGTTTAGGGTTCTTAATTTTTTAACGGCTGTATTAGTGATAAATTAGGGTTCTTCAGTTTCTGGCGGCTGTTCTTGTTAGAATTAGGGATTCTGAATTTTGTGACGGCTAAAGGTTGAGAATTAGGGTTTTTGGCGCCTACATTCGTTGACCAAAAGTCAAGTTCGTTGACCAGTGTTACAAGTTCGTGAACCTGAAAAATAACAAGTTCGTGGACTCGAAAAACATCAAGTTCGTGGACTTGGAATATAACGACTTTTATTATTGGGCTAAGTTCGTGACTTGGGATTTAGTTTGTGACTTGGGCTTTCATACATTCTTGGCCTTAATTGGGCCTGTAAGTGGCAGTGGAGAATTACACGGCGAACATAAAGAAAAGGAAAGTGATAGCGATTAAAGTAGGCAATACACACAAGAAGTGAGCGGCGGCAGACAAAAAGAAAACCTCTTGCCGTCAAATAAGATCATATCATATTCGCCGTTTAATAACAATCACACACAGATACAAATATCTTCGCCGTTACACACAGTCATTGATTCTTTGTTATCTTCGCCGACGAAGCAAACGAACATCAAGTTCGTGGAGAACAGCGATTACAGGAACGAACATCATCTTCGTTTTAATTTATCTTTGGGGAAGCAATTAAAATTGAACGAACATCATCTTCGTTTGAATTCATCTTCGTGGCTCTTCGTGGCTGTTCTCAATTAAATCAAGTTCGTGGAGTTGTTCGTAGACGGCAGCGGCGAAGATAAGAAAACAACTTCGTGACACAGCGACGAAGGTAATTACAGGAGAGACAGATTGAAATTGGAGGGGATTTATGTTCGTGAAATCCCAACTTGTTCGTGACAGTTTTAATAAACAAGTTCGTGAGAAATCAGGGGACGAACATCGACATACAAGTTCGTTTGAGCTTCGGTTACAATAAGCTTCGTTATTGGATTTCTATGCTCGTGAAACACAGATTTTCGTTGACTGATTTCGCTGTTGGTATTTAATTGATGTTTGTGGCGATTAAACGGGTTGATTAATTAATGTTATGTGATGTTCGTGGTTGATTAAACCAAGAATTTATGTTCGTGAGATTTTCAGACAAGTTCGTGGCTGAATTTGAAGACTTATGTTCGTGAGTTTTTAAACAAGTTCGTGAAAAAAAAAATTCGGCTGTCTATAACAAGTTCGTGGAGATCAATTCAGGTTTTGGAAAATTGTTTGGATTTGGACTTGGACCTTAATTGGGCTTTTAGTGGACACTTTTAACTGGGCCCGTTTTCATTTAAACTTGGGCCAGCTTTATATTGGACTAGATTTTTAATTGGAGTAATTTTGATTAAATTAATTGGACTGTTAATTAGACTCATTACTTGGACTTAATTAAAAGTAAAAAAAAAAATGTATCCTTTTAAATGCGATAGTTCAGCTGATAAACTAGGAGAAAGTAGAAGAAACATCCTTAAAGGGGAATTTGATTCGTTCAGAGTTGAAATTATCGAAAAATATGAAGATATTGTCACCAGATACTACAATCTCTTTACAGAACTTTCCAGATATAATATAAGTGTAACTAATAAAAAAAATGAGAGATTTTTAGATGTTTTGCCTAAGCGTTGGGAGGTTTATGTAAACTTGGTAAAAGATGAACTTGATAGGACCGGTGGTCAACAATTAACTTTGGAAAAGGTGCTTGAACGATTCAGAGGTTATGAATTAACACGTTTAACTACAAATGTAATAATAGATCAAACACTCATGGCATCTATTGAGGAAGTTCGCAGTAAAACCAGTAGTATTACAGGTGATTCTAGTACTGCAAGTGAAATTAGCTCGAATGAAGAAAATATTCAAGATGTTGAAAATACTGAAAATAAATCAAAGGTTTGCAGTTATACGTTGGACCTATCCAACGAAAACTTTATTGCAAAGTTGACCGACCTCAAAGCCGAGAAGTCAAAGGTACTTCTTGATCTTCAATCCGTAAAAGAATTATGCAAATCTTTTAGGGAAAATGCACTGGATGACCATTGTACTACCTAAAAATATCCGTATAGGTCATTGTACAAAATTTACGTCTATCTACATCACTATACCGAAAGAAACCTGTTATTTAAACCATTTTTACCCGATCAACAGGTCAACCTCCACTAATTCTCTCTCTCTCTCTCTTTCATTTTGAAATTGTGCTGATGATACTGTAAAAACTCTGACTCATCCATTGGCAGAGCCAATTTCATTTCCTCCACCATTATGACTTCATTTCCTCCACCTATGTCCACTCATCTCCAACCCCTTAGCAATTTCCTTCAACTGATCATTCGAGAAAACACCCAAACTTCCAAAACATAAATAAACAACGCTTTTATTTGGTTGTGAATCGAGCCAATTTAAACACTCATGCTTACCATCATCACCAGCAGCTACCAGCGGTCCGATACAATAGATTGGTGGTGTAGGCCCATCCGGGAAACACAATCCGTAGTGATTCCGTGAAATGTTTGGCAAAGTAAGCACCAGAACATGATCCCCAAATTAATCCTCCCTAACACAAAAAACTATTAAAAAAAAGAAGAAACATTATATTAAGGTTGGGTGGTGGATTACTTACAGTTCCGACACTAATGATTGATTCAATGGCGATGGAAGAACATGGAACATCATTAAACCCCTCTCCCTCCATTCCTTCCTTCCTTTCCGCCGCTGCTAATTCTACTATTTTTATTTTTATTTTTTTTTAATACGCCCCCAAATCACCTCTACACAACAAAGAGATCTGGATATTTTGGAATTTAAAAATGGAGATCTGGATATTTTGGAATTTAAAAATGGAGATCTGGATATTTTGGAATTTAGAGGGATTCATAGGAGGGAGATGATGAATGTTTGGATGGCAGTTATAAAACCGATTACAAATTCGTAAATCCATCTTCCCCAATTGAATATCTGCAAATTTCCCAATTGATAAACCCTAAATTTCTTGTTTATAACGTTGGAATTATAAAGTTAAAGAAAGGATGACGTGGCGGTTACCAACAGGTTTCAAGTCACCAAACTGATTTATTAAAACGGTTTCTTAAAGTTAAGGTTATAATTTAAACGGTGAAATACGGTATAGTGATGTAGATAGACGTAAATTTTGTACAATGACCTATACGGATATTTTTAGGTAGTACAATGGTCATCCAGTGCATTTTCCCAATCTTTTACAAGCTTAACTCTTCAAAAAGAAGTTGACTAATTTAGTCTCAACCTTGGAAACTCAGCAAACACAACTCAAGCTTAATGTGTCAACCCAAGCATTCTTAAAAGATGATTTCTCAAAGAAACTCGTCCAAATGAAAAGGACAAAATGGAACTCTTGTCAACTGTTGGCATTCAAACTCAAAAAATTGACATGTTATATGACTGCCTTGAAAAACAAAAGAAGAGTTTTGCTGAGAAGGTTCAAGAACTAAACAATTGTGAAATCAGACTTACCGAGCAGGAAAGAAAACTCGAACAATTTCGAACTTCATCCATCACTCTCACTTCCATTTTGAGTCGTCAAAGGCCAAGTGGAAATCGTAATGTTTTGGGATATAATGAAACACCTCCACCTTTTAATCACAATTACAGTTTTCTTAAAACTGAAGGTGACGTGAAGGAAAACAGTGTTGACTCTTCATGTGAATATTCCTCTACAAGGAACGATCAAACCGAGTCAAGTGCTTCAACTGAGTCAAGTGTTTCGGAAACGAAAATGAGTACTTTAGCTGAAAACTCAAAACCCAAACAGCCTATGGATGATTTGAAGTGTTTTAAATGCCGTGAACATGGTCACGTAGCCTCGGTATGTCCAAAGAAGAAGCAAAAGCAAGCCAACAGATCGTCTTCTCGGAAGAAAGAGAAAGCTAGCAGATCGTCTTCACCAAAGATTAAACCAATGGCTCGTTCACATTCACCTGTACGGAAACAGGTGCAGCGTGTTCGACAACCAATGGCTCGATCAACTTCGCCTGTACGGAAACAGGTGCAGCAAAAGTGGATTAAGAAACAGGAACACACGAGTGTTTCTAATGGACTTTCATTTCAACCGCGTCCTTTTCGACCATCTTTTCGAACTTCTAATCCATACTGCCCGAGTCAGATAGCACATTCTTGTTATTAGCAGTCGAGATCCTTTCGTCCACCGAGGAACCACCTGAATTCTAATGTTAACGCTACGGTTACTAAAGATGGTGGTTTCTTCAAGGAGTTTGTCTACGTGAACGAAAGAGGACAATCAAGACATGTTATGGCATGGGTTCCCCACCATAACTGATCATTGCTATTTTAGCTGATATTTTTGTAATTTTGTATTTATCTTTATGAAAATTAGAATCGACATGAAAAGCTCAAAATTTCGTGTCGATATTTAAAAAAATAAATAAATAAATACATAAATAAATAAATAAAAAATTTACTAACGTTTGTTTGCAGGTTACGAAGCGCGTACGAGACTCTACTCTTGAAAACTGCTGTTTGAGACGACGTTCATTGTCAGACAGCTGAGCGTGAGTTTTGTTGTCATTTATGGAAGCTCGAAGAATACAAGGAAAAATGATGAACTTAGTTGAGTCAACTCGTGATGAAGACTCTGATAAACAACGAAGTTCACAACAACAAATGGAGCTGACTGACTCTTCATAAGCGTAAACGGAGAAGACTAAATCTTCACAAGCTTAAACGGAGAAGACTGAATTATTGCAACAATTCAGGGGGAGTTATTCAAGACTATAAAGACTTTGAGCGTATAACAGAATCTAGAAGCAACAGTCAAGGGGGAGTTTGTTAGTGCAATATCTGTGACAATTGTTCTAGATTATTTAAGTCTTTAGTAATAGTCTATTTGAGTCTGTAATGGCCCAATAACATTGTATTGTTAGTGGGCTATTTAGTCTGTTATGGGTGTTAATGGACTTTGCATAGTCCATGAGCCCATTAGTGGCCCAAGCCTGTGAACATGTCTCTATATAAAGAGACATTGAGTTTAGGTTTAGAGTTTATGATTCCAGACAGAAACAGAGGGAGAGAATTCTGTGAAGGCTATTTGTTGTAATTGAGTGATTCAATTAATAAAGTAGTCAGAATTCGGTAATTGTGTTTATTGTTATTATTGCATTCGATTTTTACTTGTGTGATATAATTAATTACGAGATTCCGCCTCGTGATTAGTTAGTTTAATCCTGTAGATCGGACCACTCGGACCTACAAGTGTATTCTCTAAGAA
Organism: Senecio squalidus; assembly: GCA_910822075.1. Classification (NCBI taxonomy): domain Eukaryota; kingdom Viridiplantae; phylum Streptophyta; class Magnoliopsida; order Asterales; family Asteraceae; genus Senecio; species Senecio squalidus. The sequence goes on from CAJVGC010000432.1 coordinate 35,420,035, forward strand.
GAAGTGATGGAACTACAGAGTATTTCTTGGTGGAAAAGAAGTATAAACATGGTATGAATGTGATGATCAACATGCTTAATGTGAAGTTGAAAGCTTATCAAGATTCTGAAGAAGCAGTTCAACTACTTTGGAAAATTAGATGTGATCACTGATCTTAGAAACTCAATGTGAAGAACAGATGAAGTTTTGGCAGCATTCCTTTTCATTATTATTGAAGAAACATAAGTTTATCATGGAAAACGGAAGTTTAGGGGGAGATTGTTGGGTTTGAAGTTGTTTTAGTGACGTATTACTAGTGAAGATGGTTCCTACTGGTCATCATGATAATTACTACTGGTTACTATTACTACTGGTGTTGTATGGTTTGCATGAGAGTTTCTATTGCTGATTAATGTTGTTGAGCTGACAATGTTTATCTATTACGATTTGTTAGCTATTATATTTATAAAGAATATATTTGATAAGTATGAAGTATATTCTATTAGATATTGTAACCCAATAATAGTTACGGTTAGTTAGCGTCGAGGTCTATAAATATAGATCGTTATATCTTTGTAAATATACGTCTATTACGAAACCTTCATTCTAATAGATTGAGGTTGTTGGTAGAAATCTTATGTTCTTGTTCTTATTGTTTATTCATATACATAAATTGTTAATCATAACCTTGTAAAATCAAAGTGTTGATCCGCTGCAACTTCTTTGATAGATCTAGATCTACACGTTTGTTTTATACAAACCTAGTTCATTAGATCCTGACAAACCTTGGATCTCCTGCCAAAGCAGTGAAAACCTAACAACCTCTTAACGAGCCTAAGGTGATCAAGGTTGAAGATGGTATTATTTGTTCTTGACTATAAGTCGTATGAATAAGATTAGAGAATAAGTGTGTAATTGTATGTGTAGGAGAGTAGAAGCGTGGGAGCATGATGTCAAGAAGATGATACGAGTGTGTTGGTATTTTTAGCCAACGTGTCTTGAGAAACCTAACGTCTGGCCATTTAATGATCATTATGTCACAATTGATGATGGGCTTCACCTCATCATGGCAGACATAGTGTCTCAACATTTATAACATTATGGTGGGTATAATGAGTGTATGAAATGTACAACACTTAATAAACGTTAAGACGGTTAGGATGTTGGGTACGAGTAATGGCATGCGCCAGGTTGTTGAAGCTACAATTGGTGTGATGGATGAACCTTCAAATCTACATCAGAGTTGTTATTTTGGTCTAAGTATTTAAGTCGGATCAATAAAGTTCATTATCCGACTTAAATCTTGGAAAGTCACCATGAAGACATTTAACTTGGAAGAACAAGTTTCAACATCAGAGTTAAATGAAGTTTATCCGAGTTGAAGTTAAATGAAGAATTAAGTTACTTTGTTAATCTAAAGTATTCTTAGATGAATATAAGGATATTTTATGTTATAAAATAGTTGTTAGATTTAGAGATATAAATAGTGGGAGAGGGTTTCATTTGAGATTGTGCTTGTATGTGTGTTCTAAAAGTGTAACAAACTTTCCCGCTTAAATTAAGCTTTGAACCATAATCAATCTTTTGCATTTATTTGTTCGATTACTTGTTCAATTCATCATTTCATTAGCTAGAACGTGATTTCGTCATCTTCTAGTTAAGCTAATCACCTAGTATTACGATCTAAGATAATTGCGTCAGGCGGACTTCATGCGCTAGGCGGGCATAATGACTTGTGCCAGGCGGGCGACATGGCCTGCGCCAGGCGGGCATCATGGCTTATGCCAGGTGGGCGTCATGGCGTCAGGCGAGTGTAATTCGCCCGATGGGCGTCATGTTGCCAGGCGGACACGGGACTTGGCTGCTGGGGAATTTAGCTCGGATACGGGGCTCTGACCACTAGGTATTTTGCTCGGCCACGAGTGTTGTCTACCTGGCGTTTTAGCTCCGTGACGAGGCTGCCCAGTCGGTGGGTAAAATTAAAATTCAAAGTGTTTGGGTCTTATATTCCATGGTAAGTTGAATGAAACAGCCTAAATGTTTTAAGATATGTGATCAATGGCTCCACGAGAAGGAGTTTGGCAAAATAGTAAAAGATACATGGAATCAAAATGAATTCAGATGTACAACTGATATTGTTCTGAAAAATAAAATCAAAGCTCTAAAAACAAAGCTTAAACAATGGAATAAGGCTCGATTAGAAAAGAGATCGAAACAAAAGAACGTTATCAGATAACATCTTGTGGACCGGGATTGCAAAGTGGAGGAAGGTAAGCTGGAAGATGGAGATATAAGAAAAAGAGAGATGGATGTTAGAGAGTTAATGGGTATTGAAAGACAACACCTTAAGCAAAAAAGTAAGATAAAGTGGGCAATCGAAGGTTATGAAAATTCCCACTATTTTCATGCGTCTATGAATAAGAATTTTAGAAACCAGGGGCTGATTTTGAATGGTGGATGGGTGGAAAATCCTAATTCCATAAAAGATGCAACTTTTCTACACTTTTTGAAGCAACAAGACCAAAGTTATGTTCAAAAGATTGTCTAATGAAGACTCATCTTGGCTAGAATAAAAAATTACCATGGAAGAAACCACTCTTGCGGTATGAACCTGCGATGGTCCCCTGACGGTTTGAATTTTAATTTTATAAAGAAGTTTTCGGATACACTTAAAGATGACTTTTTCAACTTTGTAAAACTCTTTGAATCGACTTGCAAATGGTTGTAATCCTTCATTTATAGTTCTTGTTCCTATGAAATCTGATCCGTTAGAGCTAAGAGATTACCGACCGATTAGTCTAGTCAGTTGCATTTATAAAGTGATCTCTAAAATTTTTGCTACTCGTTTAGCAAAAGTGATTGCTAAAATAATTAGTCCAAATCAAACGGGTTTCATTAAAGGTAGACAAATACAAGATGGTGTTCTCATTGCAAATGAGATTTTTAAACTTGCGAAGAATGATGATCTAAATATGTTGCTTTTCAGAGTTGATTTTGAAAAAGCCTTTGATTGTATTAGTTGGAACTTTTTGCAAAGTGTTACGTCACAAATGGGGTCTGGAAAGAAATGGTCTCGTTGGATCAATACGTGTGTTTCGTCGGCTTCGGTCTACGTGTTATTAAATGGCTCTCCAACTGAGGAATTCAAGATGGAAAGAGGACTAAGGCAAGGGGAACCTCTATCTGCGCTATTTTTTTTTACTCGTGGTGGAGGCTTTGCAAAACGTAATTACAGTTGCTTGTAACAAAGGGGTGTTTAGGGGTGCGTCCTTTAGTGATGATGGTGCAAATGTATCATTATTACAGTACGCGCATGATGCTTTGTTTTTGGGCGAATGTCTTTGAAAAATGCTAGAAGTCTAATTCATATTCTTGGTTTCTTTGGTGATGCTTCAGGTCTTAAAGTAAACATATCAAAAAGTCGGTTGTACGGTGTAGGTGTGGATTTGATTGAAGTTGAGAATGTTGCGAGGAAGATAAAATGTAGTTATGATAAGTTGCCTTTTATCTATCTTGGCTTGCCGGTAGGAAACAAAATGAGAAGTATTGATTCTTGGAGTGGGGTTTTAGACAAATTCACCAACAGATTGTCATCTTGGAAGTCAAGATGTTTGTCAATGGGAGGGAGGCTGACCTTGCTAAAGACTGTACTTGGTAGCTTGCCACTTTACTTCTTTTCTTTGTTTAAAGTACCCTAAAAAAAATAGAGGACCTTGAGTCCATCCGTCGAATAGATAAATTGGGTTAAATGAGATACAATACTTCTACAGAAAAGCAAAGGCGGTTTAGAGGTGGGAAGTTTACAGGCGAAGAATTATGGATTGTTAGGCAAATGTGGAGGTAGTACAATGAACCTGACTCCTTATGGAGAAGAACAATCTGTGCAATATATGGAACAAACGGTGGGCTCGGGTCAAATAACGTCGCGATGTTGGGTTCAGGTATCTGGGCTTCAATTGTCAAGTCTTGTGGCCTCATTGAGAATCTAGGTATCAATCATGAGAAATCCATATGGAAATCTGTAGGTTCTGGAGATAAAACATCATTTTGGAAAGATCGGTGGTGTAAAGAAATAAGTATCTTGATGTGCAAATTTCCTACACTTTATGCTTTTAGAAACAAACAAAGAAGCATCTGTAAAAGATAGATGGGTATTAAGGAACGGGATATGGTCTGGGAATTGGGATCGGAGATCGGACATAAGGGGAAGAACTTCGGATGAACCGGCTGAATTAAAGAAGGTTCTTACCGCTTTTTTCCATCAAAAAACTCATGTTTCTAATTCAAGAAAAGTTAATTGTTGATAGTAATAGATCATCTTCTTTACGATAGAACACGTGGGTGCCGATTAAGGTTAACTTATGCGTATGGAGAGCTCTATACAACAGGTTACCTTGCAAAATAAGCCTCCGAGAAAGGGGTGTTCAAATAGATTCAGTCAAGTGCCTGTTATGTATTTTGGAGGACGAAACTTTGGAACATTGTTTTCTTTTATGTGAAAAATTCAAAACGGTGTTGAGAAAGATTTATGCGTGGTGGAATATCTGACATTCAGGAAATAGTTGTCGAGAAGAATTTATTAATGAGCCTTTAACATTGATTCGCAACATTCTGGTAGCAAAGGCATTCCGTGGGGTGAAATTGGTGGCAAATATGATTTGGAGATGGCTTAACAAGGTGTATCATTCGGCTACTGGATAAAGAGATGCAACATTATTGGAGGATATTTTCCCATCTATCCAAAACACTTGTCTTCTTTGGATTTCTAATAGGTGCCGCGAAGTGGAGGTCGACTGAAGAGCATACCTGTGGAATTTGATTTTGCTAGGAACACAAATGTAATTTGATCTTTTACTTGTTTTTGTTGTTGGGGTTTCATCTTGTAGCTCCGCTCTTTTTTGTTTTGTGTTCCGTTTATTGATATATAAATGTGTTATCGTTCAAAAAGAAAAAAGATCAAGATAAAATAAGTATACACGACTGGCCCCCACATTTTTCATTTTTATTTTATCTTTTAATAAAAGTTGCTTTTATTTGGTTTTACTTTTGTTAAAAAACAAAAAGCATTTGTTTTTGACAAAAATAAAGTCAAAATTGCTGGTGTGTTACTCCTGCAAAACATACTATTATTATCCAACGAAGTTGTGATTCTAAGATAAACGAAGCGCATCAAGGTATCATCATATTCCAATCGCAGTTTTTAGGGTTTATGTTCCAGTTGTAGATTTTAGGTTGAAATTAATGGTAATTATGATAATAAGTAGTTAAATAAAATGGAGGCAAATGAAAGATTAGAAGAAGAAGAAAAACAAGAAATATGGAGTTGGGGTGCTGGTACAGAAGGACAATTAGCAACCCTAAAACTTGAAGATGAATACCTTCCTCAATCCCTCCCTATTCTCCCTTCGTTTTCGTTTCTTTCGTGTGGCGGTGCTCATGTCATTGCTCTTACTCCCACTAATCAAACCTTCACTTGGGGAAGAGGTTCATCTGGTCAGCTTGCCCATGGGAATCTCCTCAATGCCTTACAACCCACATTAGTACACCTCTTAACTAACTTAAATATTACCAATGTATCAGCTGGATGGAACCATTCCGGTTTTGTTTCAGGTTCCCTCTCACTTTTTCAACATCTCATTATGTCCATTACTCTCATTCATTTTTGCTTCTTTTCTTTTAGAATGTGGACAACTTTTTACTTGTGGAGATGGCTCGTTTGGTCAGCTTGGGCTTGGTGATTACATATCACGAAATTCTCCAATAAAAGTCTTGAAATTTACATCAAGGCTTGTTCAACAAATCGCGTGTGGGATGCGTCATTCTCTAGCTTTGTTGAAAGGTGAACATGGAGAACAGGTATATGGTTTTGGAAGTGGAAAGCGTGGTCAACTTGGAATCTCTAAAGAGAAAGTCAAATCAATAAATAATCCGCAGAGTGTTCTTGGATTGAACGAGGTCAATGTTAGTAGTATTAGTGCGAATGGAGATCATAGTGCAGCTTTATCTTGTGAGTGAGTTTTTCTTGGTTGAAAATTTGAAATCTTGGTTTTTAAAACTTATGATATTCACTTTTATTTTATCTCGCGTTTTATTAGCTGATGGGCATTTGTTCACTTGGGGACGAGGATTTGGTGGTACCCAAGATGTGTGTTATCCCAGTCGTGTGATTTCACCTTTCTCGTTTACACAGGCTGCCCTCGGGTGGAATCATGCCTTAGTTTTAACAGGTACAACGTGAAATGCGTTTACTCACTTAAATTCTTGAATACTTGTCCTCATTTCACTTTGAATATCAAATTTTTATGTATAAAGAGTACCCTACCTTCTGAGGTAATTACTAGTTTATGCGTTCATATCAATTTTGATTTTAAATTGTTGTTTGTTATTTAAAAGTCAAACAAGGATAACACTGCTTTGACAAGTTTGAAGTAAAAATAAATGAAAAAACGGTGGTGATCTTCTTTTCATCATATTCTCGAGTTGGAAAAAGGAAAATATGGCATGTTTTAATCATTTTTTTTCTTTGTATTCTCGACTGGGAGAGAAAGGGAAAGAAAGCTGATCATTTTCCTGGTATACCGTTGATATATAAACTTGAATTATTGGCTATTGTCTACAGATGAAGGGGAAGTTTTAATGCTTGGACGCCACCACGGGGTTCTGAACAACCCTCAAAAGGAAAACTTGACTAGGCGTATGTTTCATCTTTACTCTACTAATGTAACAATGAATTCTTGAATTGAGTTAACTGTCTTTGTTTTAATCTTTTAGAAGGAATCTAAATACCGAAATTCCTAGTTCGTTATACAATCTCTTTAATTTTGTTAGTCCATGTGGTTGTTATTACCTTTTAGCTTAAGTTAATGTTCCCTGGTATAAATTATATGCAGAGGCTTTAAACGAAATCCATTTAGAGAAAGTTTGTGGTCTGAATGGGATAAAAGTTGTAGGAGTGGCATCAGGATCAGAGCATTCTGTCCTTACTACAGGCAAGTATTCTGGTGTATATATTTATTATCGACTAAATGCTTTATGCTCGAGAATTGTATGATTCCAATGCATTTTCGGGTGTCAATTCTTAAAAAGATCGAATTATCTGCAGAAAACGGCGTGGTAATGTCTTGGGGATGGGGTGAACATGGTCAGCTTGGTTTAGGAGACACATCTGATCAAACTAGTCCTCAGCTTGTTTGCATGTCCCAGAACGTTGCACACAAAAATATAATTTCAAAAGTCTACTGCGGAAGTGGTTTTACATTTTCTGTTCGAACTTGGAGAGCCAATCAACCATAAAGACTACAACAAGTGGTGGGATTGGGTACAAACTGCAAGTTGCATAATTGCTGTTGTTTTCAGCTTAACAATGGAACTGATTGTACTAATCATTAACAGCGTAGTATGGAGTAATTTTATTTTGATTTCAACTTCTTAACCATTTTGTCAGGATCAAATAAGTTATGTAAATACAACCACATTTTGAATAAAGATCTTGATCTATTAAAGAAGTTTAGCAGCGGATTTAAACACTTTGATATTACAAGTTTATTGATTAAACGAATATTGTTTATAATGAACAAGAACAATAACGAATATCAACAATAAACCTCAATATATTAATTTTTAATGATCCATCATATACGTGTTTTTCTTAATACAAGGATCTATGTATTTATAGACTTTGAGGCTAACCTATCAAATCTAGGAAATGACTAAACAATTACAATTGTAATATAACTACGATTGTAAATTAACTACAAATATGGAAAAGACAATTACAAATCTATTCTAATTTTAACTAAACTCTTCATGCAGTAGTAATAGAAGACGGGAAGTAGTAACAGTATTGAGCAGTAGTAACCATCAGTCTTGCAGTAGTAACCAATATAGTTGCAGTAGTAACTGGTATACTTGTAGTAGTAACTGGGCAGTAGTTGAGCAGTAGTAATGAACTTTAATTGATTTTCATCAGTTTAATCCCAACAATCTCCCCCTAAATTTGAACTTTGATTATCATTAAAGTAACAAGTTTCATTACATATAAATGATGATTACAAAACTAATTTTTATCGTTCTTCTTCTGTTTAGATCTTTCTTCATTCATCTTCAGTTGTTCTTCATTTCGTTGAAGCACCATTCTCCATACCAAATCATTGGCCATCTGAGATTGTTTTAGGGCAAACAACCTGATAGTGATCATCTCATGTAAAGTACCAAAGTCCAAATCATACTTTCTTTCCACTAAGTAGAACCTGATCACACCTTGTTTTCTAATGATTGGATGCACCCCACTTCTTTTATACATAACCCACTTAATCACTGGATCATATCCTCCTCTGTGAAATACATTTCTATACATCTCAACTTCAGAAGTAAACATACCATTTATCCAATCAAGAGCAAGATCAGTTCCAGAGCATGAACCTCTGTTATGTGAGTACTTTCTTACTCCAATTTCATGCAGTCTGACTACTTGTGAAGTCTTTGATCATTCTGTAGAAAGCAAGCATTTGGTACTTATTGTTGTCAGCTCTTGTAACCAAGTAAGTTGTTTTGTTTTCCCCTCCAACAAACTCCCAATCAATGATTTCTGGTAGCTCATCTACTAAAGGCTCAACATGTATGCCTTCTTCATGAAGAGAAAGCTGAACAATCATCAGGAGATATCTCTACATCTCCTCCCTCTCCACTATTGCAGTAGAATCAACAAGAATAAACTGATTTGAAGCAGTGGTTGATTCATCAAGTGGTGTTTCAGCATGAGTGGTTTCAACTGTAAGGTTATCCTTTTTTGTAGTAGTTGGCACCTCCACTCTCTGTTTCTTGTTAACTTGTTTAGAAGAAATAGACTTCTTCCTTTTCTGCTTCTCAGGAGTAACAATAGGTTGAGATTTTAATGGATTAGGAATTACTTGTCCATGTTCATCTAGCATCCTAGCTCCAACTTCATGAGCCCTCTTCACCAACCTTTCTAATTCATACCTCTCCTTTTCTTGTTGTTGTGTTAACCTGGCAACTTCTTCCTTATCTTTCTTCCTCTCCTTTTCAAACAATCCTAGAATGTTTCCAAAGCTCATGGGACCTAAAGATTTACCACTATACAATCTGTCCTTCAAATAGTTCATGAACTTTTGTTTATCGGTAGTTATCTTCTTTCTTGATTGTCTTTTTGATTTCTAGCTTTGACTTATTTGCAGCTTCACTTATTTTTATCTTGGCAAGCTCTTTGTTATACTCAGCAAGCAAAGTCAGTCTTTCCTTCTCCTCTCTTTCAATCCTCTCAAATTCTCTCCTTTGGAGTTCTGCATGTACTTTTCTTGAAATGGAAGCATCTCTAGACACATCCATAGTTTCAGAAGCAACTTGTAAGGCAACAAGCTCATGTAGTCTCAATTTATTGGTTTCTTCTGTTGTCTTTTCAGTCTCTTATTCAACCAACACTCTTTTACCTTTGCCTTTTACTATAGAGTCATTTGGATCAACCCTTCTTCCTCCGGTATGTTGCACTGGTATGTTGAGTTGTCTTGTGTCAAGAGGAATGATTGGAGTGACACCATATCTTGTTGTAGGATCCATCACATAGTCTTCACCCTCAACTATTCTTGATTCAGAAACAGTAGGAATAGTTACTCCTTTTTCCTTGGGTCTTTTGGCTTGTTCTGGCTTCCTTTTCCGAATAATGTCACTTTTTATCTTTAATAACTCTTCAGAAAGTGTCCTTTCTTCAGTTATGGGTTCATCAACAGCAACAGTAATCACAGTAGAAATGGTTGGAGGAGCAGTAGTAGTAACCACAGTAGGAATGGTTTCTGATTGAGTTACTGCAGTAGTAAAAACAGTTTGATCAACTACAGAAGTAACAGCAGTAGTAACAACTTGATCAACTGTAGAAGTAGGAACCACAGTAGTAACATCATTCACTTGCTCCCCCTCAACTGCAATAGTATATTACCCTCATCGTCAATTACCAACTCTTTCTCCCCTTCAACTGTAGTAGTAACTGCATCATTGTCACTTTCATCACTTCCTTCTAGGTTTTTCTCCTTCTCCCCATCATCTGCAGCAGTAACTGCAATAGTAGCATCAACAGTGGTAATAGATTGGTCACCACCTTCCGTCTCTTTATCTTTCTCCCCCTCAATTTCAGCTTCTTTCTCCTCATGTATTAGAGATAATACTGCAGCAAAAACTGATATTGCAGTACTAACTCCAGAAGCAGTAGAATCCTCATCAGTCTTCTTTATAACTTGAGTCTCCCCCTTTATGTAATCACCATCCCTATCTAAAGAAGAACTTGAGGACTCAGAGGGCAAAGGAGAGGTACCAACATCCTTCATCACAAGCCTCTTCTTCTTAAGCTGAAATTTTAGATGTATCTACTTCTGCACCATCTTAAGTACCAACTTCTTGAGGACTACAAGCTCCTCTGCCTGTTTATCCACCTTGGCAGTAAATTTTAGGCATATGTCCATCAATTCCATGTTAGAGTTTTCACAACTATCCTCACCCCCCCTTTCTGTTGGGTACCAACAGAAGGAAGATCATAGGAAGGAATAGAAGAAGGAGCCTCCTGCCTAGCATAAGCATCTCTTCCCCCATTGTTTCTTGGCACCTGGGTCCACCTTCCAATGCTGCCTCAAAAGAAGCATCATCAGATAGTGTTGCCAATGGTTGGGTCTTAAAGCCTGTCAAACTGTCCTGTGCACTACTAGGTGATGCAACAGTAGTTTGAGCCCTTCCATCATGGTCATCCCTCTCCTTAAAGACCACCTCCCAGAGCCTGGGAAAAAGCTCATTGTGTTCCCATAATAAATACTCACCTGAAGGTTGTTCAGGCAAGGTGCTTTCAAGAAAAGGTTCAGGGGTAGGTTTAGACACAAGAAAAGGAGGAGTTCTGTTTTTTTTTCTTTTGAAATGTAACACAACAGGAGGTTGTTGTGTGTTTTGAGAAGCTGACTGAGTGGATGATTTAGTCACAGATGGAGTGACAGTAGGAACTAGTGAGGTACTCACAGTAGGAACTGTAGAAGTACTCACAGTAGAAACAATGGCAGGTGTGGGTTGAGACAAAGGTTGATCACTTTGTCTCTCACCTGAAGAAGGTGTTACCCCCATCATTGTAGAGAACAATGGGGTAAATGGCCAGAAAAACCCTTATTTACTCTTTTCGTATTAACAAAAAAAATTTTACCAGTAAAAACAGATTTGGATTTAGAAAGATCCTAAATCTCACAGTTTAGAATAAGTTGTAGAAACCTTGGATACATCAAAAAAATTTGATCAGGATGAGCCAAGTTCAACAAGATACCATCAAAGATCAGTTTTGAAAAATTGAAAAATTGGTTTGTTATAAGACAGACCATGGTAGTAGCCAAAGAACTGCCTACTTCATTCCAACCTGTTCTTTTATGAGAAAGGGATTGTTGCAAAGTATGCATCAAAAATTTCCATTGAGGAGACAACATTGATTTTTGAAAAGAATTTGTTGTTAGTTGTCCCTCATATCCCATTCTCTGAAAGTTTTCAAAAAGAGTTTGAATAGGGAGAGTGAATATATCTTCTGCATCCTGAAGTTGAAGATGATGTCTGAGAGATGCTTCAGACACAATGATTTTTCTTCCATCCACAGTTTCTGCAATAACAGGGACATTACTTTGTGTAGAGACAGCAGCAATAACCTAGAAACTCCTAACATGATCTTCTTGAATCTCTAGGAAAATAGTCAATGCATATTGTGTATATCAATTGTTCAAGACATCAGTTATTGGATGGAACTCATGATTGTCTTTTGTTTTAGTCAGATTAGCACAGACATTGTGAAGGTCCCAGTGGTCCGATCTACAGGATTAAACCAAACTAATCACGAGGCGGAATCTCGTAATCAGTAGAACAAACAAGTAATAATCGAATACAGTAAATAACAAATACGAATTACCGAATTCCAAATACTTTATATATTGAATCACTCAATTACAATAAAGTATTCTCAGAACTCTCTCCCTCAGTCTGTCTGCCAATCATTAACCATTAACCCTAAACCTAAACTCAATGTCTCTTTATATAGAGACATGTTCACAGGCTTGGGCCATTAATGGGCTCATGGACTATGCAAAGTCCAGTAGCACCCATAACAGACTAAATAGCCCACTTAAAAATACAATGTTATTGGGCCATTACAGACTCAAATAAACTATTACTAAAGACTTAATTAATCTAGAACAACTGTCACAGATATTGCACCAACAAACTCCCCCTTGACTCTTGCTTCTAGATTCCGTTATACGCTCAAAGTCTTTATAGTCTTTTACTCGTTGTGTTCCTTGCAGGTTCTTCTAACTCATCATTGTCTTGAATAACTCCCCCTGAATTGTTGCAATAATTCAGTCTTCTCCGTTTACGCTTGTGAAGAGTTAGGCAGCTCCTTTTAGTGGTCCGATCTACAGGATTAAACTATACCAATTACGAGGCGAGATCTCGTAATCAATAAAACACGCAGATTATAATCGAAAGCAATAGACACAAAAACACAATTACCGAATTCTTAATACTTTGATTAACAAACACTGTTATAATCCAAAAGTATTAATCCGAATTCTCTCTTAAACCAACAAACTCCCCCTTGACTGTTGCTTCTAGATTCCGTTATACGCTCAAAGTCTTTATAGTCTTTTACTCGTTGTATTCCTTGCAGGTTATTCTAACTCATCATTGTCTTGAATAACTCCCCCTGAATTGTTGCAATAATTCAGTCTTCTCCGTTTACGCTTGTGAAGAGTTAGGCAGCTCCTTTTGTTGTTGTGAACTTCGTTGTTTATCAGGGTCTTCATCACAAGTTGTCTCAACTAAGTTCATCATTTTTGCTTGTATTCTTCGAGCTTCCATAAAAGTCAACAAAACTCCCCCTGAGCTGTCTAACAATGAACAACGTGTCAAACAACAATTTCAAGAGTAGAGTCTCGTACGCGCTTTGTAACCTGCAAACAAACGTTAGTAATTTTTTTTTTTTTTTTTTTTTTTTTTTTGAGATATCGACACGAAATTTTGAGCTTTTCATGTCGATTCTAATTTTCATAAAGATAAATATACAAAATTACAAAAATTTCAGCTAAGCTAGCAATGATCAGTTATGGTGGGGAACCCATGCCATAACACGTCTTGATTGTCCTCTTTCGTTTACGTAGACAAACTCCTTGAAGAAACCATCATCTTTAGTAACAGTAGCTTGAACTTTAGAATTCAGGTGGTTCCTCGGTGGACAATAAGATCTCGATTGCTGATAGAATGAATTTACTCTCTGACTCGGGCAGTATGGAGTAGAAGTTCTAAAAGAAGGTCGAAATGGACGCGGTTGAAATGAACGATCATTAGAAACACCCGTGTGTTCCTGTTTCTTAATCCACTTTTGAGGCACCTGTTTCCGTACAGGTGAATATGACCGAGCCATTGAGTGCCGAGCATGCTGCACCTGTTTCCGTACAGGTGAGTGTGAATGAGCCATTTGTTTAGTCTTTGGTGAAGACGATCTGCTAGCTTGCTCTTTCTTCGGAGAAGGAGATCTGTTGGCTTGCTTTTGCTTCTTCTTTGGACATACCGAGGCTACGTGACCATGTTCACGGCATTTAAAACACATTAAGTCATCCATTGGCTGTTTGGGTTTTGAGTTTTCAGCTAATGTACTCATTTTCGTTTCCGAAACATTTGAATCAGTTGAAGCACTTGACTCGGTTTGATCGTTCCTTGTAGAGGAAGATTCACATGAAGAGTCAACATTGTTTTCCTTCACGTCACATTCAGTTTTAAGAAAACTATAATTGTGATTAAAAGGTGGAGGTGTTTCATTGTATCCCAAACCAGTGCGATTACCAGTTGGCCTTTGACGACTCAAGATAGAATTTAAAGTACCAGAAGAAGTGCGAAACTGTTCGATCTTCCTTTCCTGCTCAGTTAATCTGATTTCACAGTTGTTCAACTCTTGGACTTTCTCAGCAAACTTTTTCTTTTCATTTTCAAGATATTCATATAAATTATCAATTTGACGTGTTAAGGCACTGACATTTGACAAAAGTTCCTGGCGGTCCTTCTCGTTTTGATAATATTTCTTAGCAAAATCATCTTTTTGACAAGTTTTTATTGATAAGTTTTGCTTAAGTTCAGTTTGGTGAGATTCCAAATGAGATACTGACTTAGCCAGTTTATCATTTTGTAGAGTCAAAATAGTGTGAGATTTACATAACTCATTCACCAATTTAAAATCGAGAAGTACCTTTGACTTTTCAGTGTTGAGACCAGCCATTTTAGCAACGAAGTTCTCATTGGATAGATCCACTGTGCAGCTACAAACCTTTAATTCAACATTTTGAATATTCTCTTCATTTGAGCTAATTTCACTTGCAGTACTAGAATCACCTTCAGTACTACCGGCTTCACTGCGAACTTCCTCAATAGATGTCATGAGTGCTTGATCCGTTATTGCGTTTGCAGTTAAACTTATTGACACATATTCTCTAAATCTTTCAATGATTTGTGCCATAGTTAACGTTCGCTGAGCTTGTTTATTTTCAAATTCATCCCTTACTAAGTTTACATATGTCTCCCACTGATTAGGCAAAGCATCCAAGAATCTCTCTATTTTCTCATTTTCATTAACTACTTCACCGTGTTTGGAGAGATGTGTAAGTAGATAAGAGTATCTGGTGACTGTATCTTCAAATGTTTCGTTGATTTCGGCTCTGAATGTAGAAAGTTGTCGTTTAATGAGGTTTACTCTAATTTTCCTTTGCGTAGCAGTTCCAGCGTACTGAAATTCGATATCCTTCCAAAGTGCATGTGAAGTAGTATGACGTTCGCATATATGCACCATTTTAATTGGCAAAGCCATTTTCAGACTTGCCCAAGCTTTGTTTTCAGCGTCATAAATTCTGCGTTGTTCAGTTGTGAGTTCATTGTGTGGAATTTGTGTAGCTATACCGCCTGCGGAATTATTTGTTGGAGCGACATATGCTGTTTCGATATTTAACCACATTTGAACGTCATTGAATTTACAGTAAGATTCAAATTTGTCTGCCCATTCGTAATAAAGAGACTTATCACTTAATTTAGGTGGACTATCGGATTTTAAAGAGTCCATTAAAGAGTCCATTTCTTTATTATTTGTCAAATTAGTTAAGTCCATCGTCCAAGTAATAAGTCCAATTAATCAGTCCAATTAATTTAATCCAAAACAATTCAGTCCAATATACGAGTCCAAGTGGAGACTGAAAGGTCCAAGTCCAATTAATCAAGCCCAAATCGAAAATCAAGCCCAATTAAATAATTTGTGGAGTCCGTCAAGAAACAGCAGCCAAATTCTGGTTAATCTTCCACGAACAAAATCAAATAAATATGAATATCAAAAGCAATTTGAATCAGTTTTGCCGAACATGTACCCACGAGCATCCACTGACGAATTATTAATTAAAATGAATCCAGTTGGCCACGAACAACTGATCAAATCACGAAATTAAGCCAATCACGAACATCAATTTCTAAATCTTCTACGAACAAAAATCTGAATCAAACGAAGAAGTTGATGTTCGTTTCCTTCAAGGAAGACGATGTTCGTCTACAGTCACGAACAAGCGCTTATAACAGCCACGAAGATGTTTCAAACAGCTTTTTCACGAACAACATCCACGAACACAAATAATCACAATCAAACACAGATTAAGTCACGACGAACAAGTGATTACTACGAACATGATATAAACAGTCACGAAGATAAATTAAAACGAAGATGATGTTCGCTGTTTTCCACGAAGATGAATTCAAACGTGGAAGATGTTCGTCCTCTTCAATGGAGATGATGTTCGTCGCCCTTCAACGAAGATGATTGATAGCCACGACGATGAACTAAACGAAGATGATCAAACGAAGATGGCGAGACGAAGATGATGGCGGCGAGACGAAAATGATCGCTGGATTTTAATTTGACGAAGATGATGGCGGCGGAAGTGTGTGATTCATTTATCCCCAATTTGATTTTTGGCTGCTTTGTGTGTGTGTGACGGCTGAGAAGAAAGAAAAGAATCAGTCCACAAAGTTACTTTCTCCCTTTTTTTTTTAATTTCTTTCCAATGCCACGGTTTGGCCCAAATCACCAAGGCCCAATATAATAGTTTAGTTGAGGCCCAATTAACAGTCAAGAGCCCAATATGATAATTTTAATTTGTAGCCACGAAGATGATTACGGTAAAAAAAAAATTCCAGCCGGCAATGAAAAGTCAACGAACTTGACTGACTGGTCAACGAAGATGATTATTGAATTGTAACAAAAGTCAACAAACTTGACTGACTAGTCAATGAACTTGGCCGCCACAAACCCTAAAATTTAATAAACCCTGATTCTTAATAGCAGCCGCGAGAAAAATTGAAGAACCCTAATTCCCAAAATCGATTAAAACCTGATATATAATCCTGAACCAAATCTCGATAGAGAGCAAACAATGCGTTTGCTCTGATACCAATTGAAGGTCCCAGTGGTCCGATCTACATGATTAAAACAAACTAATCACGAGGCGGAATCTCATAATCAGTAGAACAAACAAGTAATAATCGAATACAGTAAATAACAAATACGAATTACCGAATTCCAAATACTTTATATATTGAATCACTCGATTACAATAAAGTATTCTCAGAACTCTCTCCCTCTGTCTGTCTGCCAATCATTAACCATTAACCCTAAACCTAAACTCAATGTCTCTTTATATAGAGACATGTTCACAAGCTTGGGCCACTAATGGGCACATGGACTATGCAAAGTCCATTAACACCCATAACAGACTAAATAGCCCACTTAACAATACAATGTTATTGGGCCATTACAGACTCAAATAAACTATTACTAAAGACTTAATTAATCTAGAACAACTGTCACGGATATTGCACCAACACATTGTGTCTATCAATGAACTTTAGGGCTGCCATTCTTGGTGGAGGAAAGATTTTTGATGATTGAAACTGTATTGAGAAAATTAGGGTTCTACCAGTTTGGGGATTTTTGAAAATTTAAATTTGATTACGAATCCCTTTTATAGGCCAATTGGGGCAACAAGTTAGACAATTCGTGACTGGACGCGAGCCGTAGTTTCAAAAATTAGGTCCAATTGTAGATTGCCACGTGTAAAAGTGAGTTGAAACTTGGAATTTTGACTTGCCAACGCAGTAGTAACAGAGTAATTTATTGTTTAAAAATTACCATGCAGTACTAATTGTTGTAGCAGGAACACATTAGACAGTATTAACCAGGTCAGCCATAGTAATAAAACTACAGGCCGTACTATCCAGTCTTGCAGTAGTAATGAAACTACTCGCAGTACTAACCAGTCCAGCAGTAGTAATTAAATTACTCGCGGTACTAACCAGTCCAACAATAGTAATGAAATTACTCGCAGTACTAACCAGTCCAATATTAGTAATAAAACTACTTGCAGTACTAACCAGTCTAGCAGTAGTAATAAAACTATTGGTAGTACTAACCAGTCTAGCAGTAGTAATAGAACCACTGGTTGTACTAATAATACTTAGTCTAATATACTACTACTATTAATTTTGCAGTAGTAACATAGGGCAGAACTAAAAAGTAAAGCACTAATGAACTTTAAAGGTTACTACTGCAGTACCAAAATTGTCTTATAATTGGACAATTTAAAGTACTATTTGGTACCCATTCATTCAATATTGAGCATTCCAATACTACTAATCAAGAATGTAAATCTTCCCACATCAAAATATTTTGTGAGAAGATCTGCAAATTGATTGTCATATGAACCTTTTCAAAATGTATAAACTTCTTCTTATTGCAGTCTCTGATAAAGTGGAATCTAATTTCAATATGCTTGGTCTTGGTGTGCTTCACTGGATTATTGATAATGCTGATTGTACTCTTGTTATCAATGTAGATAGGAGTATTGATAAATGCATAGAATCCATCATCTGATTGTGTATCCACAACACCTGGGCACAACAATTGGATACTGCAACATACTCTGCTTCTGTGGATGAGGTGGACACAGTTGTTTGCTTCTTACACTGATAGGACACCAATCTTGAACCCAGAAATTGACATCCACCTGATGTTGATTTTCTGTCCAAGCTCTCACCTCCATAATCACTATCAGTGTATGCAATTAATTCAAAAGGAGAATCCTTAGGATACCGTAAACCTAAAGTAGGTTTTCCCTTCAAATATCTAAGGATTCTCTTGACTGCATGAAGATGGGACATCTTTGGCTTGGTTTGATATCTAGCACACACACACACTCCAAATATAATGTCAAGTCTTGATGTTGTTACATACATGAGTGATCCAATCATAGACCTGTAGTTGTGTATATCTACATCCTCCCCCTCAAGATCTACATTCAGTTGCTTATGAGTTTCTATTGGTGTACTTTCAATCTTGGCTTCTAAAAATCCAAACTTGGTTAAGATGTATTTCACATATTTTGATTGACTTATAAACAGGCCATCTGGTTTCTGTTTTACTTGTAGACCAAGAAAGAAGGTTAATTCACCCATGGAGCTCATCTTGAACTTGTTGTGCATCAGTTGTTCAAACTCCTTGCACAAGGTATCTTAAGTTGATCCAAAGATGATGTCATCCACATATATTTGTGCTAGGAGAATGTTAGTGTTAACCTTTTTGATGAAAAGAGTCTTGTCAATTGTTCCTTTTTGAAAATTATTCTTGAGCAAGTAATCATACAGTGTTTCATACCATGCTCTGGGAGCCTGATGAAGACCATACAGTGCCTTATCCAATTTATAAACTAAATGAGGATGTTTAGGATCTTCAAAACCAGGAGGCTATTTGACATAAACCTCTTCTTCAATCAGCCCATATAGAAAGGCACTCTTGACATCCATCTGATACACCTTGAATCCTGGATGCATAAGCAAGAAATATCCCGATAGCTTCCATCCTAGCTACAGGAGCAAACACCTCTTCATAATCAATCACTTCTTCCTGTGTCTATCCTTGAGCAACCAATCTTGCTTTGTTTTTAATGACTATGCCCCTCTCATCTTTCTTGTTCCTAAATATCCATTTAGTTCCAATAACCTTTCTTCCTTTTGGTAGTTGTACCAAATTCCAAACATACTGTAACTTGAACCGAAATAGTTCCTCTTGCATTGCCTCAATTCATTTTGGATCTAAGAGAGCCTCTTGGACTCTCTTTGGTTCAAGTTGAGATAAGAAACAGGCATAAAGACAGGTATTTAGGTCTATGTATGCGTCTTTCTGTTGCTTGGTTTGACTACTGGTTTGCATTGATGTGTCAAAATCATCCATACCTTGTAAGATAGGATGGTTCTAGTGTATTCTTGAAGTTGGAAATTTCTCTAGGCTTATAGATGACTGAAGGTTTCTCTCATTAGGTTCCGGTAAGTCAAACCCAGGAGTTGGAGAACTTGTACTTATGGGAGTGAAGACTTCATCATTAGTGTCTTCGTCAGCTACTATCTTTTCCACTCCATCTGAGTCAACTTCTACCATGTGTGGTACTCTATTTGGTCTGAGTACATTTTCTGAGTTAGGAAGTGGAGTACTTGTAGCATTAGTACTGCTTTCTCCATCATTAATACTGCTATTTTCACTATGAACTCTGTGAGATTCATCTTCAATCTCTTTCTCTATTGTATCAATAATATTAGGGGGATCAACTGTGTATACAGGAAGATATACATACTCCATGGCATCTAGTCTTTCAGTCCCAGTGACGGCAGTTGAAGTTGATGTTGTAGGAGAAGTATTTGCATCATTGATATTTGAGGATTTTTTGAACTCATATCCAAAGTCCAAAGACTTTGTTAAAGCATCAATATCAAATAACCAATTTGGTCTGTTTCACATTGTGTGTGGTGTGTCTCATTAAATGAGACATTTGCACTCTCTTCAATGATACTAGTCCTATGATTGTATACTCTATAAACTTTACTTTGTGAAGAATAGCCAACAAAGTAACCAGCATCAGCTTTGCTCTCAAATTTCCCAAGATAATCCTTTGAGTTTAGAACAGTACATGGACACCCAAAAGCTTTGAAGAAGCTTATTAAAGGTTGTCTATTGTGCAACAGTTCATAAGGAGTCTTGTTCTGAGATTTCACCAGTAGCACCCTGTTTTTCACATAGCATGCAGTATTAACAGCTTCTTCCCGAAAGAAGATAGGCAGGTTTGAATCAGCTAACATACTCCTAGCAACTTCAATTAGAGTGTTGTTCCTTCTTTCAGCAACTCCATTTTTTGGGAGTTCTTGCATCACTAAACTATCTTTTAATCCCTTTTGTGTCATAAAAGGTATTCATCACACTATTCTTGAATTCAGTACCATTGTCACATATGATCTTCTTTACTGTCAGATTGATTTGATGTTCTACCTTAGTGAAGGAAGAGATGAGTATTTGACTTGTCTCATCTTTGATTGCTAGGAAGTACACCCAGGTGTATCTAGTGTAATCATTAGTGATTACATAGCCGTAAGACTTCTTTGCTATACTCCTTACATTTGTTGGACCAAACAAATCCATATGTAGTAAATGTAAAGGAGTAGTAATGGTGTTGACTTCCTTTTATCTGTGAGAGGTTTTGTGTTGTTTTCCTTTAAGACATGCTACCAAGTTGTCTTCAATAGAGAATTGTTTGTTGTGAAGACCTCTCACCATATTAGATTTGACCAGTTGATTGATGTTCTTGAAGTTCATATGACACATCCTCCGTGCCATAGTGTTGATTCACCAATTGTTGCTTTTGAGAGAAAGCAATTTATTGCTCTAGTTGGAGAAATCTTTGACAAATCAAAACAATATACATTATCCTCTCTTGGAGTTCTCAGTAGTACTGTGCTTTCATCAATCACATAACCAGGTTCCATTATTAAACATTCGTTATATGTGAAGATTGTTGTATTCTTCTTGTCACACATTTGTGACACACTTAACAAGGTGTACAACAACTGTTGAACATAGAATACATCTTCAAATATAATCTTCCCATTGCTCACTATTCCTTTCCCAATAATCTTTCCTCCTTTTAGATTTCCACCAAAAGCAACATATCCTCCATTGAATTTTTCAAAGTTTTGAAGACATGATATGTTGCCTGTCATGTGCTTGGAACAGCCACTATCTACATGCCAACTGCTTTCTTCCTCTTTTATTGGTTGTTCCTGCACATAATGAAGAGAATTAGTTCCTTTTGGGAACCCAAGCCAAGGTTGACTTGGGTTTACCCATCTCATCAAACTAACTCACCTTCCTTTGGATTAAGTTTTCAAAACCAGTTTGTTTAGAAGGTTGAGTCACTTTGACTTTTGGTCTCCAAACCTTTTTAGTTGTTTTTGCAGTTTTAAAAGGTGCAATATTAACAAACTTATGTGATGCAGTATTAACAGATGCAGTTTTAACAAAATTCTGTTTTACAGCATTAATAGATGCAGTTTTAACAGAATTCTGTTTTGCAATATCAACAGGTGCAGTATTAACAAAATTCTGTTTTGCAGTATTAACAAGTGCAATATTAATAAAATTATGTTTTGCAGTATTAAATTTGTTTCTACTGTGTTTAAAGTAACTTTCTTTTAGATTTTTGTTAATGCTCCTTTTTCCTTGTGCAGTATTAACATAGTCATACTTTGCAGTATTAACTCTGTTAGTACTATGCATGTGAGATTTTCTTTCTGATTTGGACACAACAACTGGTTTGTATTTTTTAGCATAATTTTCCATGTTTATTAGATGAATCGGACTTGATTTTATACCCTAACCCTCTATGGTGTTTTTGTAATAGTTTCTTTTGATTTCAGGGTTATAAAAACAAATTTTTGCATAGTGATTTGCCTTTCCACATATGTAACAAACTTTTACTGGTCTTTTAAGGATTTGAACTTGTTGTTTCTGAGATTGTAACTGGTTCCTATTTCTCTGATTTCCTCTAGTATCTATATGTACCCAGGTTTTCTCTTTGAGACCTTTTAAGTTTTGACAACAACTACATTCACATTTAATGTCTTTCTTAATTTGTTGACTGGGAACCATTGACACTAGACTTTGTGAATTAGGTTGAGTAACTCCTTCAATTGTGATCATATGATTTTCTAGAGGAATGTCATTATTTTCCCAATCTCGTTTACTCTCTTCAACTAAGTCCTCAATCAGAACTTCTTCAAAATTGATTGGATCAATTGTGAATGATTATGTTGGTGGTGCCTGTGAGATTAGAATCCTAGGTTTGTCTAAAGATGGAGGAATATAATTTTGATTGAATGGTGGGGCTACTTCTTTATAACCTATTCTTGATTTTGATTTTCGAATAATTTGTTGTTGAATAAGGTTATTTACAGATTGTGAAGCATACTCTAACTTCCCTACATTCAATTCAACTTGATCTTTTTCCCTCATTAATTCTTTTAATTTCTTCCCTATATTCCTTTAATTTCACTAACAAATTATCTCTCTGCCATTCTACAAATTTTATCTTATCTTGATAGCTTAATTCATTAGTTTTGTAAGATTTTATTTGAGATTCTAGATTTTCAATTCCCCTAGAGGTTGATCTTCTTTGTTCTTCTAATGTTTTAATTGTGTCACAAATAATTTGATTATGATTTCTGTATTTAAGCATGATATCTTTACATTCAGGAGAACATAGTTTAGAATTTACCTCAGGTGAGAGAGAAGATGATTCAGTGTCCTTGTTGGATGATGTAATAGCCATTAGTGTTCTATTCTGAGTAACTTCTTCTGCAACAGCACTCCAATCATATCCAAACACATCATCATCCATGGCAAATGAATCCTCAGTGGAGACTACATATGCCATAAGAGCTTTGTTTTGAGTGGTTTCTTCAGCTAGATCATTCCAATCATACCCAAAAACATCTTCTGTGATAAGGGTTGTTGATGTACTTTCTTGGTGTTCCTTGAATTGTTGGATTTTGATTTGTTTTTGAATTCTCTTGCAAAGTGTCCCAGTTCACTGCACTCAAAGCACTTGACTTTGCTTTTGTCAAATCCAACTCTATCATTGCCTCTAGGAGTAAATCTTCACACAGTTCTATTCACAAATCTTCTTGCCCTCAATGATAACATAGCAAGTTTCCACTTGAGATCCATATCTTCTAAATAATCTTGATGAATCTTTCTTAGGTCCTCATTGGTTAGTCCTGAGCATGACCTTTGTGAAAGAAAGACTTCAAAGGAAACATTTTCTAAGTTGTTAGTCTGAGATGTACCAATTGGTGTAACCAATACAAAATTAAAATTGTTAATTCTGTTGTTACCGTTGACAGTCTTCTTGGCTTTAACTTCAACTTCAAATACCCTCAAGTCATTGTACAATATCATCTAGTTCCATCTCTTCTAGCACATCACCTTGTATGTATGACACTGTGTAAATAGTCCATTCATCTCCCAGAGACTTGATAAACTTCCGATTCAATTAATTTTTGTCTATCCTTACTCCAACACTGCTCAACTCTCCTGTCAGCTTCTTGTATCTGTCAAACGTCAAAGACATTCTTTCATCTTTTCAGGCTTTGAAGTTTTCATACTCCTGTTTTAGAAGAGCCTTCTTTTCTTCTTTGTGTTCTTTGTTCCACTGAATCTCTTCTCAAGAGCTTCCCACAGAGACTTTGCATCCCCATATTCTTCAAACTGTGATTGGTATTCATTAGGAATAGCAATTAGAAGAATACTGAGATCTTTGATTTCGGTGTATTTTTCTCTTCTTTCTTGATCTGTAGTAGGAGGATGAACAACTCCAGGTGTTCCATCAGCCGACAAGGTGAGATCTTGTTTATTCTCATTCACAATTACATCTCATACTGCATAATCAGAAAGCAGTATGTGTTGTTTGATCCTTAACTTCCAAAGATCAAAATCGTTGATGTTCAATAAAAGAACTTTGTTTACCACCACATCAGTCATAATTGATAGTAATTTGTTTCTTGTTGAGGCTTTAACAAAAACTTGTAGATCTTTAGATCTTGAGCACCTCATGTGCTCTGATACCACTTGTTAGGATCAAACAAGTTATGTAAACACAACCACACTTTGAATAAAGATTTTGATCTATCAAAGAAGTTTAGCAGCGAATATAAACACTTTGATATTACAAGTTTATTGATTAAACGAATATTGTTTATAATGAACAAGAACAATAACGAATATCAACAATAGGCCTCAATATATTAATCTTTAATGATCGATCAATATACATGTTTTTCTTAATACAATGATCTATGTATTTATAGACCTTGAGGCTAACCTAGCAAATCTAGGAAACGACTAAACAATTACAATTGTAATATAACTACAATTGTAAATTAACTACAAATAAGGAAAAAATAATTACAAATCTATTCTAATATTAACTAAACTCTTCATGCAGTAGTAACATAAGACGGGAAGTAGTAACAGTATTGAGCAGTAGTAACCATTAGTCTTACAGTAGTAACCAATATACTTGCAGTAGTAACCGATATTTTTGCAGTAGTTACCGGACAGTAGTTTAGTAGTAGTAATAAACTTTAACTGATTTTTATCAGTTTAATCCCAACACATTTGTACCATTTGAATACAACTTCATGTAAAGAGAGACCATTTGATATTACGCAACTTACATCCAACTAATGTATAAGTAAATGGTTCAAGTTTACCAAAAAATTTCATTAGAAAAACACAAATGAGAAATTGAGAATTGAACGTTAAATTCAATATTGATTAATATTTTTTTAAACTTATTTCTAATAAGATGTTAATACACTTTAATCATTTTTGTGATAATTAATTTTATACATATTGAAACATTAAATCTCAATATTGAGACAAAAAAAATTGTGTTTGTTACCTAATCTATATGTTAATGATTGAATGTAGACCAAACTTCATTTATCATGTTTGGTATGTAAAGTATTTCTATCTGGATTTATGCACTGTCCATATTATAGATTTGGTTGGTTTATATTTTGACAGAAGATAGTATAAGATAATTAGTATCTGAGTGGGCTGTATACGACAAATACTTTCATTGAAGATGGGACTGAGACTACCTTGTTCTTCTTTTTTGAAAAAAAGTTTGAATTGGCTATGACCCCTGATCCGGTCAGAAGTTGTAAAAATTTTGTTGTTCTTTTTTTTTTCAACCAGAGACAAAAAACCACTTTTTACATCTGATACAACCTTAAATAAAATATCTATTTTTCATCTCAGGTTAGGTCTTTTTTTATTTTTATTCCAGAGACAAAAAACCTCTTTTCACCTCTAATATAACCCTACATCTAGAATGGAATTGTTGTTTTCAGTGATCGACTTAAAATCCATTTGACTACTTCTCATTTTTCAAACTCTAGGCGTGCATTGTCCTTCAAATCCAAACAAGATCTAAAAAGGCATATTCATTTTCGAGTCCCTGCTAATCTATATGAGATTCCAACCATTCATTTTACTTTTTAATCAACTATAGATTATAGTTTTTTCATAATGATGACCTTACTAAATGTACTTGTCAATATTTTGCCTTCCAACATTAAACAACGTGCACCAACCTTCTGAAAAAAATAAATTGAAACACACATGAAATGTTTTAAATCTTAAGCTAAAACACGAGATTCGTATATATATATTAAGTTAACTTTTTAGATAAAAATAACGAAAAGAAAAAATTAGAAGTAAAGATTTCATATTTCATATGATATGATGACCTTAGGGTATCTCAAACGACTTCTCTATACTGCTCCTATACCTCTAAATAAAGAAATTTTTTAATAAAATAGAATTTCCTCAATATATAAAAGAAACATAATTTATAGCTTTATAACTTAATTTATCGCTTTAACTCATTAATTTATTTTATTTATATTTTGTCTTTATATATATATATATCTCGCCCAATATATCTACCGGGAGCAAGAGCATATCCAAGTCCCATATTCATATATATATATATATATATATATATATATATATATATATATATATATATATATATATATATATATATCTAAAAAGGCATATTCATTTTCGAGTCCCTGCTAATCTATATGAGATTCCAACCATTCACTTTACTCTTTAATCAACTATAGATTATAGTTTTTTCATAATGATGACCTTACTAAATGTACTTGTCAATATTTTGCCTTCCAACATTAAACAACGTGCACCAACCTTCTGAAAAAAAATAAATTGAAACACACATGAAATGTTTTAAATCTTAAGCTAAAACACGAGATTCGTATATATATATTAAGTTAACTTTTTAGATAAAAATAACGAAAAGAAAAAATTAGAAGTAAAGATTTCATCTTTCATATGATATGATGACCTTAGGGTATCTCAAACGACTTCTCTATACTGCTCCTATACCTCTAAATAAAGAAATTTTTTAATAAAATAGAATTTCCTCAATATATAAAAAAAACATAATTTATAGCTTTATAACTTAATTTATCACTTTAACTCATTAATTTATTTTATTTATATTTTGTCTTTATATATATATATCTCGCCCAATATATCTACCGGGAGCAAGAGCATATCCAAGTCCCATATTCATATATATATATATATATATATATATATATATATATATATATATATATATATATATATATATATATAAAAAGGCATATTCATTTTCGAGTCCCTGCTAATCTATATGAGATTCCAACCATTCATTTTACTCTTTAATCAACTATAGATTATAGTTTTTTCATAATGATGACCTTACTAAATGTACTTGTCAATATTTTGCCTTCCAACATTAAACAACGTGCACCAACCTTCTGAAAAAAATAAATTGAAACACACATGAAATGTCTTAAATCTTAAGCTAAAACACGAGATTCGTATATATATTAAGTTAACTTTTTAGATAAAAATAACGAAAAGAAAAAATTAGAAGTAAAGATTTCATATTTCATATGATATGATGACCTTAGGGTATCTCAAACGACTTCTCTATACTGATCCTATACCTCTAAATAAAGAAATTTTCTAATAAAATAGAATTTCCTCAATATATAAAAGAAAAATAATTTATAGCTTTATAACTTAATTTATCACTTTAACTCATTAATTTATTTTATTTATATTTTGTCTTTATATATATATATATATCTCGCCCAATATATCTACCGGGAGCAAGAGCATATCCAAGTCCCATATATATATATATATATATATATATATATATATATATATATATATATATATATATAAAAATGCATATTCATTTTCGAGTCCCTGCTAATCTATATGAGATTCCAACCATTCATTTTACTCTTTAATCAACTATAGATTATAGTTTTTTCATAATGTGACCTTACTAAATGTACTTGTCAATATTTTGCCTTCCAACATTAAACAACGTGCACCAACCTTGTGAAAAAAATAAATTGAAACACACATGAAATGTTTTAAATCTTAAGCTAAAACACGAGATTCGTATATATATATATATATATATATATATATATATATATATATATATATATATATATATATATATATATATATATATATATATATATATATATATATATATATATATATATATTAAGTTAACTTTTTAGATAAAAATAACGAAAAGAAAAAATTAGAAGTAAAGATTTCATATTTCATATGATATGATGACCTTAGAGTATCTCAAACGACTTCTCTATACTGCTACTATACCTCTAAATAAAGAAATTTTTTAATAAAATAGAATTTCCTCAATATATAAAAGAAACATAATTTATAGCTTTATAACTTAATTTATCACTTTAACTCATTAATTTATTTTATTTATATTTTGTCTTTATATATATATATATCTCGCCCAACATATCTACCGGGAGCAAGAGCATATCCAAGTCCCATATATATATATATATATATATATATATATATATATATATATATATATATATATATATATTCGCTAAAGGGGAAATTCTCCGGCAAAATATATTAACAAAAAATAGTTACAGAACGAGATGAAACAAAATAATCATCTGAGAGAAAAACATGGAGAAAAAATTCCAATGCAACCAAAGACTAACCCACCCAGCACATATACTAAACACACAAACCAGCTAAAGAAACAAACATTCAAACACCGAACCACGCCCAACCCACATTCTACTCGAGCCCCTTAACCACTTCTAAGCTCCAGATAGTAGAAATATTCTTCCATTCTAACCGGTTTGCAACCCCAAGCGACATGAGCTTCAATCGGACCGTGGTAAAGATAACTTTATACAAGACATCGATACTACGCGTTCCTTTCTTAGACAATATGTTATTCCTCTCTTGCCAGATAAAATAAACTGAAGCTGCAAAAACAAGACGTCCATCACACCCCCAAGCATTACCTATCTGGACTCGATGCTTTAAATACACAATAACATCTGACCATTTATACATATGAAGCGGAATCCTCGATGCAACACAAGCTAACCGCCAAACCTGCTTCGCATAAGAAAATTCAAAAAATAAATGATCATGTGAATCAGGCTATAGATTGCAAAAAACACAATTGACAGATTTGATCTTATCCGATTTCTCCCAGTCTTTGATACGATCCTGAGTCTTCAATTTTTGTAAAACGAGTAACCACACAACAAAAGAATTGCGCGGAATACTCTGAGACAACCACACAACTTCCTTCCAATCCACACGATCAGCACGGTCACGGATTGCATCCCACGCACTCGCAGCAGAAAACAGCACCTCAGACCCATCATTATCAACCCAACCGATCGAATCCCTGCACTCCCGCAAAGTTGGCACTGGAACATGATTTAACACCGTGTATTTTTGCAACCAAAACACAGGCCAAGACCAACCATTACCATTTAACAGATCATCAAGTTTACTTTTTAAAGTGCAGCCCGCATTCATAATGTCACGATTCGAAATAAAGTTATTTAAAGGACCAACAACACTCCAATTATCAAACCAGGCAGAAATCATGCTACCATCACCAATCTTACTGATAACATGCAGTCGAATAACATCACGTAACCCCAAGATCTTTCTCCAACTATAACTTGCATTCGCCTTTACTTGGACCTCCCAAAAACTGCGACCCTCAAGATGATGCGTATGCACCCATTTGACCCATAACGACTCCTTACGAATAAGGACTTTCCATATATGCACCATCATTAAAGCATAATTCCAAGAAACAATACTACGAATACCCAAACCACCCTCCGCTTTAGGACGAAAAACATCAACCCATGCCACCTTAGCTCTGCCCTGCTTTAACAACCCTTGACACCACAAGAACCGACGAAGTAGTTTCTCAATATCAAGGATGATAGAACTCGGAAGAATGAAAACCGACGCCCAATACACATGCATAGCTGAAAAGACAGGCACGACTAATTGAAGTCTACCTGCAATAGATAAAGATTTATTTCGCCAATCTCCTAGACAGTTTCGAACTTTCTAAACTAAACTCTTACAATCTTCAACTAAAAGTTTGGATGAGATCAATGGAACTCCCAAATACTTGATAGGGACCCCTCCTCAAAAGGCAACACCTCCAAAATAGCACTCTTAACCCAATCACTTACACATGAAAAGAAAGTCGTACTCTTCTCAATACTCGGAACCAACCCTGAAACTCTTCTAAATTCATTTAAAGCATCTAATAAGACCATAATCGAGTTTTTATCCCCATGATAAAACATAATCAAATCATCAGCAAAACAAAAGTTACTAAGCTTTAATTTCTTACATTTCGGGTGGTACTTAAACGCCGCTGACTCTGTCACTCCTCTCTTAAGTAACAATGTTAACACCTCCATTACAATCGTAAATAAATAAGGAGAAATATGATCACCCTGACGCAACCCCCGCTTCCTACGAAAATACCCATGGAATTCCCCATTAACACAAATTGAAAAAGACGTAGAACTCACACATTCCATAATCCACGCCACCATCATATTATGTAACCCAAACCCGATAAGAATATTCCTCAAGAAACCCCAATCAACTGTATCATATGCCTTTAGAATATCAACTTTAAACGCACATCTGGACACCCCACGCTCAATATAATAGTTCTTAACCACCTCTTGAGATAACAGAATATTATCCGAAATGCTTCTACCGGGAACAAACGCAAATTGATTAGAACTTGTAATATCTGTCAACACCTCTTTCAAACGATTAGTGATAATACTACTAATACATTTATACAACACATTAGAACATAAAATAGGGCGATAATCGGAGATGCAACTTTTGGAAGCAAAGAAATAATCATACTATTTACCTCTTTAAGCATTCTGCCATTCCGAAAAAATTCTTGAACAGCCAGACAGATGTCATTCCCCAAAACTCCGACGCCTTCTTAAAGAACAGACGTATAACCATCAGGACCAGGAGCTTTGTCTTCACCAATGGCAAACGTAGCTTCCTTAATCTCAGAATTTAACACGGGACGAATCATATGATGAGCTTTAGTACCCGAAATACGGTGTTGAAACAACCCCTCCATATCCTGAATAGGCTCCACCTCCTCAGCTGTGACGTCTCGTCAATTTTGAGTACTTATATTACCGATATCGTTTATATTTTATTCGCAATTTGATTCGACCCTTGTATTTCGTTTTGTTTTACTCACGATTTACTGTTATTGAGTATCGGGTTTATGTGATTATTTTGATTCGTCCCCTGAGACGTAAGATTATGTTTTTCTAGTGCCAGATAGTTAGTATGCTCATGGTAATAAGTTAGAAGGTTTATGCCAATTTTGTCGGTTAACGTATTATTTATATTCGAGATATCATGCTTTTGCGCTTGTTTATCATTTACCGAAATCATGCGTATCTCGGAATCTAAACTTAAATTTAATCATTTAATGAATCATAATACCAAGAATACTTATAATGAACTTGCCTAAGTTCATTTGGAATAATTCGGGAACTTCTAACAATCGAAAATGCCTAGCGACGACGGGAAACGGGAAGTCTGCCAAACCAGCCGTCCAGCCAACAGGTGGCAGGGCTTCAGCTGGCGGCTGAGCTCCTCCAGCCGGCGGCTGGATGCTGCTGGTCAGGTTTTTGGTGACTCATTTTTGCATGAAATTGGAGTGGTGCCCCTTGTTGCAACACGTTTGGACCCCCTTTTCTGCCAAGAGTTGTAGTACCTAAGCTCTATTTTCCTTTTCTTTTGTCATTTCTTTCATTTCTACTATCACAAAACACACACTCAAAGTGTTTTCTCCCAAACTCTCTCTCTATATTTCCTTCGTTTCTCTTCTTGGTGGCTGTAAATCCCAGCCAAGAATCACCAATAAATCTCCATAAACATCACCATAATCGGTTGTATTTAGCAAAGGAAGCAAGAGATGGTCATCTAGTGGATGTGTGTATCGGGTTTCATCATTTTCGGGTCTAATCTCCATCAAAATCTTCATCACAATCAAGCTAGATCATCAAACTTTCATTTTACTTGAGGTATAACAAACTTTTCCCACTTTTTTATACACATTTTTACACATGCATGTTAAATCTAACACCAAATAATGAGTTTTTATAAAAGTTATGGTGATTTATCTAAAAACTAAGTTTTATAAACTTTTACATAAGATCTTGGCATAAAAAGTTATTATTTGAAGAGATCTATGGATGTTATTAAAGGTTTTTAAGTTGCATGTCGAAATCTACCGAAAATACTCCTTAAAACGCTTAAATCGCTAAATAACGAAAAATCTGGAGCTGACCGTGGAGCTCCAGCCGGCGACTGGATGAGTCTGTCAACTCCATATTTTTCGTTTTGCTAATTATCGGTGGTTGTCTTGTGTTTTGGAGGCGGATATTCTCATCACTACACCAGTGAAGTTGTTGTTCCAGATCCTTGTCAAAATCAAGCGGGTGTTAGCGGTATAAATTGCTATCCTTGTAATCTTTCGATTTCATTATTCTCGTTATTCGGTTTTAGCCTTGAAAACGGTTAGGAATAATTATTAGACCAACACTCGTCGTATTTTATCGAATTGGACTGAGATTGGACAATAATGTTAAAAGCATAATCTAACCAAAGTATTGTATTAAACTTAATATGGTATTATGTATTATGAATAAGGTTTAAAATGCAATTGTTGTTAAGCGGGAAAGTGTATGAATTTTTGGACGAATGTTTTAGGACGCCGAAGCGCTGCCGAAATTTCATCTCACGACTTTTTACGGCATTAAAACACTTATATAAATAAATTGTATACAAAAGTAACATATTATACAATAACATTGTCTTTGGACTCAAAGACGCCAACGCAATCACGAATGTCATAATATTACTTAAAACGGACATTTTCAACCTATTCGCGATATATTAAACTTCGCCACAATTTTTGACCATCGTTTTAATTCATCGAGCCATGTTTTTACGACAAACTTTGTAAAATGGTTTTGAAAGGCATTTTACTCTAAATATTTTGGTATGAAAAGACTTCAAATTATTCAAAGTGTCAAACTGGACTTTTAAATTGACTTTGACTTTTAATAAGTCAACATAATTGAAATTTGACTTTCATAAAGTCAACACCTTTGGTCTTGGACAAATCTAATGAACATTGGTATTAATATTCTTTTCGACTCGGAGTTATCACTTGTTTCCAACGGTCGCTGTTGACGTGAAAGATCGATATCTTGCCGATCGGCCCTTTTCTGGCGCGGAACATCGTCTTCTTAATCAGTCATCCTTATTCGACAAATTAATCGTTGGGATGTTATATTAAACTTAATCTTAACCGACAAGGCTAAACCGGACTAGACTTATAGAGATACTGAGAGTATGTTGTTTATTGTTTAAGGCACTTACACGGTGGAATTGTGGTCCTGTGATAATTTACCCGAGATTTGCTGGAGTTGTACAGTGAGTTATTCGTAGCCCTTGTCTTAAATACTTTTAGGGCTGTAAAGCGTTCTTTAAAAATTGTCTGTTTAAATAGTAGACGTAATGTATATTTTGTCTGCTTACATGTTAGACGTCATCTTGTCTGCTTAAATGTTAGACGTCATCTTGTCTGCCTAAATGTTAGACATCATCTTGTCTGCTAAATGTTAGACGTCATCTTGTCTTCTTAATGCTAGACGTTATCTTGTTTGCTAAATTGCTAGACGTTATCGTATATCTTGCCTACTAAATTTCTAGACGTTGTTGTATTTCTTGTCTGCTTAATCGTTAGACGCTATTGATTACCTCATTACCTAAGAGAATAGGTCTACCTTATAAACTTGTCGTTGGGTCAACTTTTACTTAAAATTGCGAATAATTCACCAACATGTTGTTGATGTCGTTTTAACGCTTTGCAGGAAATTGAGGATTTCCGTTGATCATGCCATAGTTGTTTTCGGATCGCTTGCTTTTGTGAAATTTGAATCTGGGATGTTTATTGTAAATTCCTTGGCGATCCGCTTGTTGATTTCTTTTTAAGTTGTATTGGCACTTGGCGTTTTACCGCCCTTGACTTTTGATGTATTTTGTAACCTTTGGCATGATTAATAAAATTTGATGTTTTGTTTATCGGTTATATTGTTGTAATCTTGACTCTTGATATTACAACTGGAACACCTCGTGTTTCCGCTTTTAGCGGGGTGTGACATCAGCTGAGCCTAAGAACTGACTATAATGATTCTCAAAAACACCAGCTACGTTGGCGTCCGAATGCAACACACCAGCCACATCCTGAACACACGAGATACGACTCCTATTCCGCTTCCATTTTAGCGTATTAAGAAAAAACCTTGTATTCCCATCACCCTCCTTTAACTAACAAATTTTAGCACGCTTCTTCAGAAACATATCCTCATCTAACTTTGCCTCTATAAACGCAAGAAGATACGCAGCTTCCTCAACCCGCAGCTCCTCCGACCCAGGATTTTTATCTAACTCAGCTTGAACCACATCTAATTCCTTTCGAAGAAAACCAACACGTTTATGAACATTCCCATTCTTCCACATCAACTTCCTCGTGATAGTCTCTAACCGTTTTAATTTTTTAGAAACTCTAAATAAATGAAACCACTCAATGTTCTCCACCCAAGTTTCTGAAACCCGAGGCAAAAAATCATCTTTATTCGCAAAACAATTTGCAAACTTAAACGGCTTCGGCTTTCTGACACTCGCCAGCGGGATCTTCAGAACACTAGGACAATGATCCGAAATACAATACGGCTTAAAAATCGCATGAGCATCTCTAAACTGATGCAAAAACGGACCATTACACATTATTCTATCAAACTTCTTCAGAATACCATCCATAGAATTCGGGGGTTGATTCAATGTATACCACATGCCAGACTGACTCAAATCCACCAAACCAATATTCTCTATATAATCTTTAAATTCAGCCATCCCAATAGATACACCAGACACACCACTGGTACTATCATTAAGATTCAAAGCAACATTAAAATCTCCCATAACAATCCAGGCGTTACTTCCCACAAAATGATTATGCATCAACAAACTTTGCCATAACTCACGCCTCTGAATATAATGATTACCTGCGCAAATAAATGAACAATAAAAGCTCTTTTGAGCACCGATCAAACGCACCTAACAATGAATAACCTGATCCGACTGATTAACCACCATTAACTCAACATTCTCCAAATCCCATCCAAGAATAATACGAGTACCCTTTTGACTCACCTGAGAATTAGATGTCCACCGCCAACCTTTAAAAATCGTCGTACACAAACCATGAAGCCTCGAAATATCCACATGGGACTCTAAAATAGCGCAAACTTGCAAACTATTTTCAAGCACCACTTCTTGAACCTCTGTTTGTTTTGGGGTTTGGTTCAAGACCCTTATATTCCACGATGTTGCACTAAACATTAAAACCGGTTCTTCCCCATACTCACCATAGACTTCCGGACCTAAATAATTCACTTACACCCTTTGCTTTTCCTTACCCTTAACTGACTCCATGCCACTAGCCCCTAAAACCTTCCTCACAATCCCAACAACTCGAGCTCGAACGTAGGTTTACGTTACTTAAACATAAAATATTTGTGTTTCGGAATCGGAATCAGAAATCGGAAATCAAACCTTAAAATAAATCCTAATACCAAGAAATCATGAATTGAACTTGTCTAAGTTCATAGCAAAACAACAATACACTCCCAACTAACGAAAAAGCTTAACAAATAACGAAAAACGGAAAATTTCCAGAATAGTTACGCTAACGTAACTAAATATTTACGCTGGCGTAACTTGGCAGTTTCGCTAACGTAACTATGCAGTTACGCCAGCGAAACTATCTAGAATAGTTTCGCTAACGTAACTAAATAGTTACGCTAGCGTAACTAACGTGCTGAATGGGTAATGGGTCATTTTTTGAGTCATTTGTGCATGCAATTACAATCCCACACATGTCCCTAACGTGGCAAAACGTGGCAAAGGCTGGAACATCTAAGAAATGACACATTTGGAGTCAATTTACATCACACAAACATCAAACACCATCACACCTACACACACTCATTCTCTCACTCTCTCTCACTAATCACATACACACTCAAGAAAACTCCATCAATTTCCTTCATTTACAGCAAAAGTTACTGAAAAATCACCATACATAATCCATAAAAATCGTTCTAAAATCAAAGGAAGAAAGAAGTGTTCATCCATTTAGGTTGCATAATCGGTTTTCTAACCTTTTTGGGCTAAAATCACCAAGGGAACTCTTCAAATCTTCATCCATTCAAATTCTATTCGTTATAACTCTTTTTAATCACTGTTTTTATATGAGATTTCAATTGCATGTAAGATCAAGCTCTTGAAACACATTTTTATAAAGTTTTAAGGCGATTTACATAACAAAACGGGTTTTTATAAAATAGAAGTTTAGATCTTGGATATTGTTGTTGAAAATCCAACATAAACTGTTATATTAAAGGGTTTTGCTGTTTTTATCCATTGCATGTCGAAATTCACCACAAAAACGATTTTGGTGAAAATCCAGGCACTGAATGCGCCGCACCCAGTCCCTGGTGCGCCGCATTCAGGGGTCAGGTCCCCGGAAAATTGTCTTTTTCGTTATAAATCGTAATCTTAAGCTTATTACTTAAAACCGTATTAAAAATGTAATAAGCTTAAACTTGAGTATAAAGTGACTATTTGGACATGTTAATATATTATTATGATTGATGAATTAGTATAATTAATGTTATAAAAATTGTATGCGGGAAAGTGTTGAAAATTTGGATTTAGAAACTATAGCGCGGAATCGTTGCCCGATTTTAGTAAAACCAATTACAAACACTTTATAACATACGCATTTCGTTGACTAACGATTGTCAGAACTAATAAATAATATTACTTACTCCAAAACTTGGTACAAAATAGAATTCCGATGATTCCGAGTACCTTCTGAACATTTCCAAGTACACGCTAGATTCTCCGCAAACAGTGAGTTACAAACCCCTCCTTTTAAATGCTTTTAAATACATTTTGGTGTGAAATCCGAGTCTTAGGCTTAAACATTATATTTAAGCTGAAATATACTTTGAATGCTTAACAAAACGCTTTAATACTTGAATACTATTACGAAAATTATTTTGCCAGCATTGTTGATGGTTTTGCCAACAATGCTGAGGATACAAACACTATTTTTTCCAATGACTAAACATCGATCGTCATGTTGCGGACGTTGTACAACATGGTCGTGAGATACCACTAAAATTCCCATACACTCCAACGAGGAACGCTACAGTTGTTATTAATCCCTTTGGAAAGGACCGTTATAAATTATGGATAGCGCTATTAGGGTAGGTAGACCCTCACAACAACGCCAAATAACGATTGTGCATAATTCTAAGTGGGTAGGCTATACGCTTAGCAACGATCATTGGGCAATACTTAGGATTGCCACATAGCCGTACACTATGTGGTCAATGCATAAAAACGTAAATAATTATACTTTACGCATTGCTATGCGTCAAAACCTGAATACTTATACTTTAATCATTGCTATGCGTCAACACATGAATACTTACACTTTACGCATTTCTATGCGACAACTCTTTGAATACTTATACTTTACGCATTGTTATGCGACAACTCTTAGAATACTTATACTTTACGCATTATTTTGCGTCAACGCTTTGAATACATAAACTTTGTAGCTCACTAACTACGTCTCCCGTAGTTAACACTTGACTCGTATTTTCAGGAAGCGAGTAAGCTTTGAGATGATTCTTTTATGCTTTGGTCGATGACTTCAAGAAGGGAATTTGGTTTGGGCAATTTGTATTATGAACACTTTCATTATGTAATCGGATATGTAAACAATGATTTTTATTAACGACTTATGTAAACTTTGAAGTTATGTTTTATTTAATATAACTTGGAGTTTATCTATAACTTGTGTATAGAATAATCTCGCTCTTCACATCCCGTGTTTCCGCTTTAACGGGGTGTGACAGACTTGGTATCAGAGCTCAAGGTTATAGTGAATACCGATTTTTCCAAAAATCAAACTATAACGAGTTTCTAAACAAAGAATTTTATTTAACCAAAACGTGAAGGCATTGTTTATCTTAAATTATTTGGAGCTTGATCACCTACGAGTAAGTTAGACTAAATTATGCTAGAACGGGATTGGTAAACATTTAAACGAACCTTCCCGGGAATTCTTGAAGTCAGACCCACACAGACCTAGATGCTAAACTTAGGATACTCTATATGCTCAGCTTATTACTAACACTAACATGAGCTGTAACAACGATTTAACTCATTGCCGGTCTAGGCTATGCCGAGAGGGAAAGACTTAGCTACGTCCGACAACGAAACGCTATATGCTTTAGACTAATACTAAGATAACATTAAGACTTAGTGGGAATTTGATCCCATTCACCTTTCTATGATGCAATGAAAGGAACGAATATAACTGTGTCAAACAACGAGGTAGATACCCGACGTATACTCTTGAGAACGCACATATTCCTACGAACTCGATATACATTAGTGATACCTTATCGAGGTACAGGAGCGTTGAGCTAACATAATCGTAAACTATTACATTACCGTATAACGACTCGGATCTAGACTGGTTTATACTGTCCCATGCCGCCTATATCTCCTGTTCATTAGGAGGATACAACACATTCTCGACTATCAACATCGTATACACTTTACTCCGCTAATCTTTACGCGATGCCTTTTTATGGCAACTGGGAAGTATTCCCACATAAGACATGAGTGCGGTTGCAACTCGACATACTAAGTGATGCACTCAAGATATTCGATAACTGAGGATTGACACTGGAAGACATGATGGGTTCATGCGACATGTTTACGGATCTCCGAGGAATAGTCCAGAAGTTGATGTATCATGATGCGCGTATTCACAAACTATCACTCGACATACTTCATACCAAAATAAATGGTACATAGGGCAATCCAGACAACTCGATGCTAGTTGTGGAATTGCTACACGTAAGAGTTTTGAAAATCACTGTTATCGTTCGTTCGCTTTAGTATACACAATATAGTAATCTTCGGTCGCGCACATATTCTCAATCTTAATTACATAATATGCCCTTAGCATAAACATGTATGACTCATACCTTACTTTCATTTATTGACACTATAATCATGTGAAATAATGTACAATAATTGATTGTACTCGATTAAGGGGCTAGCATTTATGAAATCCCAAGGATATCGCAAACTTATCTAGGGAATCGTTGGTCAGTGTGGATTCCTAGACTTAAATACGAATCTAGGGTAACTTCAAAACAAGGTAGGTTTTGAAAGTATATCTTAAAACGAAGGATCATCACGAAGATATGATCACATTCTTATGTTATGGTAAACCACGGAATAGTTATTTGTCAAACATGTTGAAGTCATGTCTCTACAGGAAATCATCTAAACATCTTCTCTACAATAAGACCTTATTCATAAAAGGAGACATGGAAAGGACAAGGCTAAACCTTATAAACGAAAAACACTTACAACCGGGGTAATGGCTCATTGCTATTTAACCAAGAAAGTGCCCAAGGAAAACGATTAGTAGTAAAGGAGTACCGGAAGTATTACCTGGTGACTTGCCCGAACTATTACTAGTCCATTAAGAAAACTTAAACATTAACTCAATACTCAGCACAACCCTTGCGGCCCGAGCATCTTACAAGTTAGAGCCTCCGTGATAGAAGGTGAGTAAGCAAGACACGACCCCCGAGTAGTTGCAGCTTTGACGCAATCATAGAAATGGATTGGTTGCCCATCCAAGATACGAAGATATTTTCTTAGATAAGACGATTCGGATTCCATTAGAAGATGGAAAGGAATTAATAGTGCAAAGAGACAGGTCGGGACAAACTTCGAAACTTATATCGGTGATGTAAATGCGCCAATACCTAAACAAGGGTTGCTTTGCATTATTAGTAATCGTAAAAGACAAACAAACGAAAGCGGCAGACCTTAAGGATTTACCGATAGTTAGAAACTATCCGGAGGTATCCCCGAGGAACTACCAGGACTACCACCGCAGAGGCAAGTAGAGTTTAGAATCGAGGTAATTCCTGGAGTGGCACTGGTGGCAAGGACGCCATATCGACTAGCTCCAACTAAGATGCAGGAACTATCCAACCAATTTCAGGAATTATTGGATAAAGGATTTATCCGATCAAGCTCATCACCGTGGGGAGCGCCGATACTATTCGTAAAGAAGAAGGATGGATCGTTTCACATGTGTATCGATTACCGAGAATTGAATAAACTAACGGTCAAGAATCGATACCCTCTTCCACGAATCGACGACCTTTTCGATCTACTCCAAGGCGCAACATACTTTCCAAAGATCGACTTAAGGTCTGGATATCATCAAGTCCTTGTTACTGAAGACGATATCCCAAAAACCGCATTCCGCACGAGATTCGGACACTATGAGTTCCTGGCAATGCCCTTTGGACTCACAAATGCACCGACTGTATTCATGGATTTAATGAATAAAGTGTGTCGACCGTATCTACACAAGTTAGTTATTGTATTAATCGACGAAATTTTAATATACTCGCGTATCAAAAAAGATCACTTAGTTAATGGATTCGGAATTCACGTTGAATCATCGAAGATCGAAACTATAGAGAATTGGGAAACTCTCAAAAGTCCGACATAAATCCGCCAATTCTTAGGATTGGTTGGATATTATCGGCGATTCATTCAAGATTTCTATAAGATAGCCAAACCCTTGACAAAGTTAACACAAAAGAACGAGAAGTTCAACTGGGGAGATGCACATGAACAAGCATTCAATGTCCTAAAAACGAAACTATGCAATGCTCCAATTCTAACTCTTCCTGAGGGAAACGAAGACTTTGTGGTATATTGTGACACATCTAACCAAGGGTTAGGTTTTGTATTGATGCAACGAAAAAAGGTCATAGCATATGCCTCACAACAACTCAAGAAACACGAAGTAAATTATGCTACGCACGACCTAGAATTGGGAGCGATAGTTTTTGCCCTTAAAATATGGAGACATTATCTCTACGGAACCAATTGCATGGTATTCACGGACCATAGGATCCTACAACATATACTAAATCAAAAGCTACTCAACTTGAGGCAAAGGAGATGGTTGGAACTCCTTAGCGATTACGACTGTGATATTAAGTATCACCCTGGTAAGGCAAATGTCGTAGCAGATGCCTTGAGTAGGAAAGAAAGGAAGCAATCGACTCGAGTACGTGCATTAGGAATCTACATTAAAACCGATTTGAGGATGCGTATAGCAAGTGTTCAGCATGAGGCTTTGAAAGCAGATAACATAAAGGTCGAAACACGATAAGGATTTTGTAAGGAAGAATGACGATGTCTATTATTTTAAGAATCGAGCTTGGATTCCTACAACTAACGAATTGAGAAAGGCCATTATGGATGAAGCACACCGAACACGATACTCCATTCATCCAGGGTCGAGAAAGATGTATAAGGACCTCAAGGAACATTACTGGTGGCCCGGAATGAAAAGAGATGTTGCTTTGTACGTAAAGAAATGCCTAACTTGTGCGCAAGTGAAGGCCGGATATCAAAAGCCGTCAGGGTTATTGCAGCAACCTGAAATTCCCGAATGGAAATCGGAACAAATCACGATGGACTTCGTTACAAAATTACCTCGTACGTCGAAGGATAATGACATGATCTGGGTTATACTGGATCGACTAACGAAGTCAGCACACTTTATTCCCATTAAGGAAAGTTTTAGCGTGGAAGGACTTGTCCAAATATACATCAACGTGGTAGTGACTCGTCACGGAATTCCCACGTCAATTATCTCGGACAGAGATACTCGCTTCACTTCCAAATTTTGGAAGGAATTCGAAGAACCGTTTGGCACTCGATTAGATTTAAGCACGGCTTACCATCAACAGACCGATGGTCAAAGCGAGCGTACTATACAAACACTGGAGGATATGCTAAGAGAATGTGTTATTTACTTCGGAGGAAGTTGAGATAACCACTTACCACTGATAGAGTTCTCCTTTAATAACAGTTATCATGCTAGCATCAAGTGTGCGCCCTTTGAAGCTCTGTACAGAAGGAAATGCCGATCTCCACTGTGTTGGTTGGAACCAGGAGATCGACAATTAATTAGCATGGATGTAGTGCAAGAAACGGTTGATAAGATTACCACGATAAAGGAACGACTTAAGACTACGAGGAGTCATCAAAAGAGTTACGCTGATATGCGCAGAAAAGACTTAGAATTTCAAGTAGGTGACAAAGTACTTCTAAAGGTGTCGCCTTGGAAAGGTGAAATACGCCGCGGAAAACATGGAAAACTTAGCCCAAGATATGTAGGACCATTTGAGATACTCGAAAGAGTAGGTCCAGTTGCGTATCATTTGGAACTACCACAAGAGCTCGGCAATATACATAACACTTTTCATGTTTTGAGACTGAAAAAGTGCTTATCAGACGAAACACTTATCACACCTTTAAAAGAAATAAAATTAGACGGAAAAACTTCAATTCGTCAAAGAACCGATTGAAATCATAGATCGCGAAACTAAGAAACTAAGACACAGTCGAATCCCTATAGTAAGGGTACGTTGAAACGCAAACGTGGCCCCGAATACACTTGGGAACAAGAGGATCAAATGATGCATAAGTATCCTCATCTCTTCACTTCTCCCACAACGAATACTGCAAGTTGAAATTTCGGGAAGCAATTCTTTCAACGTGGGGAGAATGTGACAACCGTCAAAACTCATGTCGAGTACACTAACTTATAACCTCGATACTTATGTTTGATACTTGCTATAACTAACTTTATGTGTTACGTGGCTACGTAAACATAACTCTTTAAGCTAAGCTCGATGTAACTCATACAAAACTTTTAACGTAGGTTTACGTTACTTAAACATAAAACATTTGGGTTTCGGAATCGGAATCGGAAATCGGAAATCAAACCTTAAAATGAATCTTAATACCAAGAAATTTTGAATTGAACTTGTCTAAGTTCATAACAAAACAACCGTAAACTCCCAACTAACGAAAAAGCTTAACAAATAACAAAAAACGTAAAATTTCCAGAATAGTTACGCTAATGTAACTAAATAGTTACGCTAGCGTAACTATGCCGTTTCGCTAACGTAACTATGCAGTTACTCTAGCGAAACTATCTGGAATAGTTTCGCTAACGTAACTATATAGTAACGCTAGCGTAACTAACGTGCTGAATGGGTAATGGGTCATTTGTTGAGTCATTTGTGAATGCAACTAAAATCCCACGCATGTCCCTAACGTGGCAGAACGTGGCAAAGGCTGGAACATCTAAGAAATGACACATTTGGAGTCAATTTACATCACACAAACATCAAAGACACACACCATCACACCTACACACACTCATTCTCTCACTCTCTCTCACTAATCACATACACACTCAAGAACACTCCATTAATTTCCTTCATTTACAGCCAAAGTCACAGAAAAATCACCATACATAATCCATAAAAATCGTTCTAAAATCAAAAGAAGAAAGAAGTGTTCATCCATTTGGGTTGCATAATCGGTTTTCTAACATTTTGGGGCTAAAATCACCAAGGGAACTCTTCAAATCTTCATCAATTCAAATTCTATTCGGTATAACTCATTTTAATCATTGTTTTTATATGAGATTTTAATTGCATGTAAGATCAAACTCTTAAAAACAAAGTTTTATAAAGTTTTAAGGCAATTTACATAACAAAACGGGTTTTTATAAAATAGATGTTTAGATCTTGTTGAAAATCCAACATAAATTGTTATATTAAAGGTTTTTGCTGTTTTTATTCATTGAATGTCGAAATCCACCATCAAGATAACAATTTTCACCATAAAAACGATTTTCATAAAAATCCAGGCACTGAATGCGCCGCATTTAGGGGTCAGGTCACCGGAAAATTGTCGTTTTCGTTATAAATCGTAAACTTGAGCTTATTACTTAAAACCATATTAAAGAATCTGTAATAAGCTTAAACTTGAGTATAAAGTGACTATTTGGACATGTTAATATATTATTATGATTGATGAATTAGTATAATAAGTGTTAAAAAAAATTGTAAGCGAGAAAGTGTTGAAAATTTGGATTTAGAAACTATAGCGCGGAAGCGCTGCCCGATTTTAGTGAAACCAATTACAAACACTTTATAACATACGCATTTCGTTGACTAACGATTGTTTGAACTAATAAATAATGTTACTTACGCCAAAACTTTATATAAAATAGGATTCCGGTGATTCCGAGTACCTTCTGAACATTTCCGAGTACACGCTAGATTCCTCGCAAACAGTGAGTTACAAACCCCTCCTTTTAAATGCTTTTAAATACATTTTGAGGTGAAATGCGATTCTTAGGCTTAAACATTATATTTAAGCTGAAACATACTTTGAATGCTTAACAAAACGCTTTGATACTTGAATATTATTACGAAAATTATTTGTCCAGCATTGTTGATGGTTTTCCCAACAATGCTGAGGATACAAACACTATTTTTACCAATGAACAAACATCGATCGTCATGTTGCGGACGTTGTACAACATGGTCGTGAGATACCACTAAAATTCCCATACACTCCAACGAGGAACGCTACAGTTGCTATTAATTCCTTTGGAAAGGACCGTTAGAAATTATGGATATCGGTATTAGGGTAGATAGACCCTCACAACAAAGCCAAATAACGATTGTGCATAATTCTAAGTGGGTAGGCTATACGCTTAGCAACGGTCATTGGGCAATACTTAGGATTGCCACATAGCCGTACACTATGTGGCCAATGCCTACAAACATGAATACTTATACTTTACGCATTGCTATGCGTCAAGACATGAATACTTATACTTTACGCATTGCCATGCGTCAACACATGAATACTTATA
Organism: Senecio squalidus; assembly: GCA_910822075.1. Lineage (NCBI taxonomy): Eukaryota > Viridiplantae > Streptophyta > Magnoliopsida > Asterales > Asteraceae > Senecio > Senecio squalidus. The sequence goes on from CAJVGC010000432.1 coordinate 35,464,431, forward strand.
CTTTACGCATTGCTATGTGACAACTCTTTGAGTACTTATACTTTACGCATTGCTCTGCGACAACTCTTTGAATACTTAAACTTTACGAATTGTTATGCGTCAACGCTTTGAATATATAAACTTTGTAGCTAACTAACTACGTCTCCCGTAGTTAACACTTGACTCCTATTTTAGGAATCGAGTAAGCTTTGAGATGATGCTTCTATGATTTGGTCGATGACTTCAAGAAGGGAATTTGGTTTGGGCAATTTGTATTATGAACACTTTCATTATGTAATCGGATATGTAAACAATGATTTTTATTAACGACTTATGTAAACTTTGAAGTTATGTTTTATTTAATATAACTTGGCGTTTATCTATAACTTGTGTATCGAATACTCTCGCTCTTCACATCCCGTGTTTCCGCTTTAGCGGGGTGTAACAGTTGTAGTGTAACGGTTGGCTGCAACGTATCTGTTGGCTGCAGCGTAACTGTTGGTTGCAACGTAACTGTTGGCTTCAGCGTAACTGTTGGCTGCAGCGTAACTGGTGGCTATAGCGTAACTACTTCCTCATGCAACGAAACTAATGGTTGTAGCGTAACTGAGTCCCCCTGCAAAGAAACTATTGGCGAAACTACTCTTGGTAACGTAACAACTGGCGAAACTACTTTCGTTAACGTAACAACTGGCGAAACTAGTTTTGGTAACGTAACTGCTGGTGCGTGTAACTTAACTGCCACCCCATGCACCAACGACCCTCCTTCTTCATCACCGCGACCTGGAAACAAAACCCTACCATGCTCGAACGAAACCGCATAAGGATTTCCACCACTCGAACCTTTCCTTACATACCCACCCGACCATCTTCCCCATAATCGACGAAACGCCCGCTTCGATTAAGCGGCCTTTCAAAACCCTCGTCGATGTAACATGAACTTTCTTCTCGTATTTCATTCTCTTTGTCGATTCCGCAACCCTCATAACCAACACTCCTATCAATTCTACAATAAACCGGTAGCCGCGGGAAAAACCACGCCGCTAGGGTTTTATATATATATATATATATATATATATATATATATATATATATATATATATATATATATATATATATATATATATATATATATATATATATATATATATATATTGTTGAAATGTACATCTTCGAATAAATGAGAAATTATTTATTATATATATATATATATATATATATATATATATATATATATATATAATACTTAATATTAGAGTAAGAAAAAAAATCATTTTTTGGAAAAAGAACCTTAATTAAGTAAAAACATCAGAAAATTGTCTTTGTAAACTGTTTAGTTAAATATTGATAAAAGTTTAAACAAAAGTCAAATGAATAATTGTTTGATATAAAAATAAATAAAGGTAGGATAAATTTTTTATAGAATAAGGTTGTTGGAGTATATAGTTGGAACATGATTAGAACATGATTAAGGCAGAACAGTCAAAGTTAGGATGGACAATGTAATTTGATTTTTTTTCTCAAGATAGATAACCAAAAAAATAACATTAGATTTTGGAAAATATCTTTAACATTTAATTGTTTCTTATAAAGTTACCAGAGAAACAATAAATACGGTGGATGGCGATTAATGCCTCTGGATTATCAGTCCGAAAGTATCGGGAGATTTAATATTTTTAAGCGCTGAGAATTAGCCAGAATACTACTACTTATGTAAGAGCTATAAATATTAGATATGTAGTTAGTGGTAAGGATGTCCTACATCGTCACTAATGAACTTAATGAATTATAAATAATTTTCTTAAACTAGTTAATACCTTTTACTTGGTTTTAACAGACTGGGGGAGGGGGTGTTTGTTTTTCTAATTTAACTACTAACACATGTAAAGAAAAGTACATAAAAAGATAGTCAAGTAGTTGGAAATCAACATATAAAAAAGATTGTTTACCAAGATGTCAACTCATGATATGATGGAAAATTCAAATTAATAGGTTAAGTTTATTCTGTAATATCTATTATATTGTTGGGATATAGTGTATTACTACTGGTGAAGAGGGTTACAACTGGTCACTGGTTCAGTTACTACTTGTAACTATTACTACTGGTGAAGATGGTTAATGCTGGCCACTAGTCATGTTACTACTGGTCAACACTAGTTATACTGCTGCTGCATGGAATGCATGGGAGTTTCTACTGGTGGTTACTACTACTTAGTTGATAATGTTTACGTTTTGTTAGAAGATAACTATATAACAGATTTAGATAATTACAAAGTAGATTCGATAGATATTGTAACCCGATTATGTCTTGGGTTAGTTAGCCTCAAGGTCTATAAATATAGATTCTTATATCGTTGTAAATAAACGTCTATTGAGAAACCCTAATTCTAATAGATTGAGGTTGTTGGTGGATATCTTGTGTTCATAATTGTTTAACGTTTATTCATTCATATAAACTGTTATTCACAGATACTTGTTAATATCAAAGTGTTGATCCGCTGCAACTTCTTTGATAGATATAGATCAACACGTTTGTTTCAGTACAAACGTAGCGTGCAACACGATTGGCGATCGTCATAACACAATAGTATAATAAAGAACAGTCTATATGAATAAGTAAATAAAAGTCGTTATGACGTCGCCATACTTAAGGTAAACCCTTAGTACACGAAAATCGTCAAACACTACCAGAAGAATATTCAAATGCAATCATCAACGAATGAAAGAGTACTTGGACATGCAAGTCCGAAATGAAAACCAATTGTATAATTAATAATGTCCTACTACTGATCCACCAGTAGCTCCTTTTACTGAAGATGACATTAATTTAGCTACTGAGTTGGAGAGGTTAAAGCAAGAGAAATTAAAGCAAGAAGCAATAAGGAAGGAACAAATAGATGATGTCGTTGAAAGGCAAAGACAGGCTGTTGCAGGTAGACCTAAGGAAAAGCCATTTACACTTAATATTGGTGGATCTGCAAGGCCTACTACTGAGTCAACAGAGTCCATCATTCCTACAAGAGTTGAAAGAAGACCAATGGGGTTTATTCAAACAAAGAAGGGAGTTAAAAAGGTGTATCCAGAAGATGACCCCAATTGGAAGAATGAGAAAAAGGGCCAATGAAAAGTAAAAAAGAATTGGAGGAAGAGGCTACTGAATTAAGAAGAAAGAGAGGGATGATAACATAAGGAGACTGGATGCAGAATGGGTTGAGCAAGAAAAAATGAGGAAACAGGAAGAGGAAGATGCTATTGTTGCCAGGAAAATGGCACAAGAGCAGATTGAAGATGATCTGAGAAGGAAGGCTCAAGAAAAAGCTGATTATGAGCTAGTTCAGAGAATGTTAGAGAAAGAGGAAATTCAGTTTCAAAAGAAGAAGAAGGAAGAGGCTAGGAGCAAGAGCACAATTAAGAGAAATGTAAATAGAGGAGAAGATAAAAAAGAAGTACACTGACTTTCTAAAGTCTACTGGAAAGTACAGTGGAAAACAACTAGGGCCCATGAAACTTGATACAGTTGTGTATACGTATGTAAAAGAGAAGAAGTTACAGAAGGCAGAAGAGGAGAAGAGGAGAAAGCTCAGTTGGAGAAGGAAAGAGCTTTGAAAGATGCTTTAGATAGAGGTTATAAAGTGGTTCATTTTGGGGATGAACAGACTGAGAAGGAGAAAAGAAAGAAGAGGGTGGTTGATGAATCTGTGTCTGAAAAGAAAGAAAAGCAAGCCAACCTAGTAATGTTCCTACTGCTAGGAGAACCAAACGAGCAGTAGAAACATTTACTACTCGTAAGAGGAAGGCACGTAGTGGTGATCAAGTTAGTACTGGTGCTAAGAAGATGAATTCAAGATCTGACAGAAAAGAATCTACAAAAGAAAAGACTCAGGAAGAAAATCAAGAACAACAGAAACCACAAATCTTGAAGGTAAAGAAAGAAGGTTTTATTGGTGAATTCGAATTTGGATGTGTTCCAGAAATCTCATATGAGAAAGTGAATGAAGCTGCTGACAGAGTGTTTGATGATATGAAAAGTTTGATAATACATTCTGAAGACATTAAGTGTGCTACAATTTTTACTCAAATGCCTATCATTGTTTGGTATGAAGTTGTGATTGATGGTCAGAATGGATTTAAGGTTGTGAGAGCTTCTAAGAGTTTCAAAGTTTACAACAATTATCTGGAGATTATCAGGGATAAAAGTAGAAGAGATTTGGTGGATCATACTTGATTGGAGGACAGAAGTGTTCTCTAGGGTGAGGTAATGTTTCATACTTTAATAACTTATTTATGGAGTTGTTAGAGATCATTTTGAGCCAGAGAAATGATGGTACTACAGAGTATTGGAATGGATCCATTACGAAAGTTGTGGAGTGTACTCCTTAAGCAGAAATGATGGTACTACAGAGTATTTGTTGGTTTAAAGGAAGTATAAGCATGGAATTAATGTGACGATCTATATTCTTAATGTCAAGTTGAAGGCTCATCAGGATTCTGAAGAATCAGTTCAACTGTTGTGGAAGATCAGATGCCAACTTACAGATCATATAAACTCCTTGTAAAGGGCTTAAAGGTTTTTGGCAGCATTCTCCAGTTTTGATTGAAGATACTTGTGTTTATGATGGAAAACAGAAGTTTAGGGGGAGATTGTTGGGATGTAGTGTATTACTACTGGTGAAGAGGGTTACAACTGGTCACTGGTTCAGTTACTACTGGTGAAGATGGTTACTACTGGTCACTAATCATGTTACTATTGGTCAACACTATTTCTACTGTTGCCGCATGGAATACATGGGAGTTTCTACTGGTGGTTACTATTGCTTAGTTGATAATGTTTACGTTTTGTTAGCAGATAATTATGTAACAGATTTAGATAATTACAAAGTAGATTCGATAGATATTGTAGCCCGATTATGTCTAGGGTTAGTTAGCCTCAAGGTCTATAAATATAGATCCTTATATCGTTGTAAATATACGTCTATTGAGAAACCCTAATTCTAATAGATTGAGGTTGTTGGTGGAAATCTTGTGTTCATAATTGTTTAACGTTTATTCATTAATATAAACTGTAATTCACAGATCCTTGTTAATATTAAAGTGTTGATCCGCTGCAACTTCTTTGATATATCTAGATCTACACGTTTGTTTCAATACAAACCTAGTTCGACAGATCCTAACATATATTGAATGAGCCATATCAGTAACTCAATTGTCTGTATAACGCGAAGTTCTCCGCAATCATATATACATCTTGTCACCACGAGTTACAAATAAGTAATGTTACTTTTGCTAGGAGTTTTCATGTACAATGTAATTAGTCTAGTTAACGACCATTCTCTATTCTGTCTCTTCATAATCCATCCCACTTAAGCTCTCGAGTCATGACATGTTCGTCTTATCGACAATACATGTACGGGGATATACCTCGCAGAGATAGTTGGGTATGCATCGGTTACGTGTTGACCGGAGTGTTCATAATTATCATTTATTTAAGATATTAAAGTACAACTTAACCATACATGGTATGCATTGTTCTATATGAAAACGTAAAGGTAGCCTGCAACGTTGATAAGGTATAAGAGCGAGACTAATAACGTAAAGGCAAAATCAAACAAGAAAATGAAATCAGGCATTACTAGGTAGTTTATAGAAATTAAATAGCCGCTTTAAATCGTAAGTACCCTGAAGGTTGCTCCAAAAGTAAGTACCAATTGATCCTAGACAAAACCTTTCTCTACTCTTAGTCTTTGTACTCTAAGAGGTCAAAACTCTTTGTAGATACCGACTTAGGGGAGTATTATCAAAATCCGTCTAAAATGGTCGGGGAGCATTTACAAGTTGGAAACCTATACAATTCGTTCTAGGTCACATATTCATCATAGATTTCATATCATTATCATACTTGAACACATAAGGACATTAGTCTATTATTACAACCCTAACATGGAATCTATCATTGCAAACAACTATAATCCTACTCTATCATGGCAAGCATGGCAATCCCAATTTCACATTTAGAATTAAAATTAAAAAAGAACATGTTAAAATTAGTGAAATATAAGAAAGCAAACCGGAATATATAATATAACGAGTACAAAGATAGTACAAGCTTTGGAAAATTCCGCACCGCCTCCTTTATAGCTACCTACTATAATACCGAGCGAAGGAATAAACCTCCCTCCTCTAAATCCTAACTACAAGAACTACAACTAAAAATTAAATAGGACACATTTAGAGAGAGAGAAGCTATAGAGAAGGAAAAGAGAAGTGTGTGCAAAGAGGTGTTCTGAATGTTGAAATAAGGCTTGTATTTATAGAAAAAAGTTGCATGCATACACCCTAGACCACCACTTCCGCCGACCTAGTTTGGTTGGTGGTCTGGTTGTTTGCTTCTTTCGAATTCTGATGCGTTCGGGTTTCGAGGTAGTTTTGGGTTTTACATGGAATCGGTTTTCTGACGTTTCATGATTGTTCATGGCACTTTCTGTATACATCCTCGTTAATTATTGCGTTTTTTAGGTCTTTAGGCTTCAACTTGGTGAGCTTTGTATCATGTTGGTTTTATTAGTTTCTTCGAGATAACTCTTCCTATTTATCATAAATGTTTTTTAGGCCCCAGAGTGATGCAAAGTTTTCAGGTTTTCTTTTAGAAATAGCGAATACGTTATGCGTCCAATATTCCCCGTTTCCGGTCGTTTTCTACTGTTTTCACTTCTTTTCAGCATCTTTTATATAATCATCGCATTATTCACTTGTTTGGAAAATCAATCACAAAATATTCTCTATCAGGATAGAATGTGATATTCTGTTATCAAAAGGTGGTAAAAATGTGAGATATCTTGTATATAAAATAGGTCTTTTTACGCGATATCAATGATGGTGATCGATGATCTCTCCGCTCTTCGGAGGATCCCAAAACATTAAAAAAACGGTCAAAGGACTATCGACGGAGGGAGTATTAAGCTCCGATTTCTAGGTCAATATAGGTGAGTACGAAATATAAACAATGATTTGAGTGTATTGGGTCTTGAAGAATATGGATGAAGCTAGAAATCTTCAAATATGTGTTTTTGTCTGAGTTTTTAATTCGGAAGAACAAATGTTAACTTCCAAATTAAAACTTAGTTGGTCAGCTTGAAGTCAACACTAAAGAATTTAACTCCAATGATGAAACTGTTCTTCCGAGTAAAAGTAAACAACATCAAATTTAAAATTAAGATGATGACATAGTTGATTAAGAGCTTTTCATTGAAGTATTTACTTTTAAAGATGAGGATCAACATCAGAGTTAAAATGAAGATCAACATCAAAAGTAATGAAGATGAATATTTAAGTGTTTGTTTAAAGTCTAAAGTGTTTTAATTAGCACGTGTCTCTAGTTTTTATTTATAGAGAGTTTGTTGTGAGGTCTATAAATAGAATGTAGGTTGTTAGAGTCAAGTGTATCTCAAGTTTGTGTTTGAGAGTACCAAGTGAGATTATACAGAGTTACCCATGTAACGACGATTCCCACCAAAATTGTTCTATGAATAAATCAAAGCAAACTCTTAAACATTAACCATATCTCAATCGAGTTAGAGTTTAGATTCAATCAAATTGAGATATTCGCATTTTAAATTGATAAACAATTTATTGATTATCTCTAACCTACATGATATATTTCAAATCCTTTGAGAGAGAGAGAGAGAGAGAGAGAGAGAGAGAGAGAGAGAGAGAGAGAGAGAGAGAGAGAGAGAGAGAGAGGAAAAAAGTTGTATATATATTAAAACAAATTTTGAATAATTTTGCGTTTTGTCATTGGTTGTGATACTGTACGTTTTTGCCCTTGTGTAGATGTATGTCACGTTTTTTATGAATATGATGTTTTGAAAAATGACAGGCAACTGATATGTTAAACAAAAACTCTAATTTATGAAAGAATTCCTAGTTAATTCATGAAAACCCTGATATTTTCTATTAAAATAAACTCATTTTGTTCAAAAAACCTAAATTCCATAACAATTAAAGAAAATGGAAGTGAATCCGGCAAGCATATGAAGAAAATAACAAAACAAAACTTTGGCAAACACAAAATCTACTAAGTTTCGGAGGTGTGACTAGAAAAAATAACTTGTTAATTTTGACATACTACTTGTTAAGTTTAACGAACTAGGAATTATAATCGTAAGAAAGCAATGAACACAAGAACGATATAAGTAAAACTGGAAAGTACACTATAGATTTTGTAGTTAATAAAAATTGAGAGACTATTTTGTTATTTTCTTAAAATAAATCAAAATATAATAGTTTAACAACTTATAATGTTCGATTAGAAAATAAACAATAATTTTAGACATTAAACCTTTAAATTTATACTCTAAAATTACTTTTCATTTATTTTTTTATACCATTTTTAAAATAATTGCATTATGAAGATAATTGTTGCACGATTACACAATAATTACTCTAAAGACATATGACAATGATTGAAAATTAAATATGACGAATGACAATTAATATCACAAAGTATTCAAACTACAGTCAAAAGTAAAAATTACACATTTATATAAAAGAATAACAAACACCATTGACACACTTCAATTCATTCATCATGTACAAATGTTAATAGACAACATTTGAAGTGTCTATCCCGTTTCGTTTAAAATCTTTCCCTACCTTTACTAATACCTTTGTATTTTCATGTGATATATGTAGGGGTGTCAAAAAAACCCGAACCCGATTGACCCGACCCGACCCGAACCCGAATAAGCTTATTAGGGTCGGGTTAATCGGGTCTAGAACCTACGATCGGGTTATTCGGGTCAACCCGACTAACCCGAAACTTATTTAGGGTCGGGTTGCGGGTCTTTTTAAGCCTCCTTATTCGGGTTCGGGTCAACCCGAATAACCCGAATAATACTTTTTTCTTTGTTTTGCTCCGTTTACTAATAAGCTTAAGAATATATTATACAACTCATTAATGAATTGATAAGTAAAACGACGATCCTTTCTTTAAATAAAAACATGTCCTATGTTTCTTCTTAATTCACACTCTTCGAAAACATATCTTCTTTTTTTTTACAAAACACAACTTCGCATTAAAGGTTATTTTATATATTAAATGGTTGGACCTTTTTTTTATAAATGTTAGTAGTCAAATAAATATTTGCAAAAGTAATGTATATACCTGATAGTGGCCAAAATATTTTACAAATTATTTCTCTTTGGGTTATCATTTTTAGCACTTTGTGTATATAATATCATTGCAACATTATATATTTTTCTATTTAATGTTCATTATAACTTTTGCAACATTATAAAATTTATTTGGTCGCTATTGTTGTACCTCTTAAGAAATTACTTAATAGAATTTGTTTTACTTATTAATCTAAGAACCAATAGCTATCTACTAATTTGGACAAGTTGATTTGCATTTTGTTTTCATCCAACCCGAACCCGAAGAGACCCGACCCGAATAAACCCGAACCCGAATAGACCCGAACCCGAAAACCCGAACCTTATTAGGGTCGGGTTGCGGGTCATGTTTTGAGTTTTGAAAACCCGATTAGACCCGACCCGATTAAGCTTATTCGGGTCGGGTTAACCCGATTAACACCCCTAGATATATGAGACCCTCATCACCAAACCCGGTTAATCAACGTCATATTTTGTTAGTCATCGTCCATGCATTAGCTTTCCTATCGTTACTTGTTAGAAACTATGACTTGTTTTTTTTTAAAGTTGCCACTTCCATATATGATCATTTTAGGGTGAATATCAACGTTCAATCTTTTAAAGATTGAATTTTGCATGCTATGTTATAAATATCACTTTTTGTATGAGGTTGAGCTTCTACATTTTGTTATAGAAAATTTAACGTTAAGTAATTGTTTTTTTTTTACTTAATTTTAACGGAAAAATATAAACTTTATATTTTAGTTAATATTAGTATTTCTGAGTTACGTTTTATATGTTGTTTTCATATTTGAAACACCTTTGAGTCATATCGTGTTATTCGAGAAAATGTTTAGTTTTCGGTCGAGCCTTTTATTTCCGTTTGCCTATATCATAAACCCGGATCACTAAGATATATGGACTTAAACTACAAGCGTAGTTATAATAAAATTATGAGTTTTTTACTTTTACAATAACATTTTAAGAAAAGAAAAAAATTATATTAAATCCAACCCGACACCTCCCCTAAAACCCTAAATTAATCGTTTCATGTTTTCCCTTCCTTAGTAGATCGGTCCCCAAATCCCCAACCCTTCATTCGATCATCGTTCTTCTCCTTTCCGTGTTTTTAAGATGCTAACAAAGGAGTAATCAAGTAGCATCATCTTTCCTTTCTTATTGTTTTCAGTCTTGAGTCTCAAGCATACACACGTTATTTCGTTTTCGTTGATAATCTATTCATCTACTCTTACTTGTTTTACATATCTAATATTTATTCATTATCTCTTACTAAATCTTCTTTTGTTTAAAGAAAAACATTTTTATAAAGGTTGTTTTCGGGTTTTGGTAAGAAAGCATATATAGAGTAATTAGTTAAATTGTTTTGCCGTGTTTAATACTCGTTTAAAAAAGGTTTTCAAAAATCTTATAAAGGTTTATAATCTTTAACATTCTGGATTGATTAAGGTTAATATTAGGGTTTTAATTTTTGTTTAAGGAACCTAAGAGGTTTTATGTTTATAAAACATGTTTGCATGTCAAACTCGTTGTCTACATTCCAGTAATCTTATCAGAAACTTGGCATGTGTTCGCGGGACAATATTGTGTGGGTATTAGAAGACTATAGATGAAGCGCAGAAGCCTTTAAAATGTGTGTTTGTAAGTTTTTACTCGGAAGAACAAAATTCAACATCCGAGTTAAAACTTGTTCAATCAGTTTGGAGTCAAAATTGAAGATTTAAATCGGCTGATAAGACTTCTACTTTTGAGTTAAAGTAAAGTTTCAGAGTTAAATCACTGAAGGACAAATTTCTACTTCAAAGTTAAAGTAAACAACATCAGAGTTAAATCAAGATGATGAAATAGCTGATTAATAAGTAAAGTATTTACATCTGAAGAAGAAGATTAAGCATCATATTTAAATGAAGTAAAGATCTTCAACATCAAAGTTAATACATAAGTGTGTGCATTGGAGTCTGAAGTGTTTTTAAATAAACATGTGACTCTATTTTTAATCTATTGAGAGTCTGTAACGATGTCTATAAATAGAATGATATGTGTTTAGAGTCAGGGTTCTCTCCTAGAGAGTACCATAGTGCTTCTCTCTATTTTCATCAATTTGTAAACGACTTTTCCCTCCAAAATATATCTAACAATTAAATCATCCTAGACTCTAAACAGTTAACAATTCTCAATTTGATCAAGATATTCACTGATTTAGTGTTGTCATTCCGGAATTGTTTTAGAAAAAACCTGTCAAGTGGTATCAGAACCGGTTACATCAATTAATTAGATTCAATTGATTTCGGTTCAACAATTTCACTTGATTCGAGATGAATTTAGTCAAATTAGTAGTGTTTTGAAGAATTACAAAAGTTCTGACTGAAAAATTGAAAAACGTCATTGAAGAGTTTGTGAAGGTTATCTATATATTTTGGAGGAATTGTTGAAGTGGTAATCTTGAAGGTTATTGAATTCTAAAGCTAATCCACGAGTTATCAATTTATGATGATTGGAGATTTGAGATTTGATGAATCGAAGTGTTATTTCGGATGATGAAGCAATTCATTCGAACTAAATTGAAATTGTGAATGATGAAGAGTAGATTGAATCTGATGCTAAGCATTTACTCAAAAATTTCATTTTGCATGCTAATACAAGTTTAGATCAGGGATTTTTCAATTCAAGGTGCTTAAGTCAATTAATCTATGATGTGTTTGAATCTAATCAGCTAGTTATCAAATTGAATATATGAAGTTGTTGAAGTTTTGATGAATGAGATTGATGAAGAGCAGGTTGGAGCTGATGAACACGAATCTAAGAATCTACTCAGAATTCATGTTTGCATGCTATCCAAGTCTAGATAAATGTTTTATCAATTCAATTTACTCAAGTTATTTCAGTTGATAAAATTATATATGTTAGTGGTGAAGGTGATGAGAATGATGAGATTATTGAGCTGATATCGCTATTGATTGAGTATTTCTGTTGTTAGTGATGATATTGTTTGGGTTTGTGTTCAGAAGCTGAAATTGAGTTTACTTCGGTTGATGAATTTGGTGATTTACATGAAAGTGATGTTTACAAGTTCAACAAGTTATCGAAGAACAAAGAGTGAATCTGTATTCAGTACATTTGTTAAGAAGATTAAAGTTGATTTGTATGATGAGAGTATGAGTTGATGTTGTTGTTAGAGATTGTATTGATGCTACATTTGGTATTAGGTTTGAATGAAGTTTTGATTGTGATAGAGATATTGCAGCTGGTTCTATTGATATATCTGAGGCTAATCATGAGGAACTAATTGTTTATTTGGAGAATCTGTTTTGGAGAGAGAGATTGTTGATTTGTTGAAACTGAAGTTTGTGGAACTCATCATGGAGAATCATCTTTTGTGAAGTTTTTGAAGAGATGAGCTAACCTAGGAGAGTCAGTTGTTTGATTTGAGGATTCATAGCATCATCCAAGGGGAAGATTGTTGGGTATTAAAAGAGTATCGATGAAGCTAAGAAGTCTTCAAAATGTGTGTTTGTAAATTTTATCTTGGAAGAACAAAATTCAACATCCGGATAAACTTGTTCAATTAACTTGGAATCAAAATTGAAGATTTAACTCGGAAGATGAAACTTCTACTTCCGAGTTAAATTAGAGTTCATCGGAGTTAAATCACTGAAGGACAAGTTTCTACTTCAGAGTTGAAGTAAACAACATCAAAGTTAAATCAAGATGATGACATAGCTGATTAATAAGTAAAATATTTACATCTAAAGAAGAAGATTAAGCATCATATTTAAATGAAACGAAGATCTTCAACATCATAGTTAATACTTAAGCTTGTGCATTAGAGTCCAAAGTGTTTTTAAATAAACACGTAACTCTAGTTTTAATCTATTGAAAGTCTGTAACGATGTCAACAAATAGAATGAAAGGTGTTTAGAGTCAGGTATATCTCCTAGAGAGTACCATGGTGCTTCTCTCTGTTTACATCAATTTGTAAAAGGCTTTACTCCCGCCATAATCTTTTTATCAATGAAATCATCTTAGACTCTAAACACTTAACAATTCTCAATCAAGTTTATCTTTTAGATTCAATCAAATTAAGAGATTCGCATCTCAATTTGATCAAGCAATTCACTGATTTAGTGTTGTCGTTCCTGAATTGGTTTAGAAAAAACCTTTTAAATATCTTGGTCATAAAAAGTCTTCTTATTTGAAATCGGTGTCCACAACGTAAGTTTTTGAGTTAGATTTCAAATGATAGTGGTCTCAACGTCTAATATTTTGGTTAAGTGGGTTAAACAATAGAAATACTAACAAGGGGTACAATATAGGGAAAAACTTTGGATAATGTTAGTTTTGGTTTCGGATTTTCTAACTCGTTGAATATCAAACATTAGGGTCTAAAATTTGTATCGGGAGTTCTTACATATGTTATCTAGATCGAGTAATGTTTGTAGTAGTTGCAGAGGTCTTAAAGTATTTTTTTTTAGAAATCTTTTAGAACTTGTTGTCCAGAGTTTTCATTGTTTTGTGTCGCGTATTTCGTAAAATCAACATAAATTACTTATGAGTGACTAAAGGTTACGAAACGATTACTGAATGTTAACAACTCACTAAAGAGTCTGAAATTAATAGTTGGAGTGTTTCTAATGTCTAAACGTATAGCGTTTTAACTAGGAAGCACACTTTCGTACATGCATTGAGTATATTCATAGCGTATACTTTCAAAATACTAAGGTGAGTTTCATGACCCCTTATTTACTTATTTTCATATTTTATTTTGGGAAAAGATAAATGCTCAAAAAAATCATTTATTTATGTTTAATGATTCTCAAATGTTATCTTTTGCACTATGACTATTGGTTTGAAACTTTATACTCGATCAAAGTTAATAGTTGTATTCTATATGGTTTTCAAATATATTTTATGGAGAATATATGTGTTGCTATATCTGTTTAGTGGTTTTTATTTATACAAGGATACATTTCAATCAAGCGATATCATTGTCTTTAATTCAGTCATGATTGCTACCATGTCTACAATGGTTACAAACAAACCTTAAAGTTATTCCATGCATATTGTGCTATTTACTACTCCCTCGGTCCAATTATGATTCTTTAGTTTGAATTTGTGAAATATTTAATTTTTATATTTTATCTTAAATATTTTTGTTTATGTTATATATTAGTTGATAGATAATATATGAACAAATTAGGTTTTACATGTATTTTCAGTGATATAATTTTCATCAAGTAACACACACACATATATATATATATATATATATATATATATATATATATATATATATATATATATATATATATATATATATATATATATATTTCATAAAAAAAAATATTTAAAATCAAAGTTAGAAAAGAAAAACTTTAAAAAGTCACACATGACAAAAGTAATGGGATGGAGGGAGTATTTATCAAATTAAGGAACGTGAATATTTTACTACAGTTTTTACTAAAACTCTACGAACTCACCAACCTTTGTGTTCACCTTTTAAGCATTTATTTTCAGGTAACGATAAGGCATAAGGAGGCTAGGAGGACATGAACTTTAAAATGAATTTAGCTTGCATTTAATTTGTTATATTTTCTATTCCAAATTGTATTACATTATTTATATATATATATTTTTATTATTTTGTGGATTGACTCTACAGAACATAAGTATTTGCTTATGGTTGTGCGACGTCATGACACTTATTCATTTATTTAATGCATTTATTAGATATTTCTTTTTAACTTACAATGTGTTATGATGATCGTCAATAGTGTTGCAACCTACGTCCAACAAATGGTGGGGTGTGGCATTTATCCCTCTTGACAACGCAATATCAACTTGAATATGTGAGAAATGGATTCCGGTAGATAAACACACTGACGTAGGAAGTTGTTTAACCTTGCGCTTTAATGATTTCATTGCAAAGCTAAGTCGAATGAGAGTGTTTTTGGTTCTGTTTGAATGGGATCATGTCGTCGTCGGATGGACATTAACATGATTGTTTTCCGCAAAAAATACTCTTTTTTCGTTTGTTGACCAACAATTATCGATGCATCAATGTCGTTATGTGGGAAACCTTTTCAAATTAGTCTTGTTCCATTACATAAATCATTTGATGAATCAAATAATCATTGATTTTAAGAACTTCATCGAATAGAACGTTTTGTGATCGTCTTCGTATTCATCAAAATTGTAGTAAACTTTTCCTCTCCGTTAAAATTTTTAATCACTTTATCGTTAATCTCGTCAACATTCACATTTTTATTGATTATATTTCCCTACGTGTTATATAATCGGAATCTGTATAAGTTCTGTTTTTTTGGCATTGAAGGAAAGTTTTCAATGATCAAGGTATTTTTAGATTCATCTTTCTTATCATACGCTATTGTCATGTCATCGAGTATGTGAATACAGTTCCCGTGGATTGATTCTTCATCTACGTCACCGACTCGTAAAAGAAAAACTGAAAACTATAAATCAATCAGCGCTCTCATATTTATAGTCAAACACGTCTTTTTAAGACAAAAGAGGCGACATTCGTAGACTGTAGTCCACAATTTGCGCTCAGTTCCATGTTTAATGACCGTCAACACCTGTCTGAAATTACCACCCAAAACATTACCTTTCCTCCAAATACAGTCTCACATCTACTCTGTCTTTCATTGTTCAATCTATCGTTGAATTTATAGCTTTTAGTTATAAATATTTTTATCCCATATGATTATTTTTAATGACCTAACTAGTTTGGCAGTCCCACTTTATTTTTGATATTACGCGCTGAATTAATATTAAGATTAATGAAAATCTTAACAGACGTGTCTTGCAAAAATCATTTGTTATCGGAGTAAACATTGTTTGAAGTTAACATAAAGTTTCCAATAATCACGATTGAAACTATAACCCTCATATTTGTAATAGTTAGAATACACCTTTACTTTGAGTCGGAAGTAACCACATGAAAAAACCCTCCCAACAAAATTCATTATTATGTAGTCGAATAAAACAGTGTGCAACGATTACGACCATTGTTTTCCTATAATATATAGTATATTATTAGTTAAATAAGCTGTAAATATTATTTGACATTTTCATAATAAAATTTAGGTATTTATGTAATAATTTACGCTTGTATCTATTAAAAACAAAAATAACAGAAAAGAGGTCAACCCCGCCTGTCGGATCGAAAGGCTACCCAATTCACAAATAAAGTGAAAAAAATCAAATATTAACAATCTGAATCGTATAAATAAACCTCCATCTTAAGCTTAAAATAAGAAAGGTTTTATTCTCAAAACTTCAAAACACTTACATTTATAAGACTTACATTTATGTCACTTAATAGGGGTTTGCGATAAAACCGAAAAAACTTAAGCCCCACACCCCCCCCCCCCCCCCCCCCCTTCAGCGGGCAGCGTTTTCTCTCTATAATCATATCTACAAAACTCATAAGAAAAAATGATTCAATACAACGATTTTCCGTCATTCGATCCCAACTCGCCTTCCTCACCGGGCTTCGCAAATTTCCAAACCCAACCCGGATGGTTTTACTTCACTACTCGCCGGAAACACCAACACACAACCTCAACCCCATCAACAAGCCATGACCGAATGTTATGTATTGTTTTTTTATCGTTTAAGTATTTTCATGTATTGTTTTTTAAGTATTGTAAAACCAATTGTTCGGTTTTTTATTTTTGATAAATCGAAATATTCGGTTCATTTCGGTTTGGTTTTATCCCTAAAATTGAACAAAAAATTCGAATCAAACAATTTGCAATAAACTTACAATAATAAACTTTTATATGTAATTGTTACATATTACATATATTTATTGTTCTTAATAAGTGAGTGAGAAAAAATAGTCACTTATACACAACCATTAGATCAAATGAATAGATAATCTTACCCATTTAAATTACGTATTTTTACACCCACATACTTTGTCCTAATATTGACTTTGTTTTTCAGCATAACCAACACATGTTTTTTGCATCTCATTTTATTAGGGTTTAGAATATTAATCAACCTTGGCATAAAAATTGTACATATTCAGCCTCATCCTTATTAATTTACCTTTTAAGTAGGAAAGTTAGGTAGCAACTAAAGAAGCGTGGCTAAAAATGTGAAAACTCTAAATGTTACTATATAATCCAATACTTTATTTGTTAGTGATTTTATCAGCAATGGAAGTACATATATTAGAATGTGAATTAAGTTAATGATAAAAAGAGTGTTGGTGTGAAGGTCATGATTGAAGGAGAATTTTGAAGCTACATCAATCTGTATTAAATTGTACTTTAGTGCTTTAAGGTATGTCTTATTTGGATTCATTCGTAACTCTCTATTGAGTGGAATAGATAAACTATCATGTTATTCGATTATGTGGTCGGTGTAGAATTTCGCTGAAAACGATATTGGTCAAATGGATTGCAAGTCACTGAAATTTGCTTCTTTTAAGTGTTTGATGCTTCAAATTTGGTTGGTATACGGTACCTACATAAAATTTAAAAGGATAACATATTGTTTAATTATATGTTTAAAAAGGAAATTATTGATATGTGGAAATTGTTAAGTTTGTTTTAGGAATAAACATTTATAGAATAATGTGATTGATCATAATGGTCGTTTAAAAGGACGGCTAAATTCACACGTGAATAATGTACACAATGGTGATTAATTGTGGTGATAGTGGTTGGAGCTTCGCACATGGCTCTGTTTCTCTGTTGTCCTTATAGACATGTGTAGTGATGAAATTATTGGCCTTTAAGGGTTTACGCTAATATGGTGCTTAACATTCTGAAGCTAATATAGAGGTTTACATTTTGAAAACGCTATGTAAAGTTGTGTTTTTTTTTTTTACGTAAAGTCATGTGATTTTTCATAACTATTTAGTTTATCAGATACAAATGAAAAGGCCTAACTTAGATTAACATTTTGTCTTTGGCCGAAAAGTGTTAATAATTAATCATATGAATTTTTATTTGCAATAATAAGAAAATCGAGGTTCCTTTGTTTTAAACTTTCAACTTTTATATCAGGTAATAAGCTTTTAGTTGTCAATAATTCTAATGTTTATTTGAAAACTTTGAGAAAGGACGAACCGACAAATCGTATTAGTGGTATGTGTAATATCTCGATTCTTTATTTGATCATTTTTGAATTCCAAATTTGCTCCGTAGAGTTCGCAAAGTTAGAAGTGTTTTGCTCATAACATGTAATTTTAATTGTGGGTAAAATGAGGGTTGGGGGGGGTGGGGGGGTGGGGTGGGGTGGGGGTGGGGGGGGGGGGGGGTTAATTTGTTTGAAAACTTTCAACTGATAATTTGTTTTCGCAAAATTGAGTATGATATTGTTTTAAAAGTTGTTTCCAGACAACGTAGAAGTATAATACTAGTTATTTTTATTTGTTTAATTCAAACACATCATATATAAGAATGGCTAAATGTTTCTAGCTAAACTATTGTAATTTTTTAAGTTAGAATTGTATTTGTTTTCCAAGAAAATGAATAAAATGTTTATTATTTAGCCGGCTTTCTGTACGACAAAAATTCGAGTAAATATCTAACTGGACGATACATGACTCTAAAAACGGAAAAACCCGGACCGATGTTAAACCGAACTGAACAATTTATAATTTCTAAAAACCAAAATGTTTGATTCGATTTTGAGTTTACACAAAAAAAATCTACCTAAACCAAACCAATTCACCCTTATCACTTATTACCCTTCTCAAACGACATTTCTTCCATGCCGTAAATATTTTTACCTAAACCTCTCTTTCATTTACAGAATCATATGTACTATTATTAGGAGTAGATACTCACAAAAATCATTTTTCTTAATTAAATAGGTAATAGTCTAATACCCGTACCTTAAAACAAGGTTATCGATCTTACAAATCAAGATCTTAAAATCTTATGATTTTACGATTCTAGTTATTGAAATAATGCAAGATCTTAAGTAGGATCTCTATATCATTGGATCTACATATTTATGGAGATATCTAATATGGCTAAATGCATGAGAATGTAACAAACTTTGTCCGATTTATTGTTGTATGTATCGAACTCTCAAAAACTCTATTGTGTGTATTCAACTTTTATTTTTTTACAAATAATGTAAGAACCAGATTTGTTTTGTTAAATGTCAAATATTTAAACCGATTACACTTCAACAAAAATCTGGTCCGTTACATCATTTGGGAAAAAGTAAGAGTTGAATACATACAATAGAGGTTTTAAGAGTTAGATACGTAAAATAGCAAATCGGACAAAGTTTTTTATATTTTCAAACACTTAACCTTATCTAATATGTTGTTGACTGTATACAAGTTATGTGCAACAAAGGAAAAAAATGAAAATGAAAATTTATTTTTCACCCATTAAAATTTTTAAATTAATCAGAAAATGCATCTCATTTAAAAAGTTTTATTGTGTATATCTATACACGAAGAAGTTTTATAGTTTTTTAATACAATATTACTATTTTAATACATTTCAATATAATATTCATAATAATACTGGATGGTATCTATTCTTCTTCTATTCAAATCCCGTCTTTGGCTTGGTTTTCGCGCCCGGGTCGGGTTTGGGTCGGGTTGGGTATTAATCTGGTATGGGTTTGGGTTTTGGTAATCTTGCTGCACGTGTCCTCCTTCTTTACACGCGTCTTCTTTCTTTCCTCCGTGTCGTCTTTTCTCTAGCCCCGTCCCTCTGTTTTTCCCGCCTCTCTCTTTCTTCTCTACACAATATTCTTTCTCTCTCTCTCGAAGGTGAAACCCTAGATCTCAACGCCGAATTGCACGTCGAAATCGCCGGCTGGTCCTCCGATGGATCGCGTATCGAAATCGTCGGCTGGTCTTCCGGTGAGTAAACGTTGTTCACTATTCAGCTGTTTTACTTACGACTTCGTCCGGTGTCGGTCCGTCTTCTCTTTATCTTGATTTCTAGATTTTAGTTCTGGAATATTCTCCGACTAATATTTCTGGCAGATGAGGTAATTGTTGTTATGTTTTTTTTAATTACTTTGTAGATACAAAATCTGAAACGGAAAGTAAAAAAGGTTTTCAGGTTGTTATATTAGTTTTTCGTACATGTTCTCTTTATTTAATATATTAAAATGAAAGTTTGATATGAACTCTTTAAAACTTACACATTCATATACTTTCATTTGATGAAGTTTTTTACTTTTTTTTTCTATATATTTTATTTATGGTATGAACATCTTAAATTATAATAAATGAAGCTTTTTAAATTATGGACTGCAATACAAAGTCGCTAAAAACAATGAATAAAAGAAATTTTGTAAGTACGTAGTGTTTACATATAATGAATATTAAATAGGGTATAGTATTAAAGATAATGTTATGCGTTACCATTAGCGTTTGTAGTATATTGTTATCGTTTGAAACTATTAAAAAAAATAATTTTTTCGCTTCTCATAGTAAAGCATAAGTCTTATTTCCTCGTTCATTACTACATGTATGGTTATATGCACATCATCCCTTTATTTATTAATACGTGTATATAAACCGTAGGTCAGTTAATAGTTATTATGTTAGTAGGTTGATAACCTATACTTATGATTAGTATTTATACATTACATATCTTTATTTAAATTTTTGTTTGAGTTTCAAGAATTATATCATACACCTTAACGGTTGACAACTTTTAACATCTAACAAACTTTTTATACATCTTAAGAATTCACCTAGTGACGCGCGTGATAAACTTCTGATTCAATGATGTTTATCATTATAAGTAAATTAATAATGTAGGAAATACTTAAATATTGAAAAATTGTAGTTTCGTATTCTAACTTATTTAATTTTGTAACTTTTAAGTAAAACTTAAAACATTTTCTCACATAGTAAAATTATTATATTATCATACATTAAATATAATAATTATAATATAATAATAATAATAATAATGTTTGAGCAAGGATTGACAGGCTCAGTAACTTGGGTGTTTGGGGTTCAACCTCTTGACCTCCTGCTAAGCAGTGCAAACCTATCAAGCTCTTGGCGAGCTTAAGGTGGTCAAGTGGTTGGTTGAAGAAGGTGATCGGAATGTGGTTACTGCGGTGAGTAAGTATTCCGGTAAGTATGTAAGTGGTGAAGATATATGTGTGAGAGATGTATGGAGTGTTGGCCCCTCCTTGAAATGTATCAGGGTAGGGTATTTATACCCAACAATCCCAAACATGGGAAACAGTTGGCCATAAAAGCTTATCATGACTCTTGAATGCTATTCATGGGGTTCCAACGTTCGTGACTTTATTGTCATCATTATGGGAGAACAAAGGGTAACGCCTTTGTTCATAATGATGCCAACGGTCTGAATCCTAAGGCAGGAGCTTAAGACCGTCTGGCACAGTGCTTAGAGGGAACACCAATGAAGTCAAGGACCAGGAACCCGGGAGCCAGGAGATCGGACCCGGGATATCGGGAGCCGAGAGGCCAGGAGCCGGAAACCTGGAGGCCGGGAGCCAGAAGGCTGGGAGCCGGAAGGCCAGGATCCGGAAGGCCGGGAGTCAGAAGGCCGTGAGCCGGAAGTCTGTGAGCCGGGAGGCCGAAAGGCTAGGATCCGGAAGGCCGGGAGTCAGAAGGCCGTGAGCCGGAAGTCTGTGAGCCGGGAGGCCGGGAGCCAGGAGACCGGGAGCCGAGAGCCGGAAGGCCGGGTGCTGGGAACCGGGAGCTGGAAGCCAGGAGATGAGGGCCGACGTTTGGGAGGTGGCAGGGACCGAGAGCCTGCATAATGTGGGAATGAATAAGAGCCTTCCTTGGATGAAGGGACTAAGAGCCTTCCCAAGATTTGGAAGGGACTGGGAGCCTTCCCTGGATCTGGAAGGGACTGAGCCTTCATCTTCATCTTACGTTGTGTTAGGTTTTTAGGGTTTACAGGCTATATGTATCGAGCCTATTCCCTACTAACACTATCATGCCCCCCAGTTAGGTTTGAAAAAAGTTTGCTATTTTTGAAGCCTAACTTCATGTATTTCGTGGCCTTGCTCTGGCTTTGCCCTTGCCTTTTCCAGCCTTGGCCTTGCCTTGTGTGGCTTTCCCTGTGAGGCTTTCGCTAAGTGCATAAATCTGAACTTCAAACAGGTATGGCGTTGAACCTTTAGAGTATGTCCATCACATGTAGTCTTTCCATTGTACCACGATATGTGCCCATGACACTTTTAGATTTTGTATTGTGTCCATGGCACTTGGAAGGTCAAAGGTATATTGACTAAAAAGAATGCTCATCTCCCCTGATGTAAGGAAGAGCTTTGAGGTGGAGAGACAGATTGTGGTTGGCATGCGTGGATTCTACCACTCCTTCTAAGAGGGATATATTAGTTGTCTTCCCGATTGTGCTTAATATTGTACTTAGTTATCCTAACGAGATATATGTGCCTCGGGATGCCAATAGGCATTTCTTCTGCATGAGAGACATCTTGCAGACTCTTTACCCTGAAGTTGGGATTGCAGTGCTGCCTTATTTCGATCCATTGGGTCACGGGGATATGTTGTGTGACAATGGTATGTTTAAGACTCGAGCTTTTCCAATCAGGAGCTGACTCGTGGAAGGTTTTAATATGTCTGCGCCAGACATCCTTACTCTCATTTCACGAAAGCCTTAGTATTTTCTCTTTATGTTTGTAACACAATTTCATTTGTATGACTTAGCCCTTTTCTATCATATGATATGTTTGGACTACCATTTGTAGTTTTTTCTATTCGTGTATGTTGCTATAAATTTTGTATGTGTTGGTTTTACATTATATAACCTTGAAATGAAAAAATAATGTGTTATAGGATGATCAGACCAATAACATTTATGTGGCTTCATAGCTTTGCCAGATGTCTATGCAAGACTTTTTTAGAATTTTATATTGGTGTCTATGACACCTTTTGAATATTGCGATATCATTGTGCTTATGAAACTTTCTTGTGTGTCAGTTACATTTTTTTTATGCCTATGGCACTTTTTGGATACCCATGCCATTTATCGAATATGTCTTATGCCCATGGCTTATTACATAATTTGACTATGACAACTGGATGACAGCGACAATTTCTTGTATGCCTATGACATTTTTCAGATGCATGTAGAATTTTTTTCAATTTTATATTTTGCTCGTGGCACTGTGCCTATGACACTTTTTGTTGGTTAACCTTTATTTATTTGTTACTCGCGAGAATTGTCGCTTCCCAATGAGAAGTGTTTGCCTTTTCCCAAGTAGGTGAAAAGACGAAAATTATGATGTGCATGTTTGGCCTAGAAAAAAAAAATGTCTATCTTGGCCTAGGCACTTGATCTAAACGTTGTTCAGAGTTATGTATATGATGATGTGCATGTGTGGCTTGGAATTAAATATCCATCTTGGCCCTATGCACTTGGTCCAGAACGTTGTTCAGAATAATGTAATTGTGTTTGCATGTGTGTGCATTGTCCTAACCTTGCAATAAAAGGTATTCCTTCATTTGGTGTTGTTGGGATACATGATCAGACCAATATTATTTTATTCAGGCTCATGGCCTTCCAAGACTTTGCGGGATACATAGATCACACCCCATGATATTCTTGAACATGACATTTCCATGATTTTGATAAAAAGTATTAATTGAAATAAAATATGAGAGTAATCACCTTTAAGGGGAATACTATACTTACCAGATGCAAGGTATAAGTATAGGTTCCGGAATGTCAGACACCAAACGTGTCGGGACACAACTGATAGCTTACGCGCAAGTGCTACCAAGGTGTCGGACGTCGGGTCCAAGTATCGGACGCCGGGTGCCGGGATATGAGTGCCGGATGCCGGGTCCAGGTATCGGACGTCGGGTGCCGGTGTACGAGTACCGGATGCCGGACCACGGACGCCGGACGTCGAGCCATGAGCGTCGGACACCTCTTGGCGTCGGGGCCTGAATCCCAGACGCGGGGCCAAATCCCAGGTGTCGGGGCCTTAATCCCGGACCCGGGGCCAAACTACCAGGCGTCGGGGCCTTAATCCCGGACGCTGGGCCAAATCCTAGGTGCTGGGGCCTTAATCCCGGACGCCGGGGCCAAATCGTAGGCGCCGGGGCCTTAATCTCGGACGCGGGGCCAAACTGCCAGGCGCCAGGGCCTTAATCCCGGACGCGGGGCCAAACTGCCAGGCGTCGGGGCCTTAATCCCGTTCGCGGGGCCAAACTGCCAGGCGTCGGGGCCTTAATCCCGGATGCGGGCCTTGTGTCTCGGTGCCGGGGCTCGTGCCCTGGTCGCCAGGGGCCTGTGTCTCGATGCCGGGGCTCGTGTCCTGGGCGCGGGGCCTGTGTCTCGGTGTCGGGGCTCGTGGCGGGCGGGAGGAAGGCGAGTAGGCTGGTAGACACGAGTAGGCTTGTAGTATGGTATGCCGGTAGGCTGGTAAGAAAGAGGCAAAATCTCTTCACTTTTGAGAGTGGGTAAGATTCTTTCTTCCTAGAATTAGGTTTGGTCCTTTTCTATCATAAGGAGTTATATCATTCCCTCTTAGGAGATGGTAAGATCCTTCCATGGTGAGAGAAGGAATATCTTTCTTTGTAAGATATTTCCCTCTTGGGATGGGGTAAAATCCTTATTTGGGAGGAGGTGAATAAGGTGAAACCTTTCGCTGTTGGTAGGGGGTGAAATTTTTCCCTCTTGGGAGGAGGTGAAACCATTCCCTGCTGGAAGGGTATGATCCTTCCCTCTTGGAGGAGATGGAATCCTTCTCTGGGAGGAGCTGGAATCCTTCCCTGGAGGAGGTGAAACAATTTTCTCTTAGGGGAGGTAAAATCCTTCCCTCTTTAAGATATAAAATCCTTCTCTGCTAAGAGGGGTGAGATCTTTCCATCTTGGGAATATGAAATCTTTCCCTCTTGGGGATATAGAATTCTTCCCTCTTGGAGGAGATGGAATCCTTCCGTAGGAAGAGGTGAAACCATTCCTTGTTGGAAAGGGTGAGATGCTTCTCCCTTAGAGATATGGAATCCTTCCTTCTTGGAGAAGATGGAATCCTTCCGTAGGAAGAGGTGAAACCATTCCTTGTTGAAAGGGGTTAGATACTTCTCTCTTAGGGATATGGAACACTTCCATCATCATTTCTTTCTTTTTTTTAGATTTGAAAGGGATTGAGGGCCTTCCTCTAGACTTGGAAGGAGCTGAAATCCTTTCCTCTTGGGAGAGATGTTATTGGTGAAACCCTTCCCCCTCTTAGGAGGGATGAGAGGTGATGAAACCGTTACCCCATAGGAGTGGTGGAACCCTTTCTCTCTTGGGAGAGATGGGAGGTGTGGAACCCTTTTCCTCTTGGGATGGATGGGAGGGCTGAAACCCTTTCTTCTCTTGGGAGGGATGAGAGGTGATGAATCCCTTCTCCCTTGAGAGAGGTGGAAACCTTCCTCCTTGGAGGGATAAAAGGGGTGGAACCCTTTCCCCCTTAGGAGTGGTGGAACCCTTTCCCTCTTGAGAGGGATTGGAGGGGTGAAACCATTTTCCTCTCTTGAGGGGTAACACTGTTTTTCTCTTTGAGGTAAAACTCTTTCCTCCTTGAGAGGTGCTTTTTTACTTTTATTTATTTATATTTTTTTTGTTGCCAAAACTGGTCGGTTGTCCAAAACCGAATATCAAGGCCTGACAACGAATATCAAGTGTGTCGGCCGAAAATATCAAGTCCGAACGAAAAATATCAAGCCCGGACAAAAATATCAAGTTTTTGTCAAACTGGCCGGCTGTCCAATGCTGGCCGAATATCAAGGTCCGACAATTAATATCAAGTGTGCCGGACGAAAATATCAAGACCGGACAAAAATATCAAGTCGGACAAAAATATCAAGTTTTTGTCAAACTGGTCGGCTGTCCAATGCTGGCCGAATATCAAGGTCCGGAAATGAATATCAGGTGTGCCGGACGAAAATATCAAGTCCGGACAAAAATATCAAATTTTTGCCAAATTGGCCGGTTGTCCAAGCTGGCCGAATATCAAGGTCCGACACTAAATATCAAGTGTGTCGGACGAAAATATCAAGTCCGGACAAAAAATATCAAGTCCAGACAAAAATATCAAAATTTTGCCAAATTGGCCGGCTGTCCAAGCTGGCCGAATATCAAGGTCCGGCACTAAATATCAAGTGTGCCGGACGAAAATATCAAGTCCGGACAAAAAATATCAAGTCCGGACAAAAAAATATCAAGTCCATGACACTTTAAGATCTATCTTGTGTCTATGGCACTTTTGGATCTGTATCGTGTCCATGACACTTTTAGATCCGTATCATGACATCCTGTCTCTAATTATGGCTCTGCCCAATAGGGTAGGGAATTTGACCATGTCATGGATGGTGGATGAAATTGTTCTAAACTTTTATAATGCATGCCTGCCCAATTGCACATTGTAGGCTGAAAGTTTTCATGGCATTCAATACTTTTATGGGATACAAAGATCTGACTAGTTAAACCTTTTTTCTTGTCTGGCCAACATCAATGGTTGCCTATGACAATTTTTAGACGGATTAGTATTTTGGACATGGCATCCTGTCCCTAAGTGTGGCTATGCCAACTAGGCTAGGGAATTCGACCACGGATGGTAGATGGAATTGGTCCAAACTGTTGAGGGCCTGCCCAGTAGGACATTGTAGGCCGATGATGAACTAATTCTTGCTAATTTTATCATTTTGACCCAGTAGTAAGGGTATTCTCCCAACATTAACTACATGCTTATTTTGCCTATTGATCAATGTGTCTCACCTGAGAAGCTGACCAAAGGAGATTGTGTTGTATCGTTTTGAGTGTTTTTCCTTCTAGGATAGCAGCCATAGAATTGGCAGATGTACCTCTTCATTCGTCATTTATATGTAATTAGCTAGGGTGGTGAATGGGGTGTTGGTGGTTGTTTTTGGTTTATGTAAACCTATTTGAGATAGCAACTGTCTTCTATGGAGAAGACGAATTTGTGAAATTAAGAAATGAAATAAGATGGAAATGAAATAAAACACCGTTGCTAAAACGGGTCCCACGGATGGCGCCAATGTTTGAGCAAGGATTGACAGACTCAGTAACTTGGGTGTTTGGGGTTCAACCTCTTGACCTCCTGCTAAGCAGTGCAAACCTATCAAGCTCTTGGCGAGCTTAAGGTGGTCAAGTGGTTGGTTGAAGAAGGTGATCGGAATGTGGTTACTGTGGTGAGTAAGTATTCCGGTAAGTATGTAAGTGGTGAAGATATCTGTGTGAGAGATGTATGGAGTGTTGGCCCCCCCTTGAACTGTATCAGGGTAGGGTATTTATACCCAACAATCCCAAACATGGGAAACAGTTGGCCATAAAGGCTTATCATGGCTCTTGAATGCTATTCATGGGGTTCCAACGTTCGTGACTTTATTGTCATCATTATGGGAGAACAAAGGGTAACGCCTTTGTTCATAATGATGCCAACGGTCTGAATCCTAAGGCATGAGCTTAAGACCGTCTGACACAGTGCTTAGAGGGAACACCAATGAAGTCAAGGACCAGGAACCCGGGAGCCAGGAGATCGGACCCGAGATATCGGGAGCCGAGAGGCCGGGAGCCGGGAGCCAGGAGCCGGAAACCTGGAGGCCGGGAGGCCGGGAGCCGAGAGGCCGGGAGCCAGAAGGCCAGGATCCGGAAGGCCGGGAGTCAGAAGGTCGTGAGCCGGAAGTCTGTGAGCCGGGAGGCCGAAAGGCCAGGATCCAGAAGGCCGGGAGTCAGAAGGCCGTGTGCCGGAAGTCTGTGAGCCGGGAGGCAGAAAGCTGGGAGGCCGGGAGCCGGGAGAACGGGAGCCGAGAGCCGGAAGGCCGGGTGCTGGGAACCGGGAGCCGGAAGCTGGAAGCCAGGAAATGAGGGCCGACGTTTGGGAGGTGGCAGGGACCGAGAGCCTGCATAATGTGGGAATGAATAAGAGCCTTCCTTGGATGAAGGGACTAAGAGCCTTCCCAAGATCTGGAAGGGACTGGGAGCATTCCCTGGATCTGGAAGGGACTGAGCCTTCATCTTCATCTTACGTTGTGTTAGGTTTTTAGGGTTTACAGGCTATATGTATCGAGCCTATTCCCTACTAACACTATCAAATAATAATAATAATAATAATAATAATAATAATAATAATAATAATAATAATAATAATAATAATAATAATAATAATAATAATAATAATAATAATAATAATAATAATAATAATAATAATAATAATAATAATAATAATAATAATAATAATAAAATAATAATAATAATAATAACAATAATAATAATAATAATAATAATAATAATTTAGATTCCATTTCTCAACATTTCAAAAAAATTAAGTCTTGCTATTAACATCTTAACGCTAGGCTAAATCCTAATATCTTTAGTAGGCATGATAATTCTTGACCCGATCTGAAACACGATCTGAATTGAATACAAAATCGGTCAATACGAATACGACAAGAACATGAAGTGGCTCATAAGTGGATCGACTAGAAACCGATTCGAAACTTTTTAGGTCGGATTAGGGTCAACTACTTGACACGACATTCACATGTTTGACCTGTTTACACATAATAACATTTAGAAACAAAAAAAAACATTGAAAAAACTAAGAATAACTAAATATAAGAAAAATGTAAAAATAAAATTAGACTTCTTTTCAAAAACTTTTCGTTTCCACCAAAATTAAATTTAAGATTTTCAAATATGATACATATTTAATAAATGCATTTTATAAAATTAATGGTGACAATATAAATATATATATATATATATATATATATATATATATATATATATATATATATATATATATATATATATATATATATATATATATATATATATATGTTATCTATTATCTATTATTACTTATAATCTAAAGTCGTCGGCCATCTAACGTGTGAGATATTCCAAATAGTGGAATAGTATGCATTTGAAACTCGTGACTCTTTGGTTACTCTATGTTTTAATTATCATAATGTGATTAATGGCATACTAATTATTTTTTTTTTGGAACCGGCAAATAACATTAAAAAAGAACCACAAGGCTAGCAAGTAACTAGACGAGGGTCCAAACAGTACAACAAGAAGAATTACATACAAAGAAAGGGAGATTGGAACCAATCACATTGAATTACACCTACGTTTCTACCCCTATGCTTCAACCAAAGGAATGAAAGAGACTTAATTCTTTTCACCACTGAATCCGGGTTGATGACGGTGGAGTTAAACACACGGTCATTCCTCGCTCTCCACAGTGTCCACAATGTTGCAAACACCACCAATATCAGCACCTTTCTCCTTTTCTTCGGACCTCTCCCAGCATAAGACACAAAATCAATCCAATCTTTCACTTGTACAAAATTATTGTTGCCAAGTTCACACCAATCACCGATTTTTGACCACACCCATGTCGCAAAGGGACATGTAACCAGAAGGTGATTCGCAGATTCCTCGTTGGATACACATGCACTACAATACTCCGAATCAATTGCCACATTTCTCATACGAAGGGCCGAAGCTGAGGGGATGCGAGATAGTCGAGCTCTCCACACGAAATAATTAGTTTTGAGGGGAATCCAATTTATCCAAGGAAAAGGCCCATCGCAAACCCAATGATGAGCCCGATCCAAACGTTTTCTAAGCGAAGCCACACAAAAATTACCATCTACAGAGAACTGCGATGTAACCCCACCCGAAGCCTCATTAATTTGAAATATCTCACCTACACAAATAGAAAGTTTCACCAATGCTTTCCTACAGTTGGAAATATTCTTCCAAACTCCTTTTGTCCTCCTGTTCACTAAATTATCTACTCCCATATTTGACACTCCATGCAACCCTTTAATAATCCCTGCCCATAATGAATTTGGTTCGTTGAAAATTCTCCACCACCATTTTAATAAGAGGGCAATGTTTAAGGAGTGTATTGAACCAAGGCCTAAGCCACCAATTTCTTTTTCAGCAATTATACGGTCCCAGGATACCCAGCAAATCTTTTTTGACTCGCCATTACCGCCCCAAATGAAGTTCCTTCTAATTATTGAGTTATAATGATATTTAAACTCCTCAGTTACCCTAAGTTAATAACATAGACGTTTTTAGGTACTCTAAAAGTTTGTGGTATTAATGGCATACTAATTATTGAGGTATAATGATATTTAAACTGCTCAGTTACCCAAAGTTAATAACATAAACGTTTTTAGGTACTCCAAAAGTTAGTGGTATCCACTTGGAATCTTAATGGTTTGAACGAACATAATGTGATTAATGGCATACTAATTATTGAGGTAAAATGATATTTAAACTGTTGAGTTACCCTAAATTATTAACACAAACGTTTTTAGGTACTCCAAAGGTTGGTGGTTTTGTGTTTTTCTATATAAGTTAGTTTGCTAAAAAAGTTACTTTTGCATCAACAAGCCCCATAACTACGTACAATTATATCTCTTTCGAAAAACATGTCTCACTCCAAGATTGGCACCCTTGACACAACTAGAAAATATTGGATTGTTCATGTACGGCTTTGTAGAATGTGGGAGGCAATAAATACGAAACTCGGTGATGTTTTACTTGGGTTGGAGATGGTTATGGCTGATGATGAGGTAATTTCTAATTTGTTTGAAAATTTTAAAAGCCGGAAAAAGGGTACGCCACAAAAACAGTTAATATACGATAATTTCTACCTTGTTTTTTATGTACAACGATGGAAACTGTGGGGGGTTAAATTAGTTTCTTACATATTTTGTTTTTACCAAAAGGGAAATTTACATCTATGTCCTTATAAAATTTCAATATTACGTCAATGTCCTTCTAAAAATCAAAATTACGTTAATATCCTTCTAAAATATGAAAAATTCTCATATATATCCAAAATAATAAATTAATAATATTTAAATCTTTTTAATATTTAATTATTTATCTAAATATTAATTAAAAATTTTACTCAAGTATGTTAGGTTTAATCCAAAATTAACCAATGTATCTCAATTTCATAAACTCCCAATATAAATTTGAAAGAGAATGATTTCTATAATTTTGAGCATTAACCGAAATAAAAATGTTGCAAAACTTTCTCGTCTTGATTGATTAAAGTTTTGTAATACATGTTTAAAATAATTTATTCATTTAATTTAATCTATTTAGTGCATTCGGTATTTGATTCTTTATTGACATATTTGTTTAAATAAGCATTTGGGTTAGTTTTATTGATTTATTCAATAATTTAAAATATTTAAAATCATTTAAATAATATTTAGATGAATAATTTAAATATTAAAATCATTTAAATATTATTAATTTATTATTTTGGATATATATGAGAATTTTTAATGTTTTCGAAGGATATTAACGTAATTTTGATTTTTACAAGGACATTGACGTAATATTGAAGTTTTATAAGGACGTAGATGTAAATCTCCCTTACCAAAAAGGGCGGTTCGATACAAGGTTTCATCACTAGAAATCATATACGAAAGTTTAAGGCTCTTCTCGAAGAGGGCCAGGTATATCAAATCTCGAGGTTCAGAGTGATTGAAGGTCAAATGGGATATAAAGTTGTCCCGAATCAATACCGCATCCATTTCAACATTGCAACATCGGTTCGTAAACTTGAAGTATCCTATGATAAGGTTATTGTTTTGAGTTGTTTTATGTAGGGACTATGGTATTAACCTACCAAATTCCTGCCTTTTGTAATGTTTGTTTTCGTTGCTGCAGGTATAGGGTCCATGTGCATGTTGTTGATGAGGCAAGCGATACAATATTTACCATTTTCAGTTCCGTGGCGGAGAAGGTGTTTGAGTAAATAAATGTGTTATTGTTGGAAGTTGAGTTTTATACATTCGAGGGAAACAGAAAATAGCAGGAAATAGGCACAAACCATGTGTTTTAATTTTAGAAAGTAGCAGGTCGGTGGCGGTTAAAGACAGAAAACTCCCTATTCTGATCATTGTTCGTGACAAATCTATTTAGAAATTGTCACCGCGCAACGCGCGGGAATACGCCTAGTATATATATATATATATATATATATATATATATATATATATATATATATATATATATATATATATATATATATATATATATATATATATATATATATATATATATATATATTTATATATATATATATATATATATATATATATATATATATATATATATTGGTAATGAATCGTTGTTTATTTTAAATCCACAAACTCAAACTTTTTAAATTGGTCTATATAGGATACTAATTAGAAAAAATTAAAAAGTAATTATCTAACACATAAATATTTAAAAAATAATCACCAAATTCGAGAAAAGTTTTCACAGACTTTTCTCGTCGCGAGAATAGAATTCATCCTTTTCTCGCGCCTAAAGAAGAGGGGTCAAATTGTGTCACATACTCACGTGACATTATCACGCACATACTTGCATTGTTTTATTAGACACATTTAATTCTCGCGATGAAAAAAATGGGACAAAAACTTTTCACAAATCATTATATTATATTTATATCTGTATGTGTAAGATGATTATTTTTTAATTTCTATTAATTAAGTACTTACCTATATACAATGACATTTTTATATCGTCATAAAATTCGTAATTTTATATTTTTTCCAATAATTTGTGGCTTAAAATGCCATGAAATAGTAGGTAAAGATTTATGTGTAGCTAAAATGGGTCAACTCGAAACACGACTCGAACTTAACACGAATTTAATCAGTTCGAATCGAAACCGCATCGAAATTAAGTTGGGTCGAAAATGGGTGACACGAAATTGACCCCAATTTATTTGGGTAAAAAAAACACGGCCCAGTACTTTTGACACGACCCAGATTGACAAGCCTAAGAGCACCCGAAGTGATAATCCCGATTCTGGGATTACTTTTGTTGACGTGGCAATGAGAATCATGATTATGAGATTTTGGGTGGTATGATAATGAAGATTGTGATGATTGTGGGAGTTGTGGGACCCAGTTTTTTTTTTTTTTCCTTAAAGCATTTAAATATAAGATTTTATTATAATACAAAAAAAAACTACAATAATTAAAATAAAAATACAAAAGAATAAAAAAATATAATAAAATAATTAAAAACAAATACAAATACATAAAATAAAAAAACCTAACGTTGTCGAATTTGTGGGCAAATAAGGTGGCATGGTCCACGTCCAAGTAGCGTAATAATAATAATTGTCAAAGTAAACAATCACTCCGGGTGTAAGAACAAATACAACCTAATCCGATGATGGTAGAAAAAAGTCAACTTGTGCTATATTTAGTTTCTGACGATTCAAGTGAACCAACCGCCTCTAACCGAATGCCAAACCGATTCAACGTGACTTCCGACCCTCCAACAGGTTGATCGAATGCCAACAGTTGAAAGGGCGGAAATCACGTTGAACCGCCTTGGGATTCGGTTAAAGGCGGTTGGTTCATTTGAACCGTCAGAAACTAAACGTAAGAGAAGTTGACTTTTTTCTACCATCATTGGATTAAGTTGAACTTGCTCTAGCACCCGGAGTGATTGTTTACTTTGACAATTACTATTAGCCAACTCGGACATGAACCATGCCACCTTTTTTATACACAAACTCGGGCGTCGAAGACATTTTTACGATTGAAAAGTGTATGTGATATGAGATTGTAGATATGAAGATAAAATGAGATTGAGAAATGGTGTGATTTTTTGGTTAAGTTGTGGGGGTATTTATAGGTGAAAATGTGGTTTCAAAAAAAATTAAATTAAATTAAATTAAATTTCAACGGGCTAAATTATAGCCGTTGGGAATCAAAATGTGATATTTTTGTTTAAAATTGAGCCTTTGTAAAAAAAAAAAAGGAAAAAAAAATTCACAACAAACTCGTTGAGCGAAGAATCACCACCACAACGAGTCCCAACAACGAGTGGGGGCGGAGTCATAACGAGCTGGGGGGCTCGTTCTCACTCCCACACCGAACGAGAACCGGTGCTCTAATATGTAGGAACAATAAATTTACCTTTAATCAAAAATTAACTCAAAATTTCTTATCTGGTTTACAAGTAAGAAAATTGGTAAGTGCAAGTAACTTTTGGTTTCATTGGTTATACTCTTAGTCTCCGCACCCCTATGACAATAAATACATACAAGGATG
Organism: Senecio squalidus; assembly: GCA_910822075.1. Lineage (NCBI taxonomy): Eukaryota > Viridiplantae > Streptophyta > Magnoliopsida > Asterales > Asteraceae > Senecio > Senecio squalidus. Next base: position 35,498,677 of record CAJVGC010000432.1, read on the forward strand.
ATGTATATGTAAGTATTGAATGTTATATGCTAGCATTTAATTAGATAAAATGGTAACTGATAAGTGGCATCCTTTGAGATACACGTATTCATCATAAATACATGTATTTACATCTACTAACAGATTATAGAAAAGTCTCTTTGTACCAAAGAGTAAAAGGAATTTGAAGCTTTCCGGCTGGTGGTGTTGGCTTAACACCTTTGCAGACAACGATTTGAAATTTAACTCATTCAAGGTACATATATGTATAACACAACTTTTTATCTTATTACATGTTGTGAAAGTGAATTATATTTGCAATAAACCAATTTTGACGATTTGATATAGGAATTTTGTTTCTCCGTTCATCAAGAGTAAATTGCAATTTAGTCTCTCATGACTAGAAAATTCGTCGATTTCGTTCTTAAACTTTGTTTTCGTCATTTTATGTCCCGAAGATGTTATTTTTCATTTTTTTTTCCTTTCGTCTAACTTCTCTTAGTTTTGTCCGTTACATATAATCATGTGCCAAACATGTGCGGATAATTTAGTATTTTTTTCATTTTTCTCTTTATTTTCTAACAAATTACACCTAACCTACTCTCATCTTCCCAAATTTCAAAAGCCCCAAATTCGAATCCAACAAAAAAAGAAATCATCAAATTGGAATATTACCTTGGATATTGCAAATATTTAATATCAATTCTTACAGCTAAAAGATGTTTTCTTAAATTTAAAAATTGAATTTATAATATGATGGTACATTGTATATATATGACGGAAAAATCAATTTCCAAATTCTTTAAAAAAGAGGAGTGTTCGCTCCTAACCACGTGTTCCTATTAAGTATATATTTTTTTTTAATTTTAGTATAAAAATTGATACATAAAGCTTATGATAAATGCCTTCTTTAAACGAAAAGTACGAACACATCAATTTTACAAAACAAAAAATCAAATTAATTGATGCTTAATTCAATAGCGTTAGGGTAAAAAAAAAAGAAGTCAAAATCTGTTGCCAAAAGACGAGAATACTATATTTAATAACGTCACAAAAAGAAATGGTCTAGACCAAAAAAAAATATGAAACCCAAAAGTCAGTAAAATAAATATTTTAAAATAAAACTGAATTTAATAATGTTACCCAAAAAGTAACTTAAAATCTATAATTAACATGTATTTATTTAATATTGTAAAAGAAAATATAAAACTTAAAACATATTTATATGTTTTTTTTATTTTTTATTGTTAAGCACGTTGCTCGGCTACTGACCAACGTGCATGTCCTGATAAATAGTAAAAGCTCTCGCATTAATGGATAAGTAGAAAAACTCCTAAATATATATCTATTTAATCTATACTCTATAAATAAAAATAAAGTGTATTAAGGTTGAAAATTAAAAATAAAATGATTAAATTATTCATTTATTTTCTTTTTATTATTAATTTTATCAACCAATCTCAACTAACAACAATTAAACTTTTTCTTAAAAACATATTAATTTCTATTTGTTTCCTACATATATTTGAATACAATTTAAATTTAGATTTAAATCTAAATTTAATTTTTGTTTATTCTCGATCATGGATTTTATTTTTCCAACTGTATTGCGCAGGTTTCCTACTAGTGTAATATAAGATACGATATAAAACATATGCACCAAACAAACCAGCCTAAAAGGTCTTTAACCAATTTTGCGATTACTTAAATTCGAACCAAAGCAATAATTGTAACGGTTTATAAATAATAACAGCAATAATAGTTAAGGTTTACAAAAATGATGCATATATATTACTTGCCGTACAATGCATAAGCGTATATAGAGGTTTACTATTACACAGTAACTAACATAACATATTTTAACTCAATACAATCTCGAACTATTAACATATAACACGAACTGAGCACAAGCACTAACCGTATAACATTTTATAACATATAAAATGTTTTTACCCAATTTGATATTGTCTATATTAAAATTTTTGATACATCTATCCGTGCTACCGTGAGTTTTAAGCTAGCATATATTAAGAGAGATGGGATAAATGAACACCTTATCATGAAGATGATAGGAAATATATGGTGACTAGTATTAAATACTTCCTAATCCTTGTAAGGATACTATGGCCATTTCCAATACAAATTTCACTTTCTTTTTTATGTTTATGTTCTCTTATTTTAATTAATTTTTTTATATTAATTGTGTTTCTTCTTTTTTTAGTATTCTTTTTTTGATAAATATATAATGAAACAACTTTCTTAATACGATGTAATAAAACTTTGGTAATGATATAATAAAAATTTACGATGATGCAACAATTATGATAGATTAATATAGATTTTCTAGCTATAGTGCAACAAATCTTTAATCATTATGCAATAAATTAAATTTGTCTAAATAAATTAAATATGATGCAATAAATATAATTTTGATGCAGCACAATTATATTTATGATTCAACGCATATTTATATTTAAGATATATGATGAAATGATCTAATCATAATCATATGTCATCATTGTACCAAATTTATAAAACGTCTATTTCAAATTAATTTAGCTATAATGCAATAAAACTAATAATTTGTAATAACATAGTTTTCAAATGTGATGTAACTCATTATACATATGATGCAACAAAAATAATTTAATGCGAAAAAGATGCCACAAAATTTTACATATTATGCAACACATTTTACAAATATGATTCAACAGATTATACACACGATGATACAATAACGTAATCATAATCATATGATATCATTACATCATATTTGTAACGATTTAAATAATTTTTAACACGATACAATAAAACTATATAAATACAACCAAATTTATAAATATAATATAACATATTTTAGGTATGATTCAATATAAATATGATCAAACAAAATTTATGTAATTCAAATATAATGCAATAAATATATAAATAGAAAAAAAAAACACAAGAATGATAGTTTAAAATTTGTAGAGGTTTTTGATGATTTAACTAGATAGGGAAGCTCACTCTAATTTAGAAAGTGGAGTGCAATTTTCATCAAAATTACAAAATCTACCCCTTAAAGTATTTATTTTTAGTAAATTACATATATCGTCCTTGTGGTTATATTAAAATCCAAAATATCGTCCATATACTTAAAGTATTTTTGTCTTTTCGACCAATTCATCTTTAACCTCCCTATGTTTTCTTCAGTTTCATTTAAGTTCTTTACCATTTAAAAACTCTCAATTTTACTCCATTTTTTCCCGATTAAATCAACAATTAGAACGCTATTTTTGCCGACACATATGAGTAATATTCCAAAAACCCTTGATTTCTTCTTCTTCTCATAACAAAAATATGATATTCTTTTTTTTTTGTTCATTTACACGCAGTACACATATAAGTAGTTTACTTTTTTTTTATTTGAAAGTCGACAGAGTTCATTTACACTTCAAAGATGGTTTAGATCTA
>CAJVGC010000432.1:35502208-35554345 GCA_910822075.1 Senecio squalidus
CATTTAAGTTCTTTACCATTTAAAAACTCTCAATTTTACTCCATTTTTTCCCGATAAATCAACATTAGAACGCTATTTTTGCCGACACATATGAGTAATATTCCAAAAACCCTTGATTTCTTCTTCTTCTCATAACAAAAATATGATATTCTTTTTTTTTTGTTCATTTACACGCAGTACACATATAAGTAGTTTACTTTTTTTTTTATTTGAAAGTCGACGAGTTTCAATTTGTATATCAAATTTCATGAGTCTTGAATTTTGATTTCGGATTTACACTTCAAAGATGGTTTAGATCTAATTTTAAGATGCGGATGATCTGGGGTTTGAATATTAGGATTATGAAGTGAGAGAAAGAAAAGTGTAATGATATTTTGGGGTGACTGATATTTGTTTTTAGCGTTCGTATATTTTATACCGTTCGTACATGATCCCTTACTATAAATATATATATATATATATATATATATATATATATATATATATATATATATATATATATATATATATATATATATATATATATATAGTAATTGGATCGGGTAATAACGGCCCAAAGTCTAGGAACGCTAAGAACCCTAACCGTCCGATTAAGGTGATGATCAGTAGTAACCTTACTACTGATCAGTAGTAAGTGGTTACTACTGATCATCACCTTAATCGGACGGTCAGCATTGGTTCTTAGCGTTCCTAGACTTTGGGCCGTTCTTACCCGAACCTCACCCATGTATATATATACATATATATGTATATATATATATATATATATATATATATATATATATATATATATATATATATAGCATTTTTTTCTTTCTAAAAGTTAATTCGAATAGTTTTTCACTTAAGAGTTTTTTTTATCTTTTAATAAAGTATAAACTTATTTTATTTAAAAGGTTATTTTTTAAAAAATAAAAAATGAAAACCCCAAAAGCTCCTTATAAAAAGAAAAATATACAAAGACCTATTTATACAAGCATAAAAACGAATCTAAAGATTTGATTGATGCTTTGAAAAATTGATTGGTTAAAAAAGAATAAGAGAATTAGTGAAATTACATATTTCATATAATATATTGATTAGACTTTTCTTTAGATTTACTAGATTATTGTCCCGCGATAGCGCGGAAAAAGATATAGTTTGACTCGTAAATTTTTGTTTATGTAGATTTTAAATTATTATGAAAAGTCAATGTCATACGTATAATAACATATGTACGATTACGTTTATACCTATTTTGCTTATAGTTAAAATAATATATACACTTTTACGTTTATATACATGTTTTGATATTTTTATGAGGAGACTTCAAAATAACAATATGGTAAATCATAGTCTAAATTGAGCGATTTATAAGTAATTAACTTATGTTTTTTTTTTGAGAAAATATAATTATGTATTGTAAGAGGGTGGAAAATAGAAATAGTCTTTGATGACATCATCAATATGATCTAACGGCTGAAATCAAAGATTATAACCCATCCAAGTGGACTCTACTTCGACATGTGGCATTTAATGCCCTCTTTTATTATATATTAAAGATATAGATAGATATCTATATATATATATATATATATATATATATATATATATATATATATATATGTATATATATATATATATATATAGATAGATATCTATATATTATATATATATATATATATAGTATATATATATATATATATAGATATATATATATATATATATATATATATATAGTATATATATGTATATATATATATATATATATATATATATAATATATATATATATATATATATATATATATATATATATATATATATATAGTTCTTATAAACCAATCTTAAAGTAAATTAAGTAAAAAAATATGAAAAAATAATTTATAATATGTGTAATTTTGGATTATGTTTATGTATTTAATTATAACAAACTTTAAAAAAGCAAGTTTTGATATGCATCAAAATATATGTCGTTTAGGGGCTGTGCATCAAATTCATTGTTTTTGTGCAGTAAATATTCAAATTTGATGCACAACGATAAAACTACCCATTTTTTGATATACAACAAAACTTCGTTTTTTAAAATTTGATATATGGTTAAATTGAATAATAATACAAAATATCTAACGTTATAAAATATTTTTTAATTTTTGTTTACTTATTTTACCTTAAACTTTGTTTTACAAGAACCAACCTCTATATATATATATATATATATATATATATATATATATATATATATATATATATATATATATATATATATATATATAGGGTGAGGTTTAAAAGCGATCTCCAATTCTCTAGAGATGCAGAGATCCATTTCTTAGCCATACATTTTTCCCTTAGTATTGTTTTTTTTTTTTCATTTTTTTTTTTCGGTTTTTAATTCGGTTTTTTTTTTAGCTATGTTTTACTTAACTTTTTTTTCTTTTCAAAATCACATGTGATATTATTGTAAAAAATTTAAATCAAATATGATTTTCAAAAACCAAAATTTTTGTAAATTTTAAAGTCACACTTGAAAAATCTGTTTCTCGAAAATCACATGTGATTTTATAAGAAAAATAGTTTGTAGGTTAAAAATCACATGTGATTTTGGTAAAAAATAATCAATAATTTTTTAAAATCAAACTTGATTTTACCCATAAAAGATTTGTAGATTGAAAATTAAATGTGATTTTTAAAAAGTAAGGTTGAAAATCAAATGATATTTTCGGAATAAAAAAAATAAAAAAATAAAAAGGTAAAAGAAAAAAGTAAAACAAATTTTTAGAAAAAAAGAAAAAAAAAAGCGCAAAGATATAAGAAAAAATGGCTGGTTAGAAAGGGATGTTTGGATTTTTACAGAATTAAGATCCTTTTAAACCCCAATATATATATATATATATATATATATATATATATATATATATATATATATATATATATAGGTGGGTTCATTTAGGAACCATCAATTATTTAGGAACCATTTAATCACCATTAGATCATTTAGATCAAAAATTAAACTTAAGGTGGCAATTTTGTAATTAAGTCAAAATTGAAAGCCAAATTGGAAATCAATTAAAACCACTTTAAAATAATAATTAACTTTAAATTAACATATCTAGAGTATAACTAGGTTTTAGGAAAAACTAAATACACCATTAGAACAAGCATTTAATTATCTTTCCAACGAGCACCCACTTGATATACTTTTGACGACTTTTTTTTTTTTTTTTTTTTTTTTTTTTTATAGTGAGTTTCGGTATATACACTAGTGTATATACTAAATATTCACCAGTGTATATACTAATTCACAAAAAATTATTATATTGCGTATTCATTGGTGTATATTGTATATTCACTGGTGTATATTGTATATTCACTTGTGTATATATATTGTGTATTCACTTGTGTATATTGCGTATTCACTTATGTATATATATTGTGTATTCACTTGTGTATATTGCGTATTCACTGGTGTATATTGTATATTCACTTGTGTATATATATATTGTATATTCACTTGTGTATATATATTGTGTATTCACTTGTGTATATTGCGTATTCACTGGTGTATATTGTATATTCACTTGTGTATATATATATATTGTATATTCACTTGTGTATATTGCGTATTCACTGGTTGTCGTTTTTTCATTTTTACCAACCAACATAATTATTACTATCATTTCTTTATGCACCATATATTCGATTTGTTAATGACCCTAGAAATATTTGGCTCCTCATATTAACCTGTAATAGCATATACAAAACATACTATGTATGACAAGTATATCGTAACTATTTATCTATTTAAATTTTGTGAATATAAACAATTTCAAACAGCAAAAATATTTTTCTGTACCAAAATAAAAGATGAACGGACTTGCATAACAAGCTGTACATTACGCAGTAAATCTTGTACATAAACTTTATGTTTCACTTTTCCAACTTTCCCCATTTTATTCATCTTTTCCAAAACCTGAAGAAAAAAAAGTGTGTTTTTCACTCTCCTTATAACTCCTTCTTCAAGCAACCAAAACCACCCCAAAAAATTATACATACACATATCTATATCTATATATCTATATATGTATACATATAATGTGTGATTGCCTTTTATTTTCCACCAGCAAACCCAATCAAAAACCCTCATATTAACCTGTTCGCCGCCGAGGTTTATTTCCGTTTCTGCCGGTTGAAAACGGTTCCTCCTCAGCCGCCGACGACGAAGATACAACCGAATCCGTCGCCGGTGATCCGGCGGAAGGATGATCAGCTGAATTTGTTGGATAGGTATTTAGATGATCTTGAACGATTATAAGCAAGATACCTTTGATTGAAGAAGAGCTTGAACGATTTAATTTGATTTGACCTAAAACTAATCATTGGATAAGAAGAAAAATCTTAATATTTGATTGATTTAATCAGAATATGTAATTATAACTATGAATCCATAGCTGGATCTGAAGAATCATACAAAGAAAAACGAATTTACATAGAAGGAATCGAAATAAAAAAGTCACAGAGAAACAAAATCAAGAAATAAAGAACATGAATTGGGGATATGAATCTGGACATATATTTAATTTAAGCAAAATGTCTATTATGCCCTTTTAGTTATCAATTTCCCTAAATCTTAAGCCATATAATTTAAATGTGATCCAAGGGCCTAAAAATGGTTCCTTTGGTTCCTAAATAATTACATGGTTCTTAAATGAAACCAACTCTATATATATATAAAAAAAGAGTCAAAGTACTCTTCTGGGAAGGACGCTTCCCAGCCTAACAACCATATATACGTATATGACGAAATAAATAAAAGAAAAAAGAAGGAAGTAATCAACAGAAACATGAGGAAAAACGCGCACCTTGGCGCTGATACACTAAAAACACAGTACACAAAGCAACGGAAATAAGTGTCCAAAAGTCACACAGATTGTAAAAGAAAAACTATGTATAATACCAAGCATAAAAGAAAATCACTCAACAACCGGAGCAGCAGGTTCTAGCTTCTTCAAATCTTCCACCGATAGCTCATGACTCTGGCTGAGTACCTCCAAGTAAGGGAAGGAAGGGTGGCGCATGCGTTCAAGGGCTTCGTCCAACTTGGTTTCAGAATCAGGGTCAAAGTTAGGAGTAGCCTGAAGAGGAAGGTTCAAACGTGCCTGACGAAAGCCATTGCGTACTCCATGAGTGTATCCGGTTCCAGTAAACAAAGTGGCAAGTTCTCCATAAGGCGCGCTGAATTCATGGCTCTGGTGAAGTTTTTCCACAAAAAACTTAATATCATCCTTAACTAGCCACGTAGCCTTTTCCCTTAATATGGCGTTCTCAACCAGAAGCCTTTGATTTTCACCCTCAAATGTGACTGACCCTTCCGAGGCGTCACCAACTGTGACCTTCTCACCACCCATCGCTACACCCTCTGTAGCCTTCTTATCACCAACTTCCAACAGCTTCACCTTTTCAACCAAACTTTCCCATTCAGCAACGGAAACCAGCTTCATCCCCGAGTCCACAGCCACAGGGGGCTGCCCTTTCACAAGTTCACTATTTACCTCCTGCAAGTCACGAACAAGATCCTCCAAATCCCTAATCCGGTGTCGGGACTCAGCATGTTTTCTTAAACCATGAACCACCCTGTGGAATTGGACCTTGGTACGTCTCCGGAGCTTCACATTCTCCTTCTCCAAGTTCTTAACTTTAGCTTTCAGGGTCGACAGACGACCTTTCTTCTGGGTAAGAGACCTCTCAAATTGCACAACACTATTCTGAGAGGCCACAAAACGGCCACGGGTTTCAGTCCCTGCTACTGCCAACTGGGCCAGTAACACGTTAAAATTGTCAACCAGGATCTCATCAGAAAACCTCCTCCAACGAATAGATTCGGCAGGAGTGGCAAAGTAGTTCAGCATGTCTTGACAGACATGGGGATCACCCATCTCTTCACCCCCCAACCAGGCAAATATCGGGACGAAGAGGGACCTTCCCTATCACTCGGCAAGCAAGGTGTAAAGGAACCTCCAGCTTCAGCAGTAAAAAGTTTCCCAGGTGTACTATCCCCTTCATCAATATTCTTACCTCGGTCACTAGAGGGGATAGGCTTTTCAATATCCGATTCATCGGAGGAAGAAAGAGATAGAGGATGGGAACTGGTGGCCCGCAGGGCAGGAGGAATATTCATCTTAAGACCGGCGCTATGGAAAGAGGGATCTGCCATACATCAAGAGGACATTAAAGCCTACATAAGAAGAGAGCATAAAAAGAAAAACGCAGGATAAAAACCTACCACTAGCAAGAGAAAGTCTCCTCCGTTTAACCCGAGTACCAGGGCCTTCGGATACCTGTCCTGGTAACGGCGTTGACAAAACGGACGCAAGAGGGAAATCAGTCACCAAGGCAGGTACACCTGGTATCAAGGAACGCACCTCAACGGAGGGAAAGACAAAGTCCCCAACCTCTTGCTCCAAAATACTGGGGACATTCTCCTCCAGAGAAACCTTGGGAAATGTGACTCCGACCCAGGTATCGAGCTTTAAATAATCCAGCAAAGATATAGCTATAAAACATATATGCAAAGCAAAAAGTCAGACCCAACGGAAGGATGGCTAAGTAAAAAAAAAAAAAAAAAAAAAAAAAAAGGGGAGGAGAGAAGGAAGAAGTAACTTACGAACACCATTCAGTTGGATGGAAGGGTTTAGGTTTGCGAAAGTCCAGTGACGGCTTATACCTCCAAGTACCAGCACAGGCTCACAATGAGTCCGGACGGCAATCTTGTTCCGAGAAATCAGTTGGCAACACTCTACTTCTTCCACGGTAAGAACAGGAGGTGGGTCAAATATCGCACCCGACAGGATGGGTCTCCAATGTAGTGGTATCGGCGCTACCGAAGCATCCAACAAATGAATTTATCCTTCCACTGCTTCACGCTAATAGGTAAGGGGAGAAAGCATTCCCACCCCTCATTCTCTACTTTCGGCCGACGCTCGAGGGTAAACCAGTCTCCTGAACGGATTAACCTAAAAAAGCTTCTCCAAAGGTTCAAAGTGGCGGGAAAACCTAGGGCGCGACACAGCAATTCGAAATTAGTTATCCTCAGAACCCCCATTGGATTCATCTGGATGGGGCACATTTGATAGTATTCAATAACAGAGAGAAAGAAGCGAGTAAAGGGGATTCGAACGTTGGAGGCGTCGAAAAAGCGAGTATACATCGCTATGGAACCCTCAGGACAACTGGTAACGTTAGAGTCGGCAGAGGGATTGCGAACCCGCCATTCTGATCTCAACCCAAACTCAGTAATAAAATCAGAGACAGAATCGAGTGTGAGGGCACAACGAGAGATTAACATGTCATTCTTCCCCATGATTGATGAAAACAGAGCAAGAAAAACAGCGAACAAGGATTATATGATGGAGGAAGAAAAGGAAATGAAAAGGTAATGAAAATAAAATGATTAAGGAGTATTTATGGGAAATTAATAACTCCCCACATCAATCAGTCATTTCCTCCCGTCAAATCAGAGGCATTAATGACTAACAGGCAATAATGACCCTTTAAATGCGAGTAGCAACGTCAGACAATCATAGTCTAGGGAAGATTCGATCAGAAGTAGGCCCCCACTTTCGTACTCACTTCCCTAGGCTAGGGGGGGAGATGTTGGGATAGGGCACCTGTCGTCCATTTACCAGGCCTTCGTCCGGCCATGTACCAATAAGGCCTAAGGCATCGCCACAGGAGGAACGGATAGACGAAGGCATGCTGAAGTAGGAACATCGAAGAGAGTGCAACATTAATTATGGACAAGACAGAATGATGGTAGCATTTAATGGAGAGGAGCGTGGGAGACAAAACGCCGCCCACGCGCTTCTTCATTAAATGACTGTCACAGTCAACGAACTGGTGTGGAGGAAAGGTGGCCACGTCGCTGACACGTATGAAAAGACTGATGAGATGGACCGGTCCTTATGGATTATCCGGAGGGTAATAACCGAAGGCCGACTATATAAGGGCGAGACAAAGAAATTAATCACTTAAGTCAGATCTGATAACACATTTACTTCCAAACGTAGATTCTAGCAATTGTAAACATTCCTCGCATTCAATTTCTAATCATTGTATACCATTGAATGCTCTCATGAAATCATTTAATACAACACTCATTCTCTCACATTATCACCCCTTCGTCTGGAGCCGGACGAAGGTTCCAGCGTATCTAAAATTTACTTCAACAATATCTAAGCTCAGAACTTGCATTCCAATTTGCCCACAAATTTAAAAAGACCTATTTGCTCTTTTATCATACACTTTTCGTGGATGATTAATTTTATATCCACTTCAAGGAAACACATTCTTCAATATGTACCTTACTTTCTTTTTTTAAATTGAATTGAATAGCTTTATTTACATAAACGATCCTGGAAAGCTTTGTATCTCTATACTTGGTAGATATTCAAAAATACGTTTAGATTTCTATTTTGATGGCTGAGTTATACTAGCCAAGGGACTATGGTACCACAAAAGACCAGTAGGGCATGATGCATTTTGGGTCACATGAAGTGTATCCTGGGCCAAGTCAACTAGTATTTTGTTTTGTATTTTTGCTTTTATTTTATTGTTATTCTTCCTAAGTTGTTTGTGTGTTTTATAGGACATGACAATCATTTCACAACTTCGGTCTTTTAGTACATTTTGGACTCCACCACCAGTATAACTAATGCCCATAAACTAGTGCATGAACCAAACAATTAATTACGTAAGCATGGGAAACCATAATCTACATGACTATAGATATTATATGAACTAAAAGAACAAGGGTTTCCAAAATAGAAGATAAAACTAAAACTATATCTTTTAACCGAAAATGAAGATGATGTTTCTAATTCGATCTTAATTACATAAAACTCGGATGTTTGGGAAGTGAACTATACATCCAAATCAAGCTAATTAAAATTTAATGTTTATATGAAATAATTAATATACTGATAACCAGAAAGTGTATAGATTCGTTAAGTACATCGCTCTTATAGTCAGGTTGATAGAAGTAGTTTTTATAATCGTATTTTCACATAATGTTACATATTCAAACAAAAATAGTTATCAATCAGATATGCTTGTTACCATGATCACAACAACCGTATCGTTTTCATAAAGTAAATAATCAAGAATAGGGTTGCTCTGTTAAGGCTTCGTGATTATAAAATTTAACTACTCTTCCCTTTGTAATTTTGTCCCGCTGTGTTAATTAATTTGATTAAAGCGATACGTATAATGGATATAGTTGCTATTATTATTATTATTGATATTTTTGATTAAATATGTAATCAAAAAAATATCTAAAACCATTTACCTTTTTTTTTTTTTTTTCCTAGAAACCAAGAATTATATTATGTGGCATTTGTGAAGTATAAATAGTCGGTGAAGTAGAAGGAGAAAGGAGATCATATGCATTAAAACAGAAAGAAGCAAATTAAACTCTTCTATGCTCCATTTCTTCTTCTAGATCAATTTCTTCTAGATCAATGTCATCGCCGTCTTTGAATGAAAATGAGGCCGGAAAAACTCATTACGACCAGTATCCCCCACAAAAAAAGCTTACCCAACGAAAGCCTGGTGGTTGGAAGTCCATGCCATATGTTTTAGGTATGCATATTCTTACTTTTACCTTAATTAACTACATGATCATGTAGTGGCATATGTTAGTTTTATAGATACAGGAGTCAGCTGGAACATATGTTGCCTTGTTTGTTTCAATTGAAGGCATCCTTAAACTCTTTTTTCCCCGGAAATTTATTCATTAGATTTTATTCTGATGCGTGGTCATAATTAGTATTAGTTTTACAGTATATGCAACTTATTTTATGTGCAACATTTAAGTTTCTCTAAAATGCTGATTAATTTTCTGTATAACTTTTTTTTTTTGGGTAGGAAATGAATCCTTTGAGAGATTGGCATCAATTGGACTGATAGCTAACTTCAACGTGTTTCTAATGACGGTATTTCACATGAGCCCGGTATCATCGTCAAACCTAATCAACATTTGGTCTGGAGTTACCAATTTCGCCCCCCTCATTGGTGCCTTCATCTCCGATGCCTATTTTGGCAAGTTTCGGGTCATCGCTTTCTCCTCCTTCGCTACTCTTCTGGTAATTTTTCACCCACTTAAATTTTTGTGCATCAAGAGTGATATTGTCTTTTGGCAACCAATATTATATTGGTATACTAGAAACAATTCAAACCAAATTTGTCATTATTAATTTTCAATTCTGTTTATACTAAGATTTTGGGTTTTGAGTTTTGTTATATTATAAAGTCCAAAACATAAATTTTGTTTTTAATTAAATATTTAAAGTATTTATTTAATATATACTCCGTATATATAAATATGATTTTGTAAAATAGAAGTAATTAACCCCAAGAATGTGCAAATTAATAAAAAAATTTAACAGTAAATGATTAGATAAACAAAAAGTATACATGATATCATGCGTAACACCATAAAAGATTATTACATTCTGAAAAAAGAAGAGTAAAATAAAGTAAAAGTTTGGTTTGGACATCCACTAAGACTATGCAGAGTGGTAAGTGATTTGGAGTGATGATTTGGAGTGATAGAGGTGATTTGTAGGAAAAAGAGTGTGATTTGTAGGAAAGAGAGTGTGATAATGTGGAGTGATAAAAATGGGTGGAGTGGTTGTGTGTAAGTGATGATGATGTGGAGTGATAGAGTTTAATTGTATTTTTATTATTTTGCCTTTTCTCCCCCATCACGGCTTTATTCTGCTCACGCCGTGACCATTTTTCCATCAATAAAGCCCCCACCGGAGTGGAGGTGGGGCTTTATTGGGCTTTATAGGCTGAGGTGGCGGCGTTATTGGGACGAAAAACGCCCCACTCCGCATAGTCTAATGATAGAGCAATCATTGCACAATATATGATCATCATTTATCAGGATGATATATCTAAATTTACTTTGATATGATTTATATCTTAAATCACAATTTATGTACTGTTTATTAATGTTTTTAACTAGAAAAAATTATATATATTTGTAATTTGTAATGAAACGAGGATTAACATGCGTTTTGTGGCGGAAGAAAATCCTCGCTTGGATCGGGTAACAAATACATCGAGTGAAATCAACTTTTTATTCGTATAAAATAAATAAATAAAAAAAGATTTATTGTTTATATTTGTACTAGCTGTTCTATCCATCAAGTACAACCATTTGATCCGCACTAAAAAAAATATTTGTTCACGACTGGTCATCTAAATTCATTACATGTTTTTCATAAACGACTTCCTTTTTTCGCTAATGGCCGCATACTCTTAACTTGATCCAAAACCATCTACAAAAATGCACGTTTCATTTCAAAGTAACTTAAACATCTCAAATATAATAATTAGTTCAAAAAATTAAATGTAATATAATGGAGTATCAAAAATAGTGTATAAACGTTTTTGGCAAATTTGGGCTACGAGTGAAATTAGTAGATAAAAAAGGAACACCAACTATAATATTGTTTGGTTAAGTTACATATTTGTTTTAAAGTTATAGACTCGATAAACTTGCGTATTTTTCTTATGTACCATCATTTTATTTGGCAGAGTACCATTTAATAAATTTATCATTTTGATTAAGTTTTCTATATTATTCTTTGTTAACAATTCTATCAAATAATTAAAAGAAAACAAAGCATTTAATAATTGGTAAATGAGTAAAAATATGATTCTAAGTTATCCTCATAGTTCTATTTATCGTAAACCGAGTATTTTTATTTAACAAATAATTATTATGGAATATTTACTCAACCTCTTTTATTTACATTTAGAACCGATTCATATTTATTTTAGAAAAATACATGTTCAATGATTTTTAGTTACAATCATTTGTCTAAAGTAATAATAATAATAATAACTATAAAAATAGTAATAATAGTAGTAAATACTTTGTTACAATCATATAACTCAAAAAAAGAAAGAAATATTAATATAGGCTTACATAAAAAAAAACACTAAAAAAAATGGTGATAATATGAATAGAACTTAGGACCTCAAGTACCGCAACATTTAACCTTATCACTAACCAAATTTTCTTTTGTTTATAATTTAAGATTTAATATATAATATAAAAGGTGAAAACACAATAACCATTTACTTTATTAATTGATAATAAGTCGTAAGTAGTAATTCTAATCTTGGATGGACTATCAATTGTTTATACAGGGATTGGTGACCATGACCTTAATAGTGGCACTGCCAGAATTACATCCACCACCGTGCTCGAGTCAACAGGCCATACTTAACCAATGACAAGGTCCAACCAATATGCAGTTCGGCATCTTGGCCTTAGCGCTCGGAATCTTATCCATTGGCTCGGGTGGGATAAGACCTTGTAGTCTACCCTTCGGGGTGGACCAATTTGACCCAACAACCGATGAAGGTAGGAAAGACATTAATAGCTTCTTCAATTGGTACTACACTACCTTCACTATTATCCTGCTCATTGCTTTGACCCTTATTGTCTACATTCAAGACTCAGTAAGTTGGGTATGGGGTTTTGGTATCCCAACCGCACTCATGGCCTGCTCTATCGTGCTGTTCTTTGCGGGTACTAAAATGTACATTTATGTCAAACCTGAGGGAAGTGTTTTCTCTGGGGTCGCACACACTCTTGTTGCAGCTTTCAGGAAACGAAAACTTAAAGGTGAAAATTTAGTTACTAGAGAAAAGCTTTATGATCCGTCAGCTACTAAAGGAACATATGAAGTCACAAAGCTGCCTCTAACCGATCAGTTTAGGTAACTGATTTATATTTAAATATGTGCATACAATATAAGTATATTTTCTAAAATTATTAACCTTTAATATTAACAATCTAGGTGTTTGAACAAAGCGGCTATTATATTGGATGGTGAAATTAACCATGACGGGTCTCGTGTAAGTTCTTGGAACTTATCAAGCATACAACAAATCGAGGAAGTTAAATGTTTATTAAAAGTTATTCCAGTAGTAGCTTCCGGTATTATTTGTTTCACGGCGATACTCCAACAAGGGACTTTCACAGTGGCACAAGCTCTAAAAATGAACCGTCATATGGGCCCAAATTTTCAAATACCAGCAGGCTCAATCGGTGTCATATCCATGATCACCATCGGGATATGGCTCCCTATCTATGATAGGATCCTTGTCCCATCTCTTCGAAAAATCACAAAAATCGAGAGTGGGATCACACTTCTCCAACGTATTGGACTCGGTATTGTGTTTTCCATCTTGTCAATGATTGTTGCCGGATTAGTTGAGAAAATGAGACGTGATTCTGAAAATTACCACAACCCATCCGATGGGATTGCACCATTGTCAGTCATGTGGCTCGCACCACAACTAATATTAATGGCATTTGCCGAGGCATTCAATATTCTTGGCCAATTAGAATTCTACTATAAGGAGTTCCCCGATAACATGAAAAGTTTAGCTAATGCGATGTTCTTTGTGACGGCCGGTGGGGCCAATTATCTAAGCAGTGCTTTAGTTTCGACGGTTCATAAGGTAACGGGAAAGAATGGAAGACCCGATTGGTTAACCGCTGATATCAACGCAGGCAGAGTTGAGTACTTTTATTACTTGCTCGCTGGACTGGGGGTGTTGAATATAATCTATTATCTTCTAGTCGCTTCTCGATATGAATACAAGAAAAATATCCAAGATATCGAAGAAGAATACCAATTCGACTTAGAGTTAACTGATATAAAGTTTTGAAACCATTTTGTAATAGAGATACAAGAGTATATAAGTAGTAGTAAACTGTTAAGAATGGAATAGTAGTTCAATAAAACGAGCCTCGACCTTTGCATGGAATTTTTGGCCGGAATGGTCATATTTCCACCGGAATTAGCCCCGGTGGATTTCAACCAAAAAATTTTAGAAATCTAGTAGAACCGGACTTGGGAAGTCCGGCACTAGCCAAATCAGCACGACACGTCAGCTTTCCACTAGCAACAATCCAGTCAGCATCCTGCGTGTCAAGAACCGGAGTTGGGAAGTCCGGTTCTTGAAGAAATTTTGGGCGGTTTTCTAAGGTGGTTTCCGGTATTGTTAGGCGGTTTTGGGGTTTGGTTTTATTTTTTTAGTTTTGAAAATGGTTAAGTGTAGTTTAGGGTTAATTATATATGTAATTTGATGATTTTTATGAAAATTTTCAAATTGTGTTTTGTTAATATGTTATTGTTTTAGAGTTTGTAAAAGTTAGATTTTTATTTCTTGTTTTTTTGGTGTGTTTTATTCTATGTACAAAATGCCAAAAAATCATTTTGGTTAGTTTTTTTGTTTTGAAAATGGTTATGTGTTAGTGTTTAGGGTTAATTATTTATGTAATGTGATGATTTTTATGAAAAATTCCAAATTGTGTTTTGTTAATATGTTATTGTTTTAGAGTTTGTAAAAGTTAGATTTTTATTTCTCGGTTTTTTTGTATGATTTATGCTATGTACAAAATGGACAGAAATTATTTTTTTTTCACAAAAAATAACAACTTAAAAGTAAGAAATGGCCCTCTTAATAACAACAAGTGATTACACAATAAGATAGAATGGAGAAATTACGATACAACACTAATTTCGGTTACGTGGGCAATTCTGGCTTCGGCTGTTGTGACCCGTTTGTCCACAACCACTACAGTGTCGGACCCTACTTCCACTTGCACTTCCACTTGCACTTCCGCTTGGCTGGTCCATCTCGTTACGGATTCTTCTTTGTTTCTTTCTTCCCCGTTTTGTAATTATCATTCCTGAATCCGCGACGATGGTCCACTTCGGTTTGCTCCAGTAGTCGATGTGTCGTAGTGGCCGAAACTGTGCGTTATATTGCTTTCTCCATTTATCAGCGCTATACCATTTTGCAGCCATTATAGGAGCAGCTTCATGGTTTCTTCGAGTAGGAGCGTTCACGTATCCATCAACAGCCATGGCATGGGAACAAGCAATCCTTTGCATTTGCCACTTTCCACAAGTACAAGACATTTTTGGAAAATCGACTGTGTATGTGTTTTCCCCACCCATGGTTGTCGGGTCATTTGTGCGACACTCATAAATACCCTTTGAGATATCGAAAGGTGTTACCCCCTGATGAGTGGCATATGATTCCCGACCAGTGTAGAGATTCCACATGGCTGTTGAAAGAGGTGAATTGCACCCTCTAGATTTCTCGATGTTTTGGACAAAGTGTGCTCTAGAAAGGTTGAACGTACCTTCTATACATGCCTTGATAGGCATCATGCGCACTGTGCGTATCACATTGTTGTACGATTCTGCAATGTTTGAGGTGGTGTTTCCCCAACGTACGTAGCCCTTATCGCGCATCAATGTCCACTTACTAAAACCAATTTGTTTCAACCAATCCCAAGCTTCTTCATTTATCGCTCTCACTTGACTAACAGCGTATATATACTTTCTCTTTTGAGTCGCAGTGCCGACCTGCCAACACCATCTCTTCAACTTCACGTCTTTAAACGTCGTCATAAGGTTACTCCTTATGTGTCTTAGACAGTAACGATGATGCCAGCCATCCATTGCAGCCATTGCGTTGATCAAACCCGCATGACGGTCTGAAATCACACACAAGGCTTTCTCTTTATGAATTTCGGCAACATGTTCACGGAAGTTGCTTAGAAACCATAGCCAGCTGTCATTTGACTCATTATCAACCAAGGCGAAAGCAAGTGGAAGTATATTCTCGTTTGCGTTTTTCGTCACGGCTGTGAGAAGCTTCCCGCGATAGTTTCCTTTCAAATGGGTGCCATCGACAACTACATAGGGAATACAATGCTTGAATGCTTGGATGGTTGGGCCAAAAGCCCAAAAAACATACCTAAAAAGAAAACTGTAATCGTTAATAGGAGTATTACAATTCACTATAATCATTAATATGAATATTAGAATTAAAGTACGCAACAAAATTGGGAGAGCCCTAAAGCAAATAGCCTCTATGGTCATCATTGTCCACATATTGAATAACTCCCGTTTCAAAAGGAAACGGACCACATGCATCCGTTCAAATAAGTCAAATATGGATTGCGTAAGTTATTCAATATGTGTTCAATACAGTTTACCACAAATAACAATTTACAACCAATATCATTAGTGTCTAACATATCAAATAACAATTATTATATGTCAATATATGCAGTTTACTTTTGGCTATATCATAATATCCTGTTGGAAATTGACAAAATACATACCTAAATGTTTCTGGACTGTTTCGGTTTTCCTTTTGGCCATGTAACCATCTAACGATTGTACCGGGGTTTTCCTTGACCAATTCATCAATGTACGCCGGAAGCTCAGCAAAATTGCTCTCCCATGTTCCGTAGAGCCTTTCAATGGCTATTCTACGGGCATTCCAAGCTTTACAGTAAGACACATCCACATTCCAATGATCCTTGGCAGTTGCAATGATGTGTTTTTACCTGGTAAGGTCCAGCTTGATTTGGTGGCCGATTTTTGTTGCAATCATGCTGGCCGACAAAGAACGGTTGTTATTTCTTACGACCGATCCAGCACAAGTGTGCCTTGGGTTCCATTTTGCCAGCTTCCATAATCCCTTACTGTTTCTGTTTGAACCCCTAGCAGTCCACTCACATGGATACCGGTGTTCGTCGCCAACGAATTTCGGACTCGCTGTGAAGCATATTGCTCTCCAAGCCTCTGGCCTCGAGTCCAGCAAGTACATCTCCCTGTTATTTCTTAGCAACCAAGTTCTGATTGCATATACAAATTGTGCCTTGCTTTTGAAGTACACACCGGTTCTTGGCTCATCTCCTTCACGCCAGTAGTCCACTATTTCCTCCTGTTCGTTGAACGGAAGACGATTCCATTCTTCCTCCCCCACAAAACCAGCGTCTGATTCCAAGACCCTTTCATCGTGTTCACGATGAAGTACGAGCTCATCGTGCTCTTCTTCGTCCTCCTCCGAAGCGTCTCCAAGAATGGCATAGACTTCCGGTTCATATTCCTCTAGCGAGTCGTTATCGGAATGTTCACGGCCGTTTCCACCAAAAGCCGCCTCTTCAACTTGCTGGTGTGGGGGGTCTTGTTGTTCGTCATGGTGTTGACTACTCTCTGGGTTCTGGGCTTCTTCGTTGTACTGTTCAGAATACCTTGACGGGAGCTCCGGTTGCTCAGTATATGAGGAATGTTGAAAGTGATCGGTGTAGGATGATGGAAACCCATCTTGAGACTGATGAGGATTGTTTAATTGAATGTTCCTCATCTGGTCTGAAAAGGAGTATTGTGTTTGTTGAGGCACCGGGAAAAATTGGGCTTGTATTTGTGCTTGATATTCAGGGTTGTGTTCGCTCAAATAATAGATTGTTGCAAAAGTTTGATCGTCTACTAGTTCGCTCTGGAGAACATGATCTCCGCCGAAGGTGTACCACAGGGTTAGTTTAAGGTTGTAGAAATCACTGCTCACAGCAAGTTTGTTGTACGCCGTCTCTTTGAAAGTAGCAAAGTCGATCTTCTCGTACAGAGGAAAAACAATACGACGACCGGATGATGTATCGTCAATCAAGTAACCATTTTGGAATGAAAGTTTATTTCCAGGGATTAGATGAACAAGGAGGGTGGTAAATTGAGACATGGTTGAGGAAAATGAGAGTTGTTTGAGCGTTTCTGTATGAGATTTATCTGAGAGTTGTATGAGAGTTGTGAGAGGTAAAAGTTGTGAGTTGATGTAGGTAGTATATATATAAAGCACATAACCTTATCTCATAAAATCTGACAGAAAATCCAGAGATTAAACCTTGTCCAGTGAAAATGCCACGTAGGATTGAGATAAGGATAAGAGCCGGTTTTGGGAAATCCGGCTTATCAAAAGCTTTATCTACCGTACTGTACCTTATGTCATAAAATCTGACAGAAAATCTAGAGATTAAAAGATAAGGATAAGAGCCGGTTTTGGGAAATCCGGCTTATCAAAAGCTTTATCTACCGTACTGTACCTTATGTCATAAAATCTGACAGAAAATCTAGAGATTTAAAGATAAGGATAAGAGCCGGTTTTGGGAAATCCGGCTTATCAAAAGCTTTATCTACCGTACTGTACCTTATGTCATAAAATCTGACAGAAAATCTAGAGATTAAAAGATAAGGATAAGAGCCGGTTTTGGGAAATCCGGCTTATCAAAAGCTTTATCTACCGTACTGTACCTTATCTCAGAAAATCTGACAGAAAATCCAGAGATTAAACCTTGTCCAGTGAAACGTAGGATTGAAATAAGGATAAAAGCCGGTTTTGGGAAATCCGGCTTATCAAAAGCTTTTTGTTAAAGGTCTGTATGATGTGAACTTTTCAATGTATCACGTCAAAAAATCTGACAAAAAATCCAGAGATTAAACCTCGTCGAGTGATGTAAAATATATAAATGGATTAAGTTTTAAATATATTTTTTTGTGCTATATAAAATATGATGTAAAATATATTATATATTACGATTTTAAGTTTTACACACACAACCATAATGAATTCAAACACACACCGAAGACAAAGGCTCGAAGATCTCATTGAAGAACTCGCCAATCTAGATGAGCGAAGACAAGTACTGCGAGACGAAATTGATCAGCTCCTATACGATATTCAAAAAGTATCGACCGTACTGTTGGATAGAAAACTTTATTGTAATTTTCATTTGTTGTCTTATTTTAATTGTATTCTAATTTATGCCCTTGTATTTTCAATATTATGTTGTTTCTTTTAGATAAATATTAAGATAATTAAAAAAAAATGTTAATAATAATAAAAATGTTATATAAAGAATATTCCAAAAAATATGTTATATAGAAACAATGATAAAAACATAATTAAAAAAAAACACTAATAATAAAAAGATAATGTCATACAAAAATTAATATAAAGAACATTACAAAACTTACTTAAAAAACATAATTAAAAAAAAAAAACTAATAATAAAAAGATAATTAAAAAACACTAATATAAAGAACATTAGAAAAACACTAATTATCCACCCAGCCGTTCATGCTATCGTTTATTTTCAACCAATAGTCTTTATCTTTTAAGTAACAACATGTGACAAACTCGTCTTTTTTCTCTTTTTTTTTTCATATCCTTCTCAACAACGGTCTTCAACGGTGCGTTGATTTTGGCAGCTTCTTCGCTGCTCGGTGGAGACACAATGTTGTCATCATCGTCTTCGTCATCAGGGGCGCCCGGTGGGATAACTATAACGTCGTGAGCAGGAACATTAGATCCTACTGAACTAGTGCTTGAATCTTCATTGTCTTCAAAGAGGGATTTGTGTAAAAAGTGACGACCAAAGTATGGAGCGCCCGAGAATGGTAAAAATCTTTTTGGTGTTAAGAAATCTTCAGGTATACGAGACATTATAACTTTGTGTTTGGTGAGTTTGTGAACGAATTATAGAGATTTTGATATAGAGTTTAGGTGCATGGTGTCTTCTTTTTATAGAGTTTGTGATGGGATAAGGATAAAAATCTGACAGAAAATCCAGAGATTAAACCTTGTCCAGTGAAAATGCCACGTAGGATTGAGATAAGGATAAGAGCCGGTTTTGGGAAATTCGGCTTATCAAAAGCATTTTTTTAAAGGTCTGTATGATGTGAACTGTTCACTGTATCACGTCAGTATCGTACCTTATGTCATAAAAATCTGACAGAAATTCAGAGATTAAACCTTGTCCAGTGAAAATGCCACGTAGGATTGAGATAAGGATAAGAGCCGGTTTTGGGAAATTCGGCTTATCAAAAGCATTTTTTTAAAGGTCTGTATGATGTGAACTTTTCACTGTATCACGTCAGTATCGTACCTTATGTCATAAAAATCTGACAGAAAATCCGGAGATTAAACCTTGTCCAGTGAAAATGCCACGTAGGATTGAGATAAGGATAAGAGCCGGATTTGGGAAATCCGGCTTATCAAAAGCATTTTTTTAAAGGTCTGTATGATGTGAACTTTTCACTGTATCACGTCAGTATCGTACCTTATGTAATAAAAATCTGACATTCTTTAATTAATAGCCGGTGTTTGTAAATCCGGCTTATTAAAAACTATTCATATGAACTTATTATAAATAATAACACACTGTAACACTATCGATTTACCCTATCACCTTATTATATCTCTCTCTAGCATATCCTGCAACAAATTTAATCTCATAACCATGGCTTCATCCAGTAATTCTTATTCCACTAACTCCAATATCATCGACACCGTTTTCAAACATCTGGAGGAAGATAAAAAGCGTCTGGAAACACTAAACTCCCTTATTCAAAGTTTCCAGAAAGCTGATAACGAAAAAACCCAACTCATACAATCAATTCAAGAAGACCCAAACCTATCAATTTTAGAACAAGATTATCTCAACCACCTTCGTCTCCAGTGCGTGAAAGACTGGGAAAATACGTCCAAATGTGGCGAGTTGATCAGTCGGATTGATCTTCAAGTAGAAGAGAAAAATGACTTTATACAACGAATTTGCAACATAAACGAAGATGTAGATGCGGTCAACGTCTCACAAGCTATCATACCAGCTCTGAGTGTTGAGCAATTTTTCGTTGAAGGTGACAGAGGAAAGAACGAACAAGACCAATATTGTTTAATTAGTTGTTTACCGGAAAATGTACAGTGTTCCAGAACGTTTTGGGGCGTTCTGTTAGGATTTACGCAAAACAACGAATTGTGGGAAACTGTAAGTTTTTTATTTACAATTTTTTTTTTTTTTTAATAACTTTAATTTTTAATAACTTTAATTTTTTCCGCTTATTTTCAGCATGTCGATGCATGGATAAGGCGATCACAAGTGGTGCATCGAAATTTACTAGAGAGGGAAGAAAGGGAACCAAGAACCAATTATGCAGTAATGCCTATATCGTTTCATGATGATTTTGTCAATCATCATCATTGGGGAAGATGTTTTGAAATTTGCCTAGGACGAACAAAACCATACAAAGGCTGGAGAGGCGTTGATTCAGTCCTTATTCCAGTATCTACCATTGGGGGTTATTGGTTTCTTCTTGAGTATAAAATTAATTCCAATGAGTTGAGCATTTACGACCGTGAGCAATCTGCACATCCGGCCGTTTATATGCAAGACTTATTAAACTTTTACGTTAAATACATTTGTTGGTTTTATTACTCTGCAAAACGTATCGGACCATCGGCACATGAACCTCCTCCTGGGTATGATGCACAAATTTATTACAAAAATGTAACTCAATATCCGGGTAGTAAGGAAAACTCTGCTGTGTTTCTATGTATGTTTATTCACTACACGGTCACTGGTGAAGTCTCAAGTGTAGTTAGAGCTGATGTATCCAATGAACAAGTAGTTGCTTTCAGGAGAAGGATGGCAAATGTACTATATGCAAAACGTAAAATGTAATTTTTTTTATATTTAATTGTTTTAAACTTTTTATTGTAATTGTTTTAATTGTTGTCTTATTTTAATTGTTTTCAATATTATGTGGTTTCTTTTAAATAAAAATTCTATTAAGAAAGTTGATTTGATTGTTTTCAATATTATGTGGTTTCTTTTAAATATTACATTGTTTTTGATAAGTTAAAATTAACGGTTTCTGAAATTTGATTGCCGGAAAAAAGTAGCGGTGATCGGTGACGGTGAAATTTGAATTGTATCCAATGCAATCAATTATAAACGTTACTTGTTTGTCAGCTAGCTTCGGAAAGTGATACAACTAGGAAGACTGTCTCCTGTAGTTAACATGCACACATATATTGTCATGTTTTATGTTAATATGTTTTTATTTAATATTTAATGTTATAAAAAATATTGATATAAACAAATGTTAAAGCAGGAAACAAATATTGATATAAACAAATATTAAACACAAACACCAACTTTTTATTAATGAACAAAATCAAACATAGTTCAATACAACACAATAGGTAAACGTACTACTGGGGGGGAGGGGGGCGGGGGCGGTAATATAAATGACTGCCGGTGAGGCATCTCGTTGGTTGTGGGATCCTGGTTAATCTTCTGGGTTCTTCATTCTGTGGGTTGGGTGGCTGCTCAAACCCATGATCACCAAAAGACTGAATCTGAACCGGGCTACTATCATGATAATGAGACCGGCGTGCAACCATTTCGGTAGTAGGGTCCCTTTGGAAATCTGGTTGTACCCAAGGTCGAAACCCATCGCCATGAAAATTGGGTGACAACGAAAGCCAACTAGAGTCATAGGGAGGGGGAGGGGTAGGGCCAGGGGTAGGCGTACGCATCAACTCGTTGATCATGTCTAGCCCATGTTGGGTACCACTACCGCCAGCCTCAAACTGTTGTGTACTACTACCTCCATGCTGATACTGAGAACCACCACCATCTGCCCGAGTATGCTGCCCGTACTGGGAACCACCCCAACCACCCTGATACTGACCTCCATATTGGGGTGGAGGAGACGGAGGACGTGGATAATACGTAGGTGGGGGAAACTCAAAACGGTCCGGATTATGTCCATATCCCATAGCATCATTAGGGATTTGAACAAAATCCTGCCACATGGCGTTGTTCCCCACTCCACTATCCATGTTCTGTCGAGCACGATCGTGGATTTCCCTCAACGCCTCGTTCTGCATATATGAAATAAATGTGATATACATATATGATATAAAATAAATGTGATATACATATATGAATATATAAAACAAAATAAATACGCATAACATATTACCTGTACTTGCTGGACACCGCCCCATTGTGGATACACGTTGGGAGGGTCAGGTGCACCCGGGTTCGTGATGACTAAGACAGTGCGCTGATAATACCACTGCATATAGCCAGGTAGAACACCTCCCCCCTCTGGTCCATCAAATTGATAGACATTGTTGTATCTATCATTCCACCACGCTATCTGAGCCTCTTTCTTCCGCTCCCAGTCTGTACCTCGTCCCCCGCTAAACGAACCCGCATGGTTCCTCTTGTGCTCTCTAACTGGAAATATAAAAAAACTTTCGGGAACCCCTTGCCCGAATCCAAACTGCCTGGATACTCGGTTCGGTTGATGAGGTTCCGCAGCAAACCACCAAACAAGCCATCCACTATACGCCCATATCCCGCTGTCTCTCCGGCAGTCATACACAAGGCCCCCCAGTACATCGGTATAAGGACACCAAATAAACTGGCCCTCTTCCAACGCGGTGAAAGCGGCACGGTATGCAACCAACACATGAGCCGGTGTGCGTGTGCTACTAAAGTTACCAAACCGGCGATGCCACCTAATATACAAATTAATAATCGTAAAATTTTG
Source organism: Senecio squalidus (assembly GCA_910822075.1). NCBI lineage: Eukaryota > Viridiplantae > Streptophyta > Magnoliopsida > Asterales > Asteraceae > Senecio > Senecio squalidus. The sequence goes on from CAJVGC010000432.1 coordinate 35,525,475, forward strand.
ATAAAAATAATAAATATAATAATCAGTAATTAAAATTATATAATAAAAATAATAAATATATAAAAATAATAAATAGAATAAAAATAATAAATATATAAAAATAATAAATATATAAATTAATCTAAATTAATCAAAATAACAAATATAATAAAAATGTAATGCAGAGATAAAAACATTACTTTTCACCAACGCAGTGTGTGTATACACACCCTCCCGTATGATCCTACGGGGCGCAGTAAGGGGTATTCTCTCCCAGGCCCAAAGCTGAAGCAATATCAACGGGCCCTGAATACCTTTCACATTCGGCTTCTCCGCAGCAGTACATAGTTGTCGGTACAAATAAGCCAACACTGCGGAGCCCCAGCTAAGTCTACCACCCTCAGTTAGGTCGTCTATGTTTTTCAAAAAATTAAGCGACACATCATACGACCTTGAATCACTGAACAGGTGCCCACCCAAAAGAGCCATAATATAAAGTCTAGCTCTTTGCCTGCTGTCCCCGCTGGGATGAGTAATTTGATAAACTAGCTCCTGGATTGTTATTCTACCACCTTCAACCTCACTCTCAACTGGCCTAAACCCAAGATAGCCAGAACAATCACTCGCCCACTCATCCCAGCTTTTAGACTCAAAAACTCCGGAAACCACCGGTCCGTCTACAGGCAGCCCCCAAATAACTTGTACGTCTTGTAACGTAACGGTCCGGTGGGAAAATGGAAGGTGTGCGTCTCGGGACGCCACCTCTCGACCAAAGCCGTAATCAGAGTGTGGTCGATCTTATGGTAACCGGTGCGTAATACACCGTCGAACCCAGCGCTGGCTATCCAGTTTCTCACTTCCTCCGGAATATTCTCGGTCTCGTCCCAAAATCCGGAATCACACCGTCTAGCTTTTATGGGAGCAAAATGATCTTCCAAATTGTTAAATAGACGGGCAGCACGGTGGTGGTTATCTTCTTGTAAATACAGCAATTCACCGTTCCGGGGGGTTGCGGATGCTCGAAATTGCGCCATTTTGTGTTTTGGTTTGATTTTGGTCGGATTTCTTAAGTTTTCGCCGGATTGTTTTTTTGTGTTGTTTGATTTTTGAGTGTGGTGTTAGTATGGTCGCTGCATGTTGGATATTTATGTTTCTCAAGAACCGGACTTGGCAAAGCCGGTTCTTAAACGTGGCAGAATTTCATTGGCTGTTGCTAAAGGAGTTTGTCGGTCGCTGCATGGGCTTTAATGCTGCTGTCGGTGGAGTCAAGAACCGGCATTGGGAATGCCGGTACATGCTAGGTGGAATTCCCACGTGGAAAGTGATGCTGACTGGGCATTGACTAAGCTTTTCTGTAGTGGAAAGCTGACGTATCTTGCTGATTTGGCTAGTGCCGGACTTCCCAAGTCCGGTTCTACTAGATTTCTAAAATTTTTTGGTTGAAATCCACCGGGGCTAATTCCGGTGGAAATATGACCATTCCGGCCAAAAATTCCTTTGCATGTAACAAGGAATTATAAAAAGCTTATGTTTGTATATAACTAACTCAAACATAAATTAGTTGTATATCGTGTTGTTTAGCTTGCCGAGCCTGGTACCGTGATTCGAAAGACCGGTTAATGTCCATTTTAATCACATTTCGACCATTGTAATGGTTAATGAAATTGATAAAATTATAATAGAACAGTCACATTATGGCTCTCATGGGCAATCGAACGAGTGTAGGTTAAATGTTAAGTCGTGAATGGTATAGTTCACCTCGTGGTTCTTCTGTTTTCGTGAAGCTTATGCGATAACTTTATCCATTTGCATCAACACGCATCCTAGTTCTAGATGTGGGACGTAACGATAAACTACAAAGTCATCGGTTCCATCTCGAAATGATAGTATAGGTGCGCTACATAATTTATGCGTCAACGTCTCAAATGTTGTAAATCATGTACGACCTTCAATTCAAACTTCTTGACCTTCTGACTTAATTCTGTCAAAGACTTTGCTATCTTGAAAAGGTTCTCAATCAACCTTCGATGATAGCCAACGAGACCTAAGAATTGTCTGATCTTAGAAGGATTCTTCGGTTTTGTCCATTTATGAACAACTTAAATGTAAACTTAGCAAGATCAACATGTATTCCTTTATTAGTCAATCACATTACCTAGAAATTGAACCGTCGAGATCCAAGAGTCACCCTTCGAGATTGTCGTTTCTAGTTTCTAGTAGGAAGTGTTTATCTTTTCTCCCATGAAGGAAACGATGGATTGGTGGTGGATGCCATGTTGGCTAGTGATACTTAGAAAAATTTCTTAAGGTAAGTAATACATTGTACATGACTTAGTTTTGTAATATTAAAATATGGAAATTCATAACGCAATATTTGAGAGAAACAAACTGATAATTTTATTTAATAAACATAATATGGTATAAATGAAAAGGCATAATATTTGACAACATGATTTTCTTTATGCGCAATGTTATCTTTTTATTTTCTATTTGTTATAATTGTATTATAACTTATAGAGTTTTCTATGCATACGAATTAAAAAGTGAATCTAAAAAACACGTACATATAAACGAAACGTCAAATATTTGACATCACAACTCATATTATCCTACATCATTAACAGTACACAAATATTTAATATATTTATCCGCATATACGTGAGAAAAAAACTAGTGTAACTTAAAAGAAGAAAAAAAAGTTCTTCTTGTTATGCTATTACTAAGTTTGTCTTTGAAAAATCGTTGAGAACTTTTAGTTCTTGGAAAAAATAAACAAGAACAAAAAGTTAACTAACTCTTGGTTATTTTTATAACTCTCGTCTAGAAGTAATATATTAGAAAAAAAAAAACTCTTTATACAATCTTATGTTTTTACGTTTCTAAAATGTATGAAAGTTGTTAATCAGAAAATGTGTTTAAAATCTTAACATATATAAGTGAGAAGAAAATTAGAAAATAATAACAATTTTATACTTATAATTACGGAAACAAAATATTCATAGTTATAAGCGTGAACAAATGTTAAATTTATCCACAATTATGAATGTTGATGTTAATTTGTGATGGCCAATTTATTCACGTTCCCTCTTAAGTGAAGAAAATTGGCGTAACAAATTGTTTTTTCACGTAAACAACTTTTATAAGCCTATATACTTATAATGCTAACTTCTTTACTACATTAATAAGTGTGGAAATTGTTACAACTAATTGGCAATTTTGTTAAAAATATAAAAGTGCACATAATATTAAGTGTGAATAAATTGGCAATTTTGTTAAAAATATATGGGAATAAAGTGACAATTTTATTAAAAGAAAATGTGAATAAATGGCATTTTTATTGTAATAGAATTTGACTTATACTTAACACAGGAATAATTTTCATCATTCTAATGAGAAATGATGAGTCTAAAATATAAGCCTAACCACAAGAATAATTTATACAATAAACACCTTATGAATTTTATTAACCAATATTTTTTTTAAATAACCCAATCATAACTTTTAGGTCAATCATTATCTTTGTTTAATTGGACTTATTTATCTTTTTTCATCATCAGATTATATTCCTGTTGTATCATGAAAATACTAAATTTTCACTAATATGTAAATTATTTCACTTTTTTACTTAAATAACAATATTGTTATATTTAATCAGTTTAAAGAAAGAAAGTAATTATAAAAAAAGAAAGTAGATTTAATATTAAGATCTAATTTATTAAATTAATCACACTCTACATGTTAACAATCCCAACACCTCGAGCTTGCACATGCATCTCATAAGTCGTCGCATCACCACTCATACTTCTAGAACTCCCCACATTAACGTTATTCTTTGGACGATATTCATAAACTGGTTGTTTAGGTCGACTCACATTGAAACATTCACTTTCTTCCGTTTCACTTCTTGAAATCCATCTTCAGCGACCAGATTAGAACTCACCACCACCGCCCTTTAAAGTTGCTTTTTACAAGCTTTTTCAGTATGCCCAAAAACCTTACAGTTTAAGCATTGTGGCGGCTTCCATTCATATTCAACACGTACCTCATTGAGAGTGCTACCTTCAACATCCAAACGGGGAGTTGCAATAACAAGTTTATCTTTCAACTTTGTTGGGTACTGAATAGGATGGATGAAGCTATGAAGTCTTAAAAGTGTGTTCGTGATCAAAATGGTTAATTTGGGGATAACCCGAATTAAACATAAATAAACATTCAATGAAGAATTCAATTCGGGTGAACATGTTAGTTCATCCAAACTAACTGAAGTACACCCGAATTGAATTTAAGCTGAAGATAAATTAAGTCAACACTAGTCAATGTTGAAGATATTAATTCGGGGGATGAAGAATTTGACTACGAATTAAAGTGAACTTCTCCAGACTTAAAATTAAGATGAAGACTTGTTGTTTAGTGTAATTTGTATGTTTAGATTTCTATAAATAGTGTGATAGGTTGGTAGAATTAGATGTCTTTAAACCCGAACTCATCTTGAGTGACGTTGCGCTTAAACAGTTTGTTTTAAATGCATGTCCAACCAATTCACATCATGAATAAAATCTAAACAGTTCAGCTCAAGATCTATCAATTTCTCAATTTCAGTTACTTGTTTTGATTCAATCAGATCATGAGATTCCGCATCATGATCTGATTATTCGATTCACTGGTTAGAGAGATTTCAGGACTTGTCAATTGGTATCAGAGCCAGACAAATCAATTGATTAAATTCTATTGATTCTGGCTCATGGATTTGCTTCAGTTCAAGTGATTTCAGTCAAATCATTAGTGTTTGTTTGAATCTAAGGAGGTCAAATTGAAATTGAAGAACGCTATTAAAGAATCTGTGAAGATTACTATGTTTCTGGTGGAATTTATGTTACGAATATCAACTAAAGGTAATCGGAGGATGAAGCTAATACACGAGTTATCAATTGATGAAGAGATTTGATTTAGAATTGCCGATTTGAAATCGGAATGAGAAATCAAGGTGTTCAAATGATGTTGAAGGAAAATGAAACTGTTAATGATCAAATTGTTATGATAATGATGAAGGAATGAAGATTACAGGTTGATTATGTGATGAAGAACAAAATGTTTTTAATAACATGTTTCCTCAAAACTATATGATCTGGTAATAAGTTCATAATTCAGAGTTATAATGATGATCTACATATTCAGTTCAGTTGAAGACTTGATTATGGCTGAAGAATCTGCTCGTGAGGGGGAGATTACTTGTGTTTGCATTTCTTACCATGGAGAATAAGATTATGAAGAATATTTAGAAGAATTGTTTGAAGCTAACCATGGAGAATCATATCTGATTAGATTGAAGATTCATAGCATCATACAAGGGGGAGATTGTTGGGTACTGAAAGGATGGATGAAACTATGAAGTCTTAAAAGTGTGTTAGTGATCAAAATGGTTAATTCGGGGATAACCCGATTTAAACATAAACATTCAGTGAAGAATTCAATTCGGGTGAACATGTTAGTTCATCCGAACTAACTGAAGTACACCCGAATTGAATTTTATCTAAAGATAAATTAAGTCAACACTAGTCAACGTTGAAGATATTAATTCGGGGGATGAAGACTTTAACTCCGAATTAAAGTGAACTTCTCCAAAATTAAAATTAAAATTAAGATGAAGACTTGTTATTTAGTGTAATTTGTATGTTTAGATTTCTATAAATAGTGTGATAGGTTGATAGAATTAGATGTCTTTGAACCCAGACTCATCTTGAGTGCCGTTAAGCTTAAACAGTTTGTTGTAAATGCATGTCCAACCAATTCACATCATGAATAAAATCTAAAAAGTTCAGCTCTAGATCTATCGATTTCTCAATTTCAATTACTCGTTTTGATTAAATCAGATCATGAGATTCCACATCATGATCTGATTATTCGATTCACTGGTGAGAGAGCTTTCAGGACTTGTCAAACTTAACACTTGCATCAACCTCAATCATTGCTCTAGCGTAACTAGGCCGACCCCAAGAATCAATACACATAGTAGTGGTGTACGAATCTATCATTAAAGCATTACCAAGTTTAGTAGCATGGTACTTAAACCGTCATCCGTGTATCCCACAAACGGAAAATCGTGCAATTTAATCCAAACAGGTACATAGGTAATATCCTCCTTCACGACGTTAATGTTAGGAGTCCATTTATTCAAGATGATAGGAACATTACGTATCATCCAAGGACCACCTTCTAAGACATCCATAACACCTTTTTCACTCAAAAACTTGAAATATAAAAACCTTTTGCAATCATCATTGTTTTTTCCAAACCAAATTTCCGCCAAACATACCAAACAAATCTATCCATAACCGGAAAAGGGAGGGGATTACCAATAAAGTATCCATAAATTGTAAATTCATATTTCTTACTTAAGATTCTAACAGCCTCCCCTGGTATCTCCAAATCAACCCATCCACACCATTTATAGTTATAAACGAACGAAAGTTAACTTTCCTCTTTACTTGTGGATGTCTAATAATCAGGTGTGTAGAACGGGGAAGCGCATCATTTTAGGGTGGGATCCAGGTAGTGTGAATGTTATGGTGGTTCATCAATCTGATCAAGCAATGCATTGTTGGGTTCAGATTATTGTTGTTGATAAATGGATTCACTATTCGTGTATTTATGCTGGTAATAAGTATGCTCACAGATGGGAGTTATGGAAGGAGTTGGTGTTACATAAGCGTGTCGTTAATTCTAAACCGTGGATTGTAATGGGAGATTTTAATGTGAGTTTGCATCTTGAGGATAGTACGCGGGGTTCTTCTAATGTTACAATTTGAATGCATGAATTCCGAGAATGTATGGAGCGGATTGGAGTAGAAGATCTAAAACAGTCAGCTCTTCATTATTCTTGAAATCAACTTCCACGAGCGTGTTCGGGTATTTTGAAAAAACTTGATCGAGTTATGGGGAATGGTGAATTTTTAAGTTCTTTTGTAAATTCATATGCGGTTTTTCAACCATACCGTATTTCTGATAATAGTCCGGCGGCACTGAAAATTCCCTTGAATAAGAGCAAAAATCCCAAGCCGTTCAAAGTGGCTAATTTTGTCACGCTTCTGAAGGAATTTGCTCCGTTAATTAGGGAAAAATAGCAGACTCAGTTTGAGGGGTATCATATGTTTCGTGTTGTTCAAAAATTAAAAATTGTAAGCCGAGTATTCGGAAGCTGATGTGGAAAGATGGGAATGCTGGTCAACGGGTTAAAATGCTTAAGCACGAGCTAAATGTAGTGCAAGCCCAGCTCGATAAGGAGCCAAACTCCACTGATCTTCGTATGGAGGAAAGTATTTTTTTAAATGCTTATACTGAGGCGCAGATTTATAAGGATCTCCTTCTGAAACAACGATCGAAGAATAATTGGCTTAGGGAGGGTGATAGTAATACCGGTTATTTTCATAATATGGTGAGAGGGCAGCGAAATAGGAACGGGATTGTTATGGTTTGAGGTATAAATGATGAAATAATTGAGGGCGATGGTGTTGAACAACTGTTTTTATCCCACTATGCCGATTTTCTTGGCAAGGAGGAACTCGTTGAGCCGTTGCAAGATACAGGTACACTTTTTCCAAACAGGTTGTCTAGTGTGGTTTCTACCTATATGATTCGCCAGGTGACTGATGAGGAGATTAAAAGTGCTATGTTTAGTATTGGGGATAGGAAGGCGCCGGGGCCTGATGGATTTACGTCAGCGTTTTTCAAAAATTCGTGGGATATTACTTGTCCGGATGTGTGTTTGGCGGTAAAAGAATTTTTTATAAATGGGCGACTTTTGAGGGAGGTTAATAACACCATAATAGCTTTAATTCTGAAGGTGTCCACTCCTACTAAAATTACAGACTATCGGCCTATCTCGTGTTGCAATGTCTTATACAAGTCTATTAGTAAAATAATCACGGACAAAATGAAATCTGGGTTAGATGGTATTGTGAGTAAGAATCAGTCTGCATTTTTCCGTGGACGGAGCATCTCGGATAATATTCTGTTATAGCAAGAACTTTTTTAAAAACTAACATTACATTGTGCAGCCCCTACATGTGTTTTTAAAGTCGATATCCAAAAAGCGTATGACACGGTGAACTGGGGGTTTTTGGAGAGAATTCTCGTGGGATTTGGGTTTCATAATCGGATGATAAAATGGATTATGTCTTGTGTTACTTCTACTTCGTACTCTATCGCAATTAATGGTGATTTTTATTGGTATTTTCCGGGGAAACGCGGACTGAGACAGGGTGATCCAATGTCTCCCTATTTATTTACGATGATTACGGAGGTTTTAACTTTGATGCTTAATCGAGATGTGGCTGAGTAGGCATCATTTAAATTCCACCCAAAGTGTCGTAAGCTTAGTCTTATTAACCTTTGTTTTGTAGATGATCTTGTTATGTTCTCTTATGGGAACAAGACTCCTGTTATGGTCCAGATGAAGGTTCTTGATGATTTTAAGGGGGTTTCTAGGCTTGTGTTAGTGCAATATATGTGACAGTTGTTCTATATTAATTAAGTCTTTAGTTATACTTTACTTGAGTCTGTGATGGCCCAATAACATTGTATTGTTAGTGGGCTATTTAGTCTGTTATGGGTGTTAATGGACTTTGCATAGTCCATGAGCCCATTAGTGGCCCAATCCTATGAACATGTCTCTCTATATAAAGAGACATTGAGTTTAGGTTTACGGTTAATGATCAATTAGACAGAGACAGAGGGAGAGAATTCTGAGAATACTAGTATTGTAAATGAGTGATTCCATTAATAAAGTATTTGGAATTCGGTTATTGTGTTTATTGTGTTCTTTGCATATTCGATTATTACTTGTGTAGATTCAATTGATTACGAGTTTCCGCCTTGTAATCAATTGGTTTAATCCTGTAGATCTGACCACTGGGACCTATAATTGGTATCAGAGCAAACGCACTGTTTGCTCTATATCGAGATTTGGCTCATGATTAATTCAAGGTTTTAATCGATTTTGCTGATTAGGGTTCTTCATTTTTTATTTTTTCTGGCGGCTGTATCAAAAAAAAAAAAATTAGGGTTTATTATTTCTCAGGTTAAGTATTTTTTGGCGGCTGCAATTTCCGTTGTTGGTGGGGTGGTGACCGCGTTATGGCCTTTTGCTTCATTTGGGCCTTGTGGTTGTTTTTCTTTGCAATTGGGCCTGGGGTGACTTGGGCCAAGAAACAAGTCAGGTATCAATTAAAAAACACAGTGATTGAAAACAAAATTGGGATCTTTATCTTCGCCGACAGAAAAGGATAGAGGCGAGGGCGGCGAACAAACACACAGATTCACTCAATCACACACAGACGACATAAATAAAATTGGGGATCGAGATTATATCACAATTTCGTGGCGAAAATCATCACATGTTTGTGGCGATTAAACAAGTTCGTAGGCTGTGATTAATTTCATGTTCGTGGAGTTAATTGGTTTCAAGTTCGTAGGCTGTTGATGTTCGTGAAGATCTTCGTGACCGGTTTTGATTTCATTAAATCAAGTTCGTCTCAATTTAAAATTGATTTGTTTAATTCCTCAAATTCGCTACATTCTGTTTGATTTCAAATTCGCCGGTTATTAAGCAGAGCGTGGATTTGTTTGGTGTTTCGGCATATTCGTCACAAGTTCGTTTGAAATTGATTACAAGTTCGTGATCAGATTTGATTTTATGTTCGTGGATGTTCGCGACTGACTTTTGATATTCTTTTGATTTTAAAATTTTAAGTTAGTGGCTGTTCTTCGTTTTTGTTCGTGGTTAAATCTGATTGTTGATGTTCATGGGTCAATTTTATGTTCGTGGATTTTGTTTGGATTTGGGAAAAGAAGTTCGTGACGGATCTTGATTGATGTTCGTTTGAAGATTTAAAGACAAGTTCGTTTGATTTTAAAATTCAATTACAAGTTCGGCGGTTTTAATTCGTACATCTTCGTGACTGTGTATGTTCGTGGATTTTTTTTAATTTCAAATTCGTGGTTAATTGGCAGACAAATTCACAAGTTCGTCATTTGTTCGTGGTTAATTGAAAACAAGTGCGTGGATCTGATTGAAAATAAGTTTGTACCAATTGAAATCAAGTTCGTGGTTCTGTTGATTGTGTGAATTGGATTGGCAGAATCTTTAATTAGGCCTTCTATTTTGGACTTGGTTATTGGGCTTGCTTATTATCTGGGCTTCACTTAACTTCTTTAATTGGACTTCTTATTTGGACTGGACCGTTTATTGGACTTATTATTTGGACTTAATTAATTTGACAAATAGTAAAGAAATGGACTCATTAAAATCCGATAGTCCACCTAAATTACTTAACAAATCTCTTTATTACGAATGGATAGACAAATTTGAATCTTACTGTAGATTCAATGACGTTCAGATGTGGCCGTGTACTCAAAGAGAATACGACCATCCAGTAGTGATAGTAAATGGTGTAGGGAAAATGACTCCCATCAACAGTCTGTCAGCTGAATGCAGAAAAGTGTTTGATGCTAAAAACAATGTTTGGGCAAATCTGTAAATGTCTCTTCCTAAGGAATTGCAATATCTCACTTGGGAACACAAGTCAGCAAATGCCTTATGGAAAGCAATTGAGAAGAGTTGCACCACTTCAGCTAATCAACGTAAAGCCAAAGGAAATCTGTTGAAACAGAAGTTTTCGATCTTCAAAGCAACTGCGAATGAATCTTTAGAAAATACAATATACATGTACATTCATTTGCTTATTAAACTTGATAACTTTGGAATAAACGTTGCAAACGAGAACAAAGAAAGACTGTTGGATGCTCTACCAAAGAGATGGGAGGTATACGCGAATCTCATGCGAGATGAGATAGAAAAAGAGACTAATGATACTGAAGATCCTCTAACACTAGAGAAAATCATTAAGAATCTAAGAGCATATTAGGCATCAAGCATGATGTTAATGTATCACAAGAATATGGTCAAAATCCAGCAATTTATGGAGTTATTGTCCTACAATCTGATAACGTTTCAGAAAACTCCGATCATGCATTCAAGGCTTCATTTAGTGATCAAGATACTGAAAATGAATCAAAGGTTTGCAGTTGTACGTTGGACCTATCCAACGAAAACTTCATTGCAAAGATGGCCGACCTCAAACCGAGAAGTCAAAGGTACTTCTTGATCTTCAATCCGTAAAAGAATTATACAAATCTTTTACAATCTTAACTCTTCAAAACGAGCATTTGACTAAGTCATTATCCACTTTGGAAACTCAACAAACACACCTCGAGCTTAATTTAAAAACCCAAATAAACTTAAAAAATGATTTTTCAAAAAAACTTCATCAGAATGAAAAGGACATAATGGAACTTTTGTTAAATGTTGGCGTTCAAAATCAGAAAATTGACACTCTATATGAATGCAAGATCTACAGAATTAAAGCAATTGATTACAAGGCGGAAACTCGTAATCAATTGTGTAAACACAAGTAATAATCGAATGCAAGAACAAATAAGAACACAATTACCCGAATTCTGAATACTTTATTAATTGAATCACTCAATTACAATAACACAGTATTCTCATAATTCTCTCCCTTTGTCTCTGTCTGCTTGATTATTAACCCTAAACCTAAACTCAATGTCTCTTTATATAGAGAGACATGTTCATAGGCTTGGGCCACTAATGGGCTCATGGACCATGCAAAGTCCATTAAAACACATAACAGACTAAATAGCCCACTAACAATACAATGTTATTGGGCCATCACAGACTCAAGTAAACTATAACTAAAGACTTAAATAATCTAGAACAACTGTCACATATATTGCACTAACAAACTCCCCCTTGACTGTTGCTTCTAGATTATGTTATACGCTCAAAGTCTTTATAGTCTTTTACTCCTTGCAGGTTCTTCTAACTCATTGTTGACTTGAGTAACTCCCCCTGAATTGTTGCAATAATTCAGTCTTCTCCGTTTACGCTTGTGAAGAGTTAGGCAGCTCCCTTTGTTGTTGTGAACTTCGTTGTTTATCAGAGTCTTCATCACGAGTTGACTCAACTAAATTCATCACTTTTGCTTGTTTTCTCCGAGCTTCCATAAATGTCAACGAAACTCCCCTGAGCTGTTTGACGCTGAACAACGTCTCAAACAGCAGTTTCAAGAGTAGAGTCTCGTACACGTTCCAAAACATTCTCCAAAATCTACAAACAAACGTTAGTAATTTTTTTTTTTTTTTTTTTTTTTTTTTTTTTTTTTTTAATAAGATATCGACATGAAACTTTGAGTTTTTCATGTCGATTCTACTTTTCATAAAGAAATACAAAGTTACAAAAATATCAGCTAAACGAGAAACGATCAGTTATGGTGGGGAACCCAAGCCATAACGCGTCTTGATTGTCCTCTTTCATTCACGTAGACAAACTCCTTGAAGAAACCATCATCTTTAGTAATAGTAGCCTGAACTTTAGAATACAGGTGGTTCCTCGGTGGACGAAAAGATCTTGATTGCCGATAAAAGGAATTTACTCTCTCACTCGGGCAATATGGATTAGAAGTTCTAAAAGACGGTCGAAAAGGACGCGGTTGAAATGAACGATCATTTGAAACACTCGTGCGTTCTTGTTTTTTAATCCACTTTTGTTGTACCTGGTTCCGAACAGGTGAAGTTGATCGAGTCTTAGGTTGGCGAACAGGTGAATGTGATCGAGCCATTGGTTTAGACATCGGGGAAGGCGATCTGCTAGCTTGCTTTTTCTTTGGACATACTGAAGCTACGTGACCATGTTCCCGACATTTAAAGCACTTCAAATCATCCATAGGCTGTTTTGGTTTTGAGTTTTCAGCTAATGTACTCATTTTTGTCTCCGAAACACTCGACTCAGTTGAAACACTTGACTCAGTCTGATCGTCCCTTGTAGAGGAAGATTCACAGGAAAAGCAACACTGATTTCCTTCACGTCACATTTACCTTTAAGAAAATTGTAATTGTGATTAAAAGGTGGAGGTGTTTCATGATATCCCAAATCAGTACGATTTCCAGTTGGCCTTTGACGACTCAAAATGGAAGTGAGAGTGATGGATGAAGTTCGAAATTGTTCGAGTTTTCTTTCCTGCTCAGTTAGTCTGATTTCACAATTGTTTAATTCTTGGACCTTCTCAGCAACACTCCTTTTATGTTGTTCAATGCATTCATATAGAGTGTCAATTTTGTGATTTTGAACGCCAACATTTGACAAAAGTTTCATTCTGTTATTTTCATTCTGATAAAGCTTATTGCAAAAATCATTCTTCAGATTAACTTGACAAGCCAATTCAAGTTGCAAATCTTTATGTTGAGCCATCAAAGTGTCCAAGGATTCGTTTAAGCGTTTATTTTCAACATTCAAATCTTGGTGTTGATCCATCAAGGTGTCCAAGGATTTGTTTAAGCGTTTATTTTCCTTGGATAAATCTGAAATTAGTTGTTCCTGCTTACGAAAATCTTCTTTGTCTGAACACGTACTCTCAGTATTTTGAGTCGTCAAAGGCCAACTGGAAATGGTACTGGTTTGGGATATCATGAAACACATCCACCTTTTAATCACAATTACAGTTCTCTTAAAGGTAAATGTGACGTGAAGGAAAACAGGGTTGACTCTTCCTGTGAATCTTCCTCTACAAGGGACGATCACACTGAGTCAAGTGTTTCAACTGAGTCGAGTGTTTCGGAGACAAAAATGAGTACATTAGCTGAAAACTCAAAACCCAAACAGCCTATGGATGATTTGAAGTGCTTTAAATGTCGGGAACATGGTCACGTAGCTTCAGTATGTCCAAAGAAAAAGCAAGCTAGCAGACCGCCTTCCCCGAAGTCTAAACCAATGGCTCGATCACATTCCCCTGTTCGGCAACCTAAGACTCGATCAACTTCACTTGTTCGGAAACAGGTACAACAAAAGTGGATTAAAAAACAGGAACGCACGAGTGTTTCAAATGATCGTTCATTTCAACCGCGTCCATTTCGACCGTCTTTTAGAACTTCTAATCTATACTGCCCGAGTCAGAAAGTAAATTCATTTTATCGGGAATCGAGATCTTTTCGTCCACCGAGGAACCACCTGCATTCTAAAGTTCAGGCTACTATTACTAAAGATGGTGGTTTCTTCAAGGAGTTTGTCTACGTGAATGAAAGAGGACAATCAAGACGCGTTATGGCTTGGGTTCCCCACCATAACTGATCATTGCTCGTTTAGATGATTTTTTTTAACTTTGTATTTCTTTATGAAAAATAGAATCGACATGGAAAACTCAAAGTTTCATGTCGATATCTTAAAAAATAAATAAATAAATAAATAAATAAATAATTTACTAACGTTTGTTTGGAGTTTTTGGAGAATGTTTTGGAGCGTGTACGAGATTCTACTCTTGAAACTGCTGTTTGAGACGTTGTTCAGCGTCAGACAGCTCAGGGGGAGTTTTGTTGAAATTTATGGAAGCTCGAAGAAAACAAGCAAAGTGATGAACTTAGTTGAGTCAACTCGTGATGAAGACTCTGATAAACAACGAAGTTCACAACAACAAAGGGAGTTGCCTAACTCTTCACAAGCGTAAACGGAGAAGACTGAATTATTGCAACAATTCAGGGAGAGTTATTCAAGTCAACGATGAGTTAGAAGAACTTGCAAGGAGTAAAACACTATAAAGACTTTGAGCGTATAACAGAATCTAGAAGCAACAGTAAAGGGGGAGTTTGTTAGTGCAATATATGTGACAGTTGTTCTAGATTATTTAAGTATTTAGTTGTAGTTTACTTGAGTCTGTGATGGCCCAATAAAATTGTATTGTTAGTGGGCTATTTAGTCTGTTATGGGTGTTAATGGACTTTGCATGGTCCATGAGCCCACTATTGGCCCAAGCCTATGAACATGTCTCTCTATATAAAGAGACATTGAGTTTAGGTTTAAGGTTAATGATCAATTAGACAGAGATAGAGGGAGAGAATTCTGAGAATACTAGTATTGTAATTGAGTGATTCAATTAATAAAGTATCTGGAATTCGGTAATTGTGTTTATTGTGTTCTTTTCATATTCGATTATTACTTGTGTAGATTTAATTGATTACGAGTTTCCGCCTTGTAATCAATTGGTTTAATCTTGTAGATCTGACCACTGGGACCTATATCTTGTTCCTAGCATTTCCAAAAGTCCGGTTTTCTTTGCAAATGTGGGAGATGCTGTTAAGCAGGAAATTTTGGATGTAGTTCCGTTGGAAGAGGGTTCATTTCCTATTTAATACCTCGGTGTGCCGCTGATTTCTAGTAGACTACGGATATCAGACTGTAAAAATTTAGTTGAGTAGGTCAAGAATCGTATTGGGCATTGGTGCAACAAGTCGTTATCCATAGTTGGTCGTCTTCAACTAGTTTTATCTGTACTTTCTTCGCTTCATATTTATTGGGCTTCTGTGTTTATGCTTCCAAAGGCAATTATTAAAGACATTGAGAAACTTATTTGTGGTTTCTTTGGTGCCATGGAGTGTTTAAAGCAGGAAAGCTAAAGTAGCGTGGAAGTCGGTTTGTCTTCCAAAAACAGAGGTGGTTTGAGAATTAGACTATTAGAATCTTGGAATAAAGCTCTAATTACGTCTCATATTTGGAAGATTTTAGTGAGGAAGGAAACACTTTGTGTTAAATGGTTGCATGCATATCGTCTAGGGGACACGAGCTTTTGGGAGACGAAATTAAATGCGGGTGTAAGCTGGGTTTGGTGAAAAAATATTGGGATTGTGAAATGAATTACGTTGGCATTTTGTGTTTAAAGTGGGTAGTAGTAATCTGGCTTCAGCATGGTTTGATACATGGTCAGAGTTTGGTCCGCTGATTAATTGGTTTTCCTATAGGGACATTGCAAGGGCAGGGTTTACGAGGAGTGATAGACTTTGTAGTCTTTTTGATGACCACAAATGGAAATGGCCGAATGACTGGATAGGAAAATACCCACAACTTCAACATCTTCCTCTTCCGGACCCGACATGTACGGATAAGCTTAACTGGTTAGATTCGGATGGCAATAATCTTGATTTTTCGGCTAGCTTGGCATGGGATTCGTTGCGACATCGAGATGTTATGGTTACCTGGAATAACATAGTCTGGTTCCCGTAATGTATTCTGTGTCACTCTTTAGTTTTATGGTTGATAATGCGTAACAAACTTAAAACCCATGATACGTTACGAGATTGGGAGATATCGGGTTTATATGATATGTGTGTTTTTTGTAACTCGCAGCCAGATACGATCAATCATTTATTTTTTAAGTGCGGGTTTCCTAAACAAGTTTGGTTAAGCATGTGTCCGTATGCTAATTTAACAAATAATGTGTTCGAATTACATGATTTGGTGCGTATGCTTGAGAATACTTCGAATTTGAAAGGTGCTTGGGGTATTACAAGTCGGCTGGTACTTGGTACTACAGTCTATTTTATTTGGCAGGAAAGAAATAACCGGTTATTCAAGCGGGGTACTAGAACGGTTGAGCAGTTAGTACGTGTCATTTATGATATTTTGAGATTGCAGATTTGTTCGTTACGACTTAAACCGTCATCGGCTACGAGTCAAGTTTTGGATATGTGGAAGATTACTTATTTATTGACTTGTGAGTAGTTGGTGTGTTGTTAATTAGTTGAGTTGGTGCCGGGCGTTTAGTTGTTTTTGTTGGTTTTAGGGGAGGGTATGCCCTCTTCCTTAGTTTTTTACTCCTAGCTCTTAGCTACCGTATTTTGTATTGTCTTAACTCTTTTATTTATATAAGTTTCGCTGGGGTACCGTTTCCCCTTTAGCAAATACATATATATATATATATATATATATATATATATATATATATATAGGAGGTTCTTATAAACCAATATTTAAAGTAAAATAAGTAAAAAATATGAAAAAATAATTTATTATATGTGTAATTTTATATTATGTTTATTTATTAAATTATAACAAACTTTAAAAATGCAAGTTTTGATATGCATCAAAATATATGTCGTTTAGGGTTGCGCATCAAATTCATTGTTTTTGTGCAGTAAATATTCAAATTTGATGCACAAC
Organism: Senecio squalidus; assembly: GCA_910822075.1. Lineage (NCBI taxonomy): Eukaryota > Viridiplantae > Streptophyta > Magnoliopsida > Asterales > Asteraceae > Senecio > Senecio squalidus. The sequence goes on from CAJVGC010000432.1 coordinate 35,542,513, forward strand.
GATAAAACTACCCATTTTCTAATGTACAACAAAACTTCGTTTTTTAAAGTTTGAAATATGGTTAAAATGAACGATAATCTAAAATATCTAAAGTTATAAATTATTTTTTATTTTTTTATTTTACTTATTTTACCTTAAAGTTTGTTTTACAAGAACCAACCAACCTATATATATATATATATATATTTTTTGGGTAAAAGGGTATTACCCCGGCGAAATTATATAAAATATATCTGCAAAAACAGATATAGGAACAAACGTTCAAGAACAAACCACTTGAGGTATACCTCAAGAAACAAAAAACCAGAGGCTACCAGAGCCACAAACACCAAACAAACACAACCACAAAAAACTCAACCTAACATATCGACCACATCAAAAAACTAAGCACCAATCGCCCAAATACTTCTAATTTCTTCTCCACGAGTAGGATCTTTAAACTGCATCAAAGAAATCTTCATTCGAACCTTTGAAATTACCAGCTGAGCAACTTGATTAGGCGTCCGAGACACTCTTTTATAGAGTCTAATATTCCGCTCCTGCCAAATAAAATAAGCAGCAGCACCAAGAACCAGCTTACCAACAATATTCCACGCAAAATTCCTATGAGACATCGGAATAAGAAGAGAAGTTATGTGTTGCCAACTTGGAGGTGAGATATCCAGCTTAGCCATACTCCTAACCGTCCTCCAAACATCTTGAGAAAATTTGCACTCAAAGAATAAATGATGGTGAGAGTCCATAACCTGCAAACATAACGAACAAAGAAGAGTAATATTATTGTTTTTCTCCCATTCCTTCAGTCTGTCTTGAGTCTTCAACTTTTCTCCCATAATAAGCCAAACAATAAAGGAATGACGTGGAATTGCATGCGAGAACCAAACTAAATTAAACCATGGTTTGTTTACATCTCGTTCACGAATGGAGTTCCACACCTCACCCACCGAGAATACCCGATCCACTCCCTGATCATGCCAAACTAGAACATCTCTACGGTTATTTAACACAGGCCTCGGAATAGAACACAAAGCTGGGTATTTAATCAGCCATTCACTCGGCCATCTCCATCCCTGCTGGTCGAGTAAGTCCGCTACAGTAGCACTCATCAAGAAACCTGCCCTAGCAATCTCACGACACGAAATACTCAAGTGTAACGGGTCAGCATGAAACCATCTATGCAGACGTAGCTTTCCCATCCCCCAAGTTCGAACAAATAAAATGTCTAACATTCGGACGAATAAGTAAAATCTTCCTCCAACCCCAGCTAGCATTTGCAGTAATGTTAACATCCCAAATACTCTTCCCTTTAAGCCGGTACATATGAATCCAACGAACCCATAAAGACTCCTTATCGATAAGAATATTCCAAAGGTGTTTAGACATAAGAGCTGTATTCCAAGTCGTAAGGTTTTTGATACCAAGACCTCCCTCTCTCTTAGGGAGACAAACATCTTTCCAAGCTACCTTAGCTCTCCCTTTTTTCATAACCCCACTACACCATAAGAAACCCCGCAAAATTTTCTCTATCTCTGTTGTAATAGAATCCGGCAGAACAAAAACAGACGACCAAAATATATGCATTGATGATAATACCGAATTAATTAACTGGAGTCTACCCGCAAACGATAAACATTTATTCCTCCAATCCCCCACTCTATTCTTGACACGCTCAACCGAACAAGACGAGAAGAAAGCAAAGGAACTCCAAGATAACGAACCGGAAGATTTCCTTTAGAAAAAGGCATGATATTCAGAATTTGGTGTTGGACACCCTGACTTACATTCGCAAAGAACACGGTACTTTTAGCAAAACTAGGGGACAAACCGACACCTGCTTAAATTCCTCCAAAGAATTAATTAACACACTAGCCGAACCCACATCACCATGAGCAAACATAATCAAATCATGCGCGAAACACAAATTCAGAATTTTCAATTTTTCACAATTAGGATGATACTTGAACACATTACTCCTTTCCACATTCCGAACTAAGATTAAAGAAAGAACCTCCATAACAAGCGTGGACAAATAAGGAGATATAGGGTCACCCTGACGAAGACCCCTATTTCCTTTAAAATAACCATACAAGTGGCCATTAACGTTAATGGAATAGGCAGCCTTAGAAACACAAGTCATAACCCAGTCAATAAAAATCCTATGAAAACCAAATTGAGCAAGAATACCTCTCAAAAAATTCCAGTCCACCGTGTCATATGCTTTCTGAATATCAACTTTAAAAGCACACCTAGGAATACCTCGATCGATATGATAATTCCTCATTAGCTCCTGAGTAAGAAGAATATTATCAGAAATCTGCCTTCCCGGAACAAAAGCAGATTGATTTATATTCACCACATCCTTCAGACTGCCCTTTAGCCTATCCGCAAGAATCTTGCTTATACACTTATAGAGCACATTACAACATGATATTGGTCTATAATCAGTAATCTTTGTAGGAGAAGCAACTTTCGGAATCAACGAAATAATAGTATTATTCCATTCATTAAGTAATTTGCCATTAACAAAAAATTCTTTTATAGCCGCAATAACATCAGATCCAACAATGTGCCATGAAGCTTTAAAAAATGCCGATGTATACCCGTCTGGCCCTGGCGCATTATCTTCACCAATATGAAACATAGCCTCCTTAATCTCCTCGGAAGTAACAGGCCTCACCATATTAACAGCCTGGTCACTCGAAATTACTCTAGGAAACAGGTCCTCGGTGACCAGCTGCTCGGGTAAGGAATGATCAGCACCAAGAAAGTCACGGTAGTGGTCAACAAACGCATTAGGCACATCATCTCCCGTAATCAGCTCATTCCGCCCATTGATCACAGAATTTATCCTACTGCGATGTTGTCTACCTTTAATAATTCTATGAAAATACCTTGTATTACGATCACCATCCCGCAACCAATCTATCTTTGCTTTTTGGCGTAAAAAATTCTCTTCCTCATATAAAGCTTTTTTAAATTCCGCAAGATAGACACTTTCCTCTTCCCGTAGCTGCTCATTAAAATTATCACGATCAAGCTCTACCTGAACAGCATCCAATTCTTTGCGCAGCGAAACCACTCTTTTATGGAGATTCCCATTACTCCACATCAGCTTCCGCAACCCAGGTTTTAAACGTTTAAGTTTCTGGGACACTTGAAACATTTTAAACCCAACAACCGGACTACTCCACCCTTGACTAACACAATTCTCAAAACCGGCTTTACCAATCACAAAATTTGCAAACTTAAAAGTCTTTGGTTTAAGACGAACATCTGTAGGAATTTTAAGAATAGCAGGTGCATGATCCGAGATACCATAAGGACGAAATTCAGCATGAGCACGAAGAAACTTAGCTAAGAACTCCTCATTACCCATAACACGGTCAATCTTTTTTAGAATACCCGAAGAAGAATTAGGACGTTGATTCCATGTGAAATGCAACCCGGAATGATTAATATCCTCAATATTAATAGCTTCAATACAGTCCCTAAATTCATTCATTGCCATCGTAAACCCCGAGCACCCCACAAATGAATCCCCAAGATGCAACGCAACATTAAAGTCACCCAAGACAACCCACGGTTTCCGAGCAATTAAACATTTATGGGAACGCAAATTCCTCCATAACAACCGTCTATCCTCAGGTTGATTAGCTACATACACAAACGAGCAAAACATCTCTTTACCAGTAGCTTGTATTTTGATTTGTGTATGAATTACTTGGTCTGTACATGCCAGAACCATTACATCCGCCAACCCAGGATCCCATCCCACTATAATACGTGTACCCGTTTCACACTTATGATTATTAGAACTCCAATTCCAGCTCCCAAAAACCTTCGAGCAAATTTTATTAAGTTTCTCGCTAGCAACATGTGATTCTAAGATAGCACAAACATGAATATTATTTACTCGAACCGTTTCCTGAACCTCTTTTTGTTTCGGGGTTTGGTTCAGCCCCCGTATATTCCAGCATGCAATACTAAACATCGGACACCGCATGAGAAGGAGTGCTTGCCCCTGTAGAGAATTGAGTGTACCCATTAGCCCCATATGTTTCATAGACTGGTCCAAATCCCTCTTCAACATCACTATCCACCTGTTTACTCAAATTACCCACATCTAAATCGGTCAAATCATCCTGAGGCCTACTCCCAGACTCGATTAAATTGATCGACACGTCCACAGCTTCCAAACTTGCCAGGCTTTCAAACGGATTTACCTCCCTGCGATCCTCAACCTGGCTAGTTGTGGCAGTAATCTTTGTGTGCACTGGTTGATAAACCTTACTCGTATGATTCCTTTTTGGTGGCTGATTAACAGGAGCTACTTTCGGTTTACCCATGGGGAATCCTCTAGCCTGATGCTTTTTCTTTGGTTGCTCAAACCCGTCATTATCAACCTTCGGTTTTTGCTTTGACACAGTCATTGTCACCGGTTTTGGTTTATGAGGACACTCCTCATTCTTATGCCCAAATACCTTACAACTATCACACCTACTAGGTTTCCATTCATACTCAATACGTATCGTTTGTTTAGTAAACCCTTCATCATCAAGTTTTGGGACAGCTATTACCAAATTTTCCCTCAACGGTACCTCCGAGCTAACTTCTACCATTGCTCTAGCAAAGTTAGGGCGACCCCATGCTTCCACACACATAGTACTAGTATACGAATCTAACATCATAGGCTTCCCAATCTTTGTTGCAATTGCACTCAGACCATCCTCTGTAAAGCCAGCAAATGGGATGTCATGCAATTTCACCCAAACAGGAACATGTGTATGAATTTCCCTTGAAACAGACACATTAGGCGTCCACTTATTCAGGAAAATAGGATTCTTTCTCACCATCCAAGGACCATTCTGTAACACCCCCTGCAAACCCTCCTCGCTATTAAACTTAAAGAAGAAAAATCCTTTATTATTCATCATCATTTTTTGGATCCCATACTTCTTCCATACATTCATAACGTAATTTTGGACTACCGGGAATGCAATCCTTTGTCCCAAAAAATAACCATATAGAGTGAACGTAAATTGCTTACATGATTCACGAACCGCTTCCTTAGGTAACATCACATCAACACTGTCATCTCCACTCGTATTGGTTGTAGTAAAAATACGAAAGTTCACAGATTTCGTATTTCCTTTAACCGCATTAGCATATGAACCAGAGCTAGAGCAAGTCTGTGCATGGGTTGTACCTGCAGCATTAATCTCCTTCTCCATCCCCACGTCATCAGCATGCATACCAGATTCATATCCCCCCATTAATAGTCGTCCCAGCATCAAGTTTAGGATCAACCGGCACAGGCTTTGGTTGATCAATGTTCACCGGTGGAACATTAACACCAATAGACGAAACCCTAACACCATCATGCGGACTATCACCACCAGCAGAATCCCCTCCACCCTCCTCAACATCTTGCGGACTAGAACCCCCAGCAGACACCCCTACAACCTTCCCAGTTACCTGCGTAACCATTTGTTTATCCAAATCCCCGATGATAACTCTATTACGTAAAACCCTAGGAACCACCGGAACAACGCGTTTCTCGTACTTTTTCCTTTTGCTCCTCGAAGAACTGCTCTCCATTCACTAATCAGAACCTCAAAATAGCCACCAATTCGATGGCGTATTCCGGCAAACCGGAATTCGCCCAAACCTTCCTAAATTCTCGGAGCAAAAAAACCTTTTTTATTATATATATATATATATATATATCAATTAGTAAAGAAAAAGAGTTAATGATTTGTTAATTTTATATTAATATTTTATATATATAAAAGTTTTTTGTTGCTCGATAATAATGGCTTTGTCTTCTTGTAAGACATAAGTTAGATTCTCTCACATATAATCAATATAACTAAAAGATCTAAAAAGGTTACAAAAGAAAAATCTTTTTTCTGATCTTCTTAAAATAAATTGCGACGTTTTTCGAAAAAGCATATGCAACTTTGGAAAGACTTCTTTGGCATTTTAATCATTGTTAGCATCGATTTTGAAAGTGGACCGGACCGGCGATCAGGTTCGATCGGATATTTACCTTGCCCCGGTTCAATAATTCGTATATGGGTCGGTTTTTCTAGAAAGTGTCAGAAGAGTTGAGCGAGTGGGGTCCAAGAGGTCCAAGATTTTAAAAGTGGTCTACCATTTAAACCCCATAGTTGCTAAGAATCTAACTCGAGACTTTTGGTTCCTTAAGCCATTATTTAGATGACTCTTCCTGCTTATGATAAACGTAGTGTCTAGGTCTTCTAAATGAAGCTGAGTCATAAGCGAAATATATGGTCTTTGTGTAATATTCTCATTTTTTAGCCGTGTTCTACTGTTTTTTCCTTCTTTTATGTTTCTTTTACATAATTCTCGTAGAATTTATCTGTTTGGAATATCAATCTCAAAATATGCTCTGTCGAGATAAAATGTGATGTTTTGTTATCAAAATTGTATGTGTAAAATAGGTATTTTTATCTGATATCAATAATATAAGTTGAGCAATATTAATTTCTCGACTTATTCATCGTAAAAAAAATCTTATTTTAATAATAACTAGTTTATTTCCCGCGAATTCGCAGAAAATTTTATTGAAAAAAATATAAATATAATATGTGAAAACTGAAGGAACATCGTGTATCATTAACAATATATGACAATATGAGTTGTGATATCATATATTTGTTGTTTCGTTTACATGTATGTGTTTTAGCTTCACTTTTAAATTTGTATACGTAGAGAACTCTATCGAAAATAATTCAATTATAACCTATTAAAAAATTGTAGCTGGAGTTTATAAATTCAATAAAATGGTTGAATTCTCCTAAGTTTTGTATGTGGACCATTTGGGTGTTTTAGAAGATTATAGTCTATCAAAATATATCTTGAGTTATGTCATGTTTGTAGAGGTAGGTATTCAATAATTTTTATTCAATTTTGCTTTATTTAGGGACATAGTATTAAAGGTCAAATTAAATAGTTTTATCTATGATTATTTTAGTCTTTTGTTAGTCTATTATGGTTGTGTCATTTTGTATGTCAACATTCACTTTTATTTCTTGTTATAGATAGTCCTTTCATACTCGAACAATATATAGAATCTTAGAGGTCAAATTAAAGTCTTTTGTAAGTCTAGTGTTCGTTTATTGTTACAAAAACGAAAATATAGAGGATGTCTCTTTTTGTATGTCAACTCTAATTTTGTTTCTTACAGTTATATTTTTTTATTTTCTTAGAAAGACGAAGCCAAAAAAAAAATTGAAAAAATGAAATCGTTATCTTTTTATAAAAAGGTTTAATAGATTAAAGTATTTTACATTTAAAGTAATAGTATAAAGTTGAAAGTATAAAATTATATTTAAAATTGAAGAGTTAAAACGAAAATAGTTAATTATAATGTCTTTTGAAATCATTTTGATCTAGGAGTGTAAACTCAATATTCAAATCCATCTAATGACCTATATATTATCATGTGATTTTTAATGATTTATTTTTTAATTTATAGATATTGTTTACTAAAAAAAGAAAAATCTAAAAAGTAAATGTTTAGTGCATCAATTATATATATAAAAAAAAATTTAGATTAAATATAAAATATATGAACTTTTAATAAATGTGGTTGCTAGACCAAATAGCATGGAGCTTGAATATATTTGTTCGCGACCGTAGTTGTTATTATAAGTGAAAAATACAGTTTTTACTTAAGTTTTATTTACTTGTTTATTGACTACGGTTTGAAAAAGAACAAGAACTTAAAATAAATCTATTAATTTTAAATAAAAATTAAATTATAATTTATTATAAATGTGATAATATTTATATTCTTTAAAAGTTTATTATCTTTATTTATTGACCTTATTCGTCGCCTCAAAGACGATCAATATCTAACCTCTAACATAGTGTTTATAATGGACTTAAACTGTATTTATGTGCTTAAATGGTTAAACTATAAACTTTAAATAGAAGAATCTAGTTTGTTATAGATTTATTGGAGGAAAATTAATTCATTTAAATTCTTTGCGATAGGGATGAGGGAAAATGTCTAATATTTAAAAGATGGTACTCTAAAAAGGTAAAATCTTCCCCTGCGCGGGGCACCATCTCTACATGCCCCTAGCTTCGTCCTTGCCATATGGCTTAAGGAACCAAAAGTCTTGAGTTAGATTCTTAGCAACTATGAAGCTTAAACTGTAGACCACTTTTAAAATCTTGAATCTATCGGACCCCACTCGTTCAACCCTTCTGACCCGTACTGAAAAAACCGACCCATATACCACTTATTGAACCAGGACAAGGTAAATATCACTACAACAAATATGAGGATTGTTCACGGTTTTTTCTTCGCGGTCTATGAATGTGCGAACTTTTTTTTTACAAAGTTCACATTCATAATCGTTTAAAAACTATCCACATTTATAAGTGTGAAAAAAAATAAAAAGCTACAAACAGTTTGCATTTTTAGGTGTGTAATATAATGTTCACATCTATAGATGTGAATTGACAAATATAGAGTATTATCACTCTTTAATGTGCGAAGAAATATGAAAATTTTCGCAGTTTTAAACGTGAAGAAAAATTAGTATCTTTGCCAGGTTTGTGTAAAAAAATATATATCTCACAATTTCAACTGTGAAGAAATAATTTCTTTTTAACCCTCTAGAGAACCCTCACGATTGATAAGGCGTGAGAAAATATGAAGCCCCGAGAAAGCCGATACCTGAAAAAAAAAAAACTCTTACACAAAGAAAATAAATAAATAAAAAGAAGTCACCCTCACCCCCTTATGACTGTCGGAGAAATTGAAATTCGTAACCCTCTCTTCAACATCCAGTCAAATTAATTCAATGCTCTATAATCAACTTTTTCACCAACAATATTTGAATGCAACCTAGGGTTTCGATTGTAGTTTGTTTAACGATTTCTTCAGCCCTAATCCGACGAGATTTACATTCGTCTGTGTGAATCAATCCCTAAATCATCCAATTTCAGCTTGAATTGAACCGATTGAAGAATTCTACATACCGATTTCATGTGGATTGAAGAATTGCTATCGTCATATGACCAAGTGTGAGTTCCTTGTGTAGTTATATCTGCTGTTATATCTTTTGTTATGTTTCAGTTATCGTCTAATAAGCTAATACTTTTCAGTTACGGAGCATTGTATCCAAACAAGTTGGTCCTACTGAACAGGTAATCCAAATTTATTTCGTGTTCACAGAATTATGAAGTCATACAGGAAATGGAGTTTTATATATTAATTTTTTTTATAGGGAAAGGCTCAAGGGTGTATAACGGGGCTATGTTCATACAGAATATGAAGTCATACAAATATGTTAGTTTTTCTCAACATTAAGTTAGCTATACAAGGTAATGAACAAAAGTTCCGTTCTTTAGAGGTAAACCTGTATATGATGTCTCCCGGACTCGATTAGTAACATAAGTAAATAATATTATGAATTCTTAGTATATAACAGTGATAGTGTTCAATAGGAAGATTACACGGGTTCGATTTTCGTTACACTTGTTTGATTAGTATATGTTATGGCTTTAAGTCTGTATGTAATATATACATGTAATGTACAATTCTTTTTTTTTTCCTCTTATAATGAAATTATGTATTCTGCATTTATTTTTTATTTTTTGTGGTTTCTGAATTTTGATCTGGTTATTCACTATGTATTACATTAGATAATATGAGGATCTGATCGACCTATTAAATATAAATAAATACGGAGTATATATATATATATATATATATATATATATATATATATATATATATATATATATATATATATATATATATATATATATATATATATATATATTTATATTGTTCACATCTAAAAGCGTGAATAATTATGTATTATATGAATATGTTCACACATAAAAGCATGGACAATTGTACCAATATGCTCACATATAAAAGTGTGAATAATTTAAAAATCCCCACACTTAAAAATGTGATAAACTTATCCCAAATTCTTCACACTTAAAAATATGATAATAAATCACAAATCCTTACACTTGGAAGTGAAAAATTATCTAAAATTCTCACACTTAAAAATGTGATAAATTTATCCCAAATTCTTTACACTTAAAAGTGAGATAATAAATCACAAATCTTCACACTTGGAAGTGTGATAAATTAATTTAAAATCATCACACTTAAAAGCATGAAAAATTATATCAAAATAATCACACATAAAAGGGTGAAGAATTTTGTTACGCCAATATTCCTGGCGCATATACCAAGTGTGAACTTTTTAAATTTTCGCGCTTTTAAGTGCGTATATATGCCCTAAAAAGCGTGAAAAATCAATCATTTTGTTGTAGTGTATCCAATCGAACCAGATCGGCGGTCCTGTCCACTTTCAAAATCGATGCTAACAATGATTAAAATGCCCAAGAAGTCTTTCCAAAGTTCAAATTTGCATATGCTTTTTCGAAAAACGTCGCAATTTATTTTAAAAGATCAAAATAATAGATTTTTCTTTTGTAACCTTTCTAGATCTTTTAGTTATATCCATTATATGTGAGAGAATCGAACTTATGTCTTACGAGAAGACAAAGCCATTAATATCGAGCAACAAAAAACTTTTATACATATAAAATATTAATATAAAATTGACAACACATTAACTCTTTTTCTTTTATATATATATATATATATATATATATATATATATATATATATATATATATAGTAATGTGATCGAGTAAGAACGGCTTGAAGTATATGAACGGTAAGAACGATTCTCAGCCGTGCATATCATCTTCTTCAAATCCTTCCTATTCCGACGACCATCCCCCCGATTTTGAACCTTATAAACCCTAACTTTCCTTTTCTTAAATTATCAATTAAACTTTCCTAAAATTCAAAACCCATTTCATCTTTATCTTAAAATTCGATCTAACCAATTCAAAACCATCTTCCTGTTCCTTATCTTAAAATTGAAATCGTCGACTCGTTGCTACTGATAAACAGAAACCAATTTGAGGTTTGGTCAGATACATTTTTCTAAAATGGTAGGTGCATTTTCTAAAATGGTAGGTGTATTTTCTTGGCAACAAAAGAAGCAGAATCAGCAGCAGAAACCACTTACCATTTTAGAAAATGCATCTAACCAAACCTCAAATTGGTATATGTTGATCAGTAGCAACAAAAGAAACATAATCAGCAGCAAAAACTTGTTGCTACTGATCAGCAAAAACCAAACCACTTACTACTGATCAGCACTGCGAGGTTTGATATAAAAATTTTAATCCGACGGCCAGAAATGGTTCTTAGCGTTCGTATAGTTTGAGCAGTTTTTACCCGATCCCCACCCTATATATATATATATAGGAGTAGGATCAAATAAAAAGTGTTAAATTTTTAAAAAGTGTGAGAAAGGATTGTGGGAGAGACATGTGGCAAGCTTGGAAATTTTTTTAATAAAAAGATATTTAAAAAAATAAATTTTTTTTTTGAAAAAAAAAATCGTAAAAAAAAAAAAAATTTTGGAAAAAAAAAAAAAATTTGAAATTCCTTTTGATAACGTTATCTGCCACGTCATATAATACACACACAAAATATGATCCACATTAAAGATTCACAAAAAATATGATTCATATAAATGATACACACAAAAAAACTATGATATTCAACTATGATTCACACATAAAATATTCATCATAGATGTGTATCATAAATGTGTATCACATTTTTTTTTCGTACATAACTTTTTTCGAGCAAAAAGAAAAAAAAAATTCTCGAAAAAAAAAATTTCGATTTTTTTTATTAAAAATATTATTTTTTTATTAAAAAAAATAAAAACAAAATTCAAGCTTGCCA
>CAJVGC010000432.1:35554445-35574636 GCA_910822075.1 Senecio squalidus
TTTGCTTATGCTATCCGTTTGAAGTTTCAAAGTTCCAATAATGAGGCAGAGTATGAAGGAGTCTTGGCGGGGTTAAGGTTAGCCAAAGATATGAAGGTGGGGAGATTACGAGTCTACGTAGACTCAAAGCTGGTAGCGAATCAGGTGAATGAGGAATACGGAGCAAAGGATGATCGGATGAGAAGATACAGAGACAAAGTGACCACCCTCATGAAAGAGTTTGATTCTTGCAAGATCAAACAAATACCGAGGAGCAAGAACAAAAGGGCTGATGTATTTAGTAAAGTGGCGTCTATAGTTGGGTCGACCTTAGAAGCATTGGCTAGCAACATCTTCCTAGAGGCAATTGAGGGAAGATCTATTGATGAAGGGGTAGAAGTAAATGTCATAGTCGAAGAAGAAGAAAGTACATGGATGACGCCCCTGGTTGAGTATCTCACCAATGACACATTGCCCGAAGATGCAGGGGAGGCACGAAAGATTCGGATGAAAGCCACGCAATACATCGTATTGGAAGGGGTATTATTCAGAAGAAATTACCTAGCACCATTGCTCCGATGTGTGGGACCTTTGCAAGCTAATTACGTGATAAGGGAGGTGCATGAAGGGTCTTGTGGTATGCATGCGGGACCAAGAGCGGTAGTGGCAAAGATAATGAATCTAGGATATTACTGGCCTACGATGCATCAAGACGCACATCAAGAGATAAGAAAGTGTGATTCATGCCAGATACATGCACCGATTCCCAAACTCCCAAAAAGTGACATGATATCGGTAACAACAGCATGGCCCTTCTTCAAATGGGGAATGGACATAGTTGGACCATTTCCAGAAGGACCAGGAAAGGTTAAGTTATTGCTGGTAGCGGTGGACTATTTTAGCAAGTGGGTCGAAGCAAAGCCTCTGGCGCGAATTACAGGAGCCCAGGTGTTAAAATTCTTTTGGGAAAATGTGGTGTGCAGGTTCGGGTTACCAGGGGAAGTGGTGTCGGATAATGGTAAGCAGTTTGTAAACGAGCCTTTCAAGGGATGGTGCGAGCAAATGCAGATCAAGCAAGTTAAGACATCTGTGGCACACCCTCAGGCTAATAGGCAGGTGGAGCGAATCAATCGCAGCTTGGTGGAAGGGATTAAAACACGTTTGGGAAGGTATGAGCACAACTGGGTGGATCAAGTACCAAACGTACTATGGGCACATCGAACCACAAAGAAGACAAGCACGCAAGAAACACCATTCAGTTTGGTCTATGGTTCGGAAGCTGTCATACCACCAGAGATAGGGATGCCCACTTACAGGAACGTGCAACGGAGTGACTTAGACAACGAAGTGGAGCTGCGGATTAATCTGATGTTGGCGGAGGAAAGAAGGGAAGCAGCTTATGTTAGAGAAGCACGGTACAAAAGGAAGATAGAACAGTACTACAACAAGAGGGTACGAAAGGTCAGTTTCAAGGAAGGGGAATTCGTATTCCGAAAAAACGAAGCAAGCAAACAAGAAGACGAGGGCAAGTTGGGCCCAAAGTGGGAAGGACCGTATCAGGTGGTACAAAACAATGGGAACGGCTCGTATAAGTTGAAGCACTTGGATGGAACCATAATTCCTCGAACCTGGAATGAAATGAACCTGCGGAAATGTTATATGTAGTGCCGGGGTTTTCCCCGAAGAGAAGGAACATTTTATTTTCTTTTATGCCAAGTAAAGTCTTGATGATCCAAAGATGTATGTTTTCCTTCTATTTTGGAAGTAACGGGCGATGTAATTTTTACCATTAGAAGAAATGAATGATTAATTTTCTTATAACACAACACATTGGATTTGTTAATCTTGTTCATAAATTGTATGCCGGATCAAAATCCGAGGAAAGTAACACGGCTTGACTTTGCAGCCAAGTACACCATAAAAGTGTAATTCCGAATGACGATTCGAAGTAATACCGAAACATGTGATTCGATGACGATATGCAATTCAAAGTAAAAACTAACACGTGAAAACACAAGGGCACTGTCATTAAGAAGGGGATTCAAACCCTGATATAATCATACAAAAGTAACAGAAAATTGTGCCTATAATTCGAATCTAAACATACATTGATAAACTAACTGTAATCAGGGATTTTCTGCTTCAGGAGTCTCAGGATCGGGCCATGTAGGTTCCACAGACTGGAAAACTTCAAGCGTTTGAGTATCGGTGGCAGCCAAGGCATCCAGGTATGAGTAATGGGTCTGTTGAAAGGCTTCTTTTGCTGCGGTAAGACTAGGTTCGGCAGAGGGATCATAAAAGAGAGATTGTGTGATACGTTGCCCCAACCGATGCTCCTTGTACCCAGCAACTACACCATCGTGGCATCCGGAGCGATAACTAGAACTGGCGTCCACAAAATCTTTGCTCTTAAGAAGACCTTCCGCCACCTGCTTCGGACCCTGGGAAATCAACCAGCTCCGATCTTCCTGAAGAGTAGCATTGGTGGCCTCCAACTCTGAAACACGGGATTCGAGTTCTTTGATGCGTTCCCTTTCTCGAACCATATCATTTGTTGCCTGGGAACTCCGGGCTTCAGCCGCAAAAAGATCGGAAGACAAAGCGCGGATCTGATCTCTCAGTTCCTTCACAGTCCGGCTGTGAGTAATGTTTAGTTCGCCCAAGGCCCGAACGGCATCATCGTTTAGGGACGAAGACTCGACGCCGGAGGTCCGAGCTTTCTTCAGCTCCTCTACCTCCTGGCGGAGTTGGGACACTTGATCTTCAAGTCCTTTCTTCTCCTCATCAAATCGAACCTGCAGCATATCGGCCCTTTGGTTGCTCAGAGATGCATTCCTTTCAAGGCTTTTGATCAACCGTGTCTGATTCGAGATCTCATCTTCAGATAACAGCCATCTGGACCGAACCTCGGGGGCGATGACCAGCAGTTGAGATACCAAATGATCAAGTTGCTCAGCTAAAGCAAAATTGTTGGTATTGTCAACACGAATGACTTCAGCTGGAGTGGCTAAAGTATCCAAAAGGTCCCGATAGACACTAGCAGCGGTATACAAAGAACGGTTATAGACTTGCTGAAAACGAGGTTGAAATTTCTTCACAGCGATAGAAGGTTCGACACCATTAAAATCTGGAGCATCAAGAATCGGTTCTTTTTCCTTCGGATCAACAACCTTGCTCGAAGTACCTTTGACACGAAGGGGTTCTTTGTGGGAGCTGGGTGTCTCCTGGGTTTTAACAAGGGAAGATTTTTTGAGGGGACTATCTGTTTTCCCGGATGAAGCAAGGGGTTTCTTGGATGCAGCTGTCTTTTTTTGCCTCGGAAGAGGACTTGCTGGAAACAATTACAGGGGAGGCCTTAGAGCCCTCAGCACTTTTCTTCGATGGGGATGGACCAGGATTCTTGAAAGATTATCCGCCCTTTGGATCATCAGCGGAAGAGCTGGCACCAGGTCCCTCTGGGGGGGGGGGGGGGGGGGGGGGGGGGCTGAAGATAACGATTTCTGTTTGGAAAACTTGGGAGGTTGATCAACCTCACCCTCGTGAGAATGGCCACTCTCCTGCATGATCTTCTCAATCTCCGAATTAGTGGCGCCCCTGGGAGTTACAGGGCACGACCTATCGGAGTAGGAAGGACGATCCTCAAAAACACTAGGATCTTCAGACTCGGCAGTATCGGAGGAGGAAGAGGATTCATCAGACTCAGTGGCTAACCCGTACTTCTCCGAATCATCTTCGTCAGAGGCAGCAAAGAGTTCTTCAGTAACGGGACTGGGCTCTTTAGCAGATGGAGAAGGAGCTGAGGTTGAAGCAGTTTGTCCTTTGGTTTTCGAAGCTTGAGAACTAGGAGGAGCCTTAGCGACAGTCTTGGGTTTCTTGGGGGGAGGACCTTTCATAACTTTCTTAGATTTCTTGATTTTTCTTTTTCTTTTCACAACCACATTTACTTCGGCATCAGTGTAGGGTGCGGGGATATTCTCATCAGGAAGTACAACACGATCCAGAGTCGTGGTCAAAAATCAAGGGGCACCTTCGGCAAGAGGAACCGAACTAAAAACCACTTCGTCCCAATGCCTCATTTTCAAAAAGGAGAGGAGGGGCAATTCTGCAACACAAAACAAGAGGAGTTAGTTCGTCATAAAGAGGGTATACACATACATGGATAAGGAAAGAAAGCAAGAAAGAACCTTCATCGGCGAGTTTCAAACAGGGGCGAGCCAAAGGACGACTCCAATTCTGGCTTAGTCCAGTTAAAACCAACACCCTCTCCGGATAAGAGCGAGCTCTAATCGGGTTAGTTTGTAGATCCATAACGAGATCAGGATCCAAATCGTTAGTATTGGGCTCCGGATCAGTAAGAGTATCGCCCTTGACGCACCATCGCATCCGGATTGGGGCTACCGAAGCATTAACAAAGAAGAAACGATTCTTCCAATTCTTCAAAGATGAGAGGGACCAGTCGATACACGCAGGGGCGCCTCTTCTCTTATCAACTGTAAGCCAATGCCCGTTCAACCCCACCTTGTAAAAATGACGGAAAGTCAGTAGATCGGGAGCTTTGTCGAAAGCACGGCAGTGGATCTCAAAGTTGGTAATCTTGTTCGCTCCCAAAGGATTCATCTGGGAGATATGGCCTTTGAAATACTCAATCACATCAAGAAAGAAACGGGAGAAGGGTAGCCTTAAGTTCGAGTATTCAAACCAAGCGCAGTATACACCGATTTTACCCGGAGGAGCATCTCTGATAGTGTCAGTTGGTCCGGGAACAGTGACGCCGTAAGTGCTGTCAATATGATAGGTCTTGCAAAATGTGCGAAGATCTCCAGCAGGCATCGTGTTGTACATCTCTTTCAGATTTTCCTTGGATTCTTTCGCCATGGTAAAAGAATAAGAGAGGGATACCGAAATGGAGGTAATTCCGAAGGAAAAAGGGCAGAGGTTCGGAGAGTGAATGAGAAACAAATGAAGGAGGAACACCCCTATTTATAGGCAAGTGGCAGGCACCTCAAGGGGCGCGCGTGACCTTGAAAACGGCGTGACACGTGGAGAACACGTGGACAAGGATGAGACAGCTGGCGTCGTTCAAACCACCCGAGTAGGCCACGTGTAATAGTCTAATGACAGCTGTAAGCGTTCAGACCATAAGAACTGAACACGTGGAAATGAAGAGAATAGCAAGTCGGAGGAAGGCGCATGGAGCCGCCGAATCAGCTGCAAGAATAAATCAAGATTGACAACACTTTTAAGTCCAGCATCATACCGACTTCTTCGGAATATAATGCTAGACTTGGGGGAGTTGTCGGCGTAGGGTCCGATTACCTGGTTCGGGTCTGAAACCGAACCAGGTAAGCGGAGTCTACTAATTCGGACAGAAACGACAAAAGGATGTGAAGACAAAACATATACGACAAAGAAGGCAGGAAAAGATACTCTGACGAAGGAGCTCTCTCTTAACCAATGCGTAAAGAGAGTAAGGGCCATGGAGCCCTCTATTACCCGAAATACCTCCTATATATATATATACCCAGGTAGACAGTAAAGATAAGCACGACTTTTTTACTTTAACTATATATTGATACGTTTTTGTCCGAACCAAAGTACTTACTCTCACGTCCGAGTTGAATCAGGGGTCCAACCCCGCTCAACCTGGTGTTTTCTCTTAGTGCAGGGGATTCGGATTCAAGAACATAGAGGTTAATTCAAGAGAAACGGACTTCAAGTCAGACAAAGTGTGATTCGGGTCGGACTAGGAAGTTTAGGGATCTTTTGTATTAACACTAATAATTGTCTATAAAAGAAATTTAGCTTATTCTTCTCTAGTTTAAATTTCATCTTTGTATATGGAATTGTGTCCATTTATTGTTATTATAATGAATATTATTATTATTATTATTATTATTATTATTATTAAATTTGAGTTGATGTTGGGTTTGAGTTGGTGTTAGGCTTACGTGTTGGGCTTATGTGTGGAATTTGGGCTCTTAATTTTTTTTTTATTTTTTTTTAGATTAGTAAAATTTAACCACCACACACATCTAGCCTCTCTCGCTAAATAATCCCACCAAGACAATGTCGTTTTGCGACGTCGGAGTGCAGGCTGGAACCAAGAATAAGTTTCTTAGAGGTGCTTATAAAAATTATCAAATTTTAGATGCGACTACAAATAGAATCAAATAAAAAATATAATTTGCATATTTTCTAATAATTTCCATTTCCAAAAATTAATTACCTTTTTTATTTTTAAAATAAATGTATGTTCGTTTTCAATTTGAATATCAACTATAAATTTAGAATATAAATATTAATTTTCGTTTAATATCATTACACACAAACCCCCGAACTCCCTGCTCCTTAAAATCAAACTTTATGTTTTTAAATTTGCGTCACGATAATTTTTCTTTTTAATTTTGTTATGGTTATGAAATACTAAATGATTTAAAGATTCTTCGGTCAGAACTTATTTGTGGACTTTTTCAAAGTTAAATAGATACGAGTTGTTGCAATATTAATACTAAATACTAAATGTATAATAAATTGAATCTGTGATATATAAAAATATAAAATAGTGTAAATAGAGAAGTCTTATAATTTGAGGCTTTTGATGGTATGATATGATTATGTAATAAAATGTTTCTCCCCCAATTAATTACATATTAGTTGTAAGTTTAAAATTTCTTGAATATAAACTATATTAATTGTAATTTTAGTACAATATTCAGTAAATTAGTATTAAAATACTAAAAGAAAAGTATAAAAGAAGAATAAAATTTATTTATATAAACTAAGTTGTATTACAATTAATTACTTTAATGTTAACTTTTTATTTACCTGTACTTAAACATTTGCCTGAACAATAGGTGACAAAATATTTGTGATTAACATACAGAGAGGGGAAAAAAATGGTGTTCCATCGTGATTCTAATATTGTCAAAATAAAAGTTTTTTATTTTAATTTTATAATCTAGGTAGAAAGCTATAAATAAATGTAATTAGAATATGTTTATTATATGTAAAAATTATCTTAAATTTTACCTTTAAATTATTAATTTGCCACATGTTGTTTCCAAAACTGTCTATATGGCTTATCCAAAATTATTTTAATCATGCACTAGTTATAGAGATATGCTACATATATAAAGATTAGTATGAAACCCACGCGATGCAGCGGGAAAGAAAAATTATATTTGGAAAAAATTATGATAACGGTTTATGGTAGTTTCTCATTCGTCTCAAGATAAATAATAGTTATGGTTCGAGCCGTTCGGGCACTCGGAGCATAAAAATAATTATATGGTAAGAGTTTCTTATTCGGTCTTTCGAACCAGAAAATGAATTATACGGTAACCGTTTATGATGGTACCCCCTTCGGCCCATCATTTTACTTATTTATATGCCATAATGATTTTTGTGGTGTCTTTTTTCACGATTAATATCTAGAGTGTAATAGTTTATGATTTGGTCCATCGATTTTCAAACTCATTCTCTCCATATATTTCACATACATAATTTTCTCGTTCGGTCGTTCGAACTATAAAATATTATTTATATGTTGTGTCTAATAGTTTCTGGTTTGAACCGTGTTCTATTAAAGAAAACATTGATTTCATTCCAAACTCGAACTTCTCGTTAAAAATGAGTGGTAATATATAGTCGAATGACCATAATCATATTTTTATATAATAGTTTCCGACTCTAATGTTGCGACTATATTTTAAGTGTAATGTTTTTTAGTGGACTTTTGACTCATATATCAGCTCCGCAGTAAAAACTTTAGGTCATCCATCCTTTTCGGACTATAAAAACAATTATTCGGTTGCGAATGGAAATCCAGATCTTTGAACATAACAAGTTATTATATGCGAATCGTAATAACTAAAAATTTAATTCACACTTTAGATATGACAATGATGTAAGAAATTCTTTGTATTGAAATTTTTTGTAAAAAGTATTAGTTAAATTAATTGTAATTTAATTTAGTAGAGGGTAAATAATGAAAAGTAAAGAAAATGAGTTAAAAAGAAAGGAAAGTGAGCTGAAAAATTAAATTGTATTTAGATGGTAAATAAGGGGTATTTCATTCTTTTCTTTCTTAAATTTCAACTTTAAGAATTTAGTACTAAATGTTTTATAGATAGTATAGATTTTACAAACATTTTTTCGTAAATGATGTGAAATAACTAATTAACCAATCATATTAAAGCACTCAGTATTTCTCATACTTTTTTCTCTTAATTCACATCTTGCCACCTCATTTTGTAAAATAGTTTTTGTATATTTTTTGTGGGGTTAATTGTTTGAAAATTCATCGAACTTTACACAAAAAACTATTGTATGTATCCATCTTCGAAACTATCTATTGTATTCAGTTATCTTCCAAATTAGTCTAATGTCAGCACAATTTAACCTTTAACCTGCTCCATGATGACGTGGATCAGGTTTTATATATTTCTAAATACTTATTATGCAATGTGGCAGCCACGTATCTAGAAAAAAAATTTGCTAGAGAGAGAAAAACTGGTTTTGCTAGAGAGAGAAAAGCAACAACAATGGCTTCTTCAATCGCTCTCCTACCGCAACACATGTGGTTATGCCTCCTTCAAAATCGCTCCAACTTCTTCACCGACTGAATCTCCGATGGCTTCTCCACTTGCTCCTCCTACCTTCGACACACCCGCTGGTGCCCCTGTTCCTTCCATTGCTTCCACACCTACTGATTCACCTACTTCTACACCTAGTTCCACTACCTTAAACAGATTTGGAGTTGTCGGATCTGTCGTGGCTGCTGCTTTGCTTATGTAGAGATTTGATATTTTTTGAGTTTTTTTTTTGTTCGTGTGTGATTCTTCTGATTTTCTTTCTGTACAATAAAATACAATATATAGTTTCTAAATTGTTATCTGTAAATGAATCTAGAATCTCGTTATCGATTTTTGACTTATAATCGATTATGATTTTGTTTACGCTTTACGTTTCAGATCCGAAGGTTATAAACGATTTTGTTTACGCTTATAATCGATTATCGATTTTTGACTTATAATCGATTATGATTTTTGACTTATAATCTCTGTTTCTATTTCTGTAATTTTGTTCCTTTTGTTTGATATTTCGTGATTTTGCTGTTTGTTAACGAGTTTTTGTTCGTACGAAGGTTATAAATCTGTTAACTATTGAAATCGTTATGAATATGATGAATTAATGTATATGTATATATATTTGTATAAATTGTGTGGTGGTAGTTGTGAACTTGGGATGATTGGGAATCAACAGACTATAGATATATATGTATTGTATGTATATATATTGTATTTTATTTTTTTGACTTTGAAAGGTGACATGGCAATCCACATCAGATGGTCAATCATTCAAAAACCCAAAGTAACCGGCAACCTTTTAAACAGGTTAAATCGTGCTGACATTAGACTAATTAGGAAGATAAATGATTACAATAGATGGTTTAGAAGGTGGATGCATACAATAGTTTTTGGTGTAAAGTTCGATGTATTTCCAAACAATTAACCCATTTTTTGTGTGTACATCATTTCTCTTAGTTATATATTTAGATTTAATTTAGTTTAATTATATTCCTATATGCCGCAAATTTTATACAAACCCTGATTATAGTTAGAGAGTTGAGATTATAAAAGATATATAGAAGACATGGGGAACAATTATTCATCAAGTTTTAGAAGAGAGTTGTGTTTTTAAATGTATATCTTCTGATAATTAAACTCTACTTATTCTGTTTTGATTTCTCAGTAATATACGAAAATTTCACATGTTATCATTAGCATACCTCGAGTTCATATGTCATAAAGTTTGTAAGTTGGCAAATAATTAAATGCATAATCTTCTAGAGTTAGAAGATAAATATGATTATATATCATTGAATTATAATGGTATGACGCGAACTTATAAATTATAATTGTTATTCTAGAAAAGGTATATTCCGCGGAGTAATCATGGTTTCGTAACAAACTCATTTTTCTTTAACATTATATGTAAAAGTTAATTTGAAATATTGTTAATATTAAGATATCGTATATTATAATTATTTTTCAAAGAGTTAAGGGGGTGTTTGTTTGAGCTTATATAAACAACTTATGACTTATTAACATATCGACTTATGTTTCATAAACCCGAACTTTATGGCTTATGTAACCGTTTATAGGCTTATTACTGTTTATTATGACATAATAAACAGTAATAAGCCCATAAACGGTAATATAAGCCAGAAAATTCTAACCTATAAATCATAAGTCGAAGTATTAATAAGCCATAAGCCGTTTATATAAGCTCAAACAAACACCCCCTATAACCTGGATCAATCGTTTTATATGAACACAAAAATTGGCTATATCAAAAACATATTATTCATTGTTTATTTTTCTTCTTCTAAGTCAATGTAATAATGATGTATAAAATATATGTGACACTCAACTATGAAATTTTTTTAATTTATGTGTATTAGTATATTAATATATTTAAGCGAGATTTAAAGTTAACCTTTATATAGAATGTAAATGAAAGGAATATTTCTTATTACATATAGTGACAATTTTAAATGTTCAATTTCATACAATACCAATCAATTAAAGTTCTTTACTTTCATGTACAATTTTCTTAATGAATATCAACTTGTGTATTAAAAACAAAAACCCTTTAAATCACATCTATTCTAGTTTAAATTCATTTCACATAATCGCGTAATTTGAAGATATTTGTATCTTTGTTAAAAGCAATGATTTGCTTTTGTTTGCTTGATTCACGTTTTGGATGCATTAGATATAGTGGTAGAGTCCAAAAGGAACTAAAATTCCCAAGTTGTAAACTGATTGATATGTTCTAATATTCCACACAAACAACTTACCAGGAATAACATTTAAAACAAAAGCAAAAAAACAAAGAAATATTTTGAGCAAAACCTGATCGACTTGAACTAAGATACCTAAGCATTTCATGTGATCCAGAATGCTTATTAACCTAGTGCTCTTCCGCGGTAGAGCATGGTCCATGGTTAGTAGCCTACATATGAACACTTGAAAAAAAATTCATTCAATTAATTTAATTTTAGTTCGTTTTAAGGTAAATGATTTTTTTTTTGTTAATTTCTTGTCACAATTAAATATGTATATAAAGACTTGATATTTATAAATATGAAGAAATATATATAAATAATAACAATTTTACACATTTAGTCAATGTTTTGAAAATTGGACCAAACATTTAACCAATTTTACAATTTGTTTTTATCAAACTGGAATGGTCTAGTAAACCGAATATTATAATAAGTTCAATTAAACTTGAATATAACATAAATTTAACAACATTAAGTTGTAGTATCCATTTTTCAAAAATTAACAAAATTGTGGCATCAATAAAATTATCATATTTATTTATGTTTCATTAACTGAAAGTTTATGTAATTAAACAAAAGTAAATCATCATAATAATGCTTGTGTTGTAAATTATAATTTTGACATTGTGTATGATTCTTTTTTATTAGTTTTCTAGTCTTATAACACGTTACCCGTACAAAAGTTTTGAGGAAAAATTAAAGAGATCGAAGACGACGAAGTTTGTTTTGTTATAACTAATCGTTCAATTCATAAAGGTAATTCTTTAACCTTGTATAAATAATCATCATATATAACTAATCAATAAATCCTTATACATTTCACTGACTGTGTATTTTCTAAACAAAAGCATGAGTCCGTGAGGGGGGAGTGATGGTTGGTATTACGTTTTTTCAAAAGAAAGTTGGGTTAATTGTTTCGAAATACATTGAACTTTACATCAAAGACTATTGTATGCATCCAAATTTTAAAACATCTATTGTATTTATTGATTTACAATACATAACTATTGAGTGTATAAGTTGACCTGAAACCTTTTGTTAGCTGATGTGGCACAGGTTTTTTTTTGAACCTTTTTTTTTTCTATTTTATTTAAACTATTCACGTATATAAACATTAATAATTTTTTCAATGATATAGGATAAGGAGATTTGAGGTTGTCTTCTCCAAATGTTTACCTTTAGTATATAATTTTCACCATCACAAGTATTCTGACCACCACCACCATAAGAAATTCCGACCACCGTCTCCATAAATTCCGGCCATCGACACATTTAGATCTGAAATTAAAAGCCTATTATAAAGCTTCAGATCTGTCATTAACAAAATCAGAAACACACAAAGTCTATCCCAAATCCATACTAAGATTTAATGTAGAACACATTTCAAATGATAATAAAAAATCAAAACAATCAAAGAAACCAACCTTTAAAATCATATCATACAGACACATTATATGGTGAGTTTTTTTTTCATATATCATTATTATAAGCTGGTAAGTATTTTGGGAGTTAGTAATTCGTTATTATATGGTGAGTTTTTTTTTTTCCTGAAATCGATACTAAGATAATCTGTCCACCTTACTTCACCCCTTGGTGGCTGCCGGATTTGGTTGATGTCGGATTTGGTGGTAAATATGATGGTGGTGGCTGTCGGATTTGGTTGATGTCGGATTTGGTGGTAAATATGATGGTGGTGGCTGTCGGATTTGGTGGCGGTGGCTGCCAAATTGTTGGTGTTGGCTGCCGGATTTGGAGAAAGGAATGGTGGTCGGAATAGTTGTGGGGTTCTCTGTCCACCTTACCACCACGAGTTCCGACCACCAATACAACCATAAATTCCGGCCACCACCACCACCATCATAAATTCCGACCATCTCCACATTCAGATCTCAAATTAAAACCCAATTACAAATCTTCAGATATGCTATTAACAAAATCAGAAACATATAAAGTCAATCCCAAACCGAATACACACAAACAAAGATGTAATCGGTTACAAGCGTAGATCTGTGAGTTTGACCCTTTCAAAAGTTAAGGCTGATTATACAGATGTCTTTCTTGTCGGAGAGGATGATGTCGGGTTGGTGATCCGAAAAGAAGTGGGAGAAGATTCAGATGGTTGTGTTGATTTATGGGTTTAAGAAATTGAGTGGTAATTATTTATATAAAATTGATCTTGAATTAATATAGCATAAAAACATAAAATGTGACATGGAAAATAAGTGGCATCATTTGATGACATGGTTGCTTATTTAGCTTCCATGTCAGAAAATAATTATTAAAAGTAATTAAAATTACCGGCTACTTGTTTGAAAGGTAATCCGATGCATATAATAAAAGTAGATAAAAGATCATTATCTACAAAAGAGCTTTTTAAACTTGGATGTATACAATAGTTTTTGGTGTAAAGTTCGATGTATTTTAAAACAATTAACCCAAAGAAAGTTATATTTGTGTTTTCAAATTCCTTTTAAGTATATCTTTGTTTATTTCTATTTATTAGTATAGTACTCGAGCGATGAAGCGGTGACGAATATTTCACAAGATTACGCTTAAGACATATGACAATGATAATAAGAAAAATGATAAATAACATGAACCACCATTCAAACTGCAATCTTAATGTAAAAAATGAAGATCCAAAAACCCATATGAAAGAATAACGTTATTTGTTAATACACTTATACTTTATTCATCATGTAAGACTTTTCGATAGAAACCTTTGAGGTGTATATTATGTCTCGGTTAAAATCTTTGGATGACCTTACTAATACGTAACACATTTGTATTTCCGTGGGATATCACTCTTGACAATGCCACACAAACTTGTCCATTTGAAAAACGGATTCATGTTGATAAACATCGACGTGATAAGAAGTAATGGAATTACCTTTTTTTTTTGCCAAATTTCTTAACCTTTAATACACTTATATTTTTATTTTATCATGTAAAACTTCTCGATAGATAACCTTTGATTGTCATGACAAAGCTAAGTCTAATGGAAAATTGTTCTCCTTAATTTTGGACGACAATGTGTTGTCGTCACATGAACATAAAGAGTTTTTTTAGCAAGAATATATTTTCCGGTACGTTGACCAGTAATAATTTATGCATTAATAACGTTATGTTGGAAACCTTTGCATATCAATGGCGTCCCATTACATAAACCATTTGATTGATCGAAATTTCATAATAGTATACTAATGGGGCATCCAACGTTTGGTCGAAGTTTATGTATAAGCAAACCACTAATAGTCAACGATTTAAAAACTTTATTGAATAAAAGTTCGGCTTATGTTACCGGCCAATCGATGGGAAAATTAAGTTTGCCAACATTCCCATTTTTGAGATAATATTGTCCTACAAATTATACAATTCGAATACCATTGAAGTTAAATTTTACATTGGTTAAATTCATCTTTCTTATCCTACGGAATTGTTTTGCAATGAGCTATGCAAATATAATGTTCCCGTCGATCGGTTTTTTCATATTCGTCACCAACTCGTAAAAATAAATCTTAAAGCTATAGATCAACCAGTGCTCTCATATTTATAATCTCCTTAATAATTGTTAAAATATTATAAATAATCCATTTATTAAAGAAATTCTTTTAACATCGATCAACATATATAATAAACAAAATTCGAAAAATTTATATCTTCAAATGCTCAACATATGTATATGAAATATAACTTATATGTCCAATTTACGTATATAATATTTTAAAATAATTCTATAACAAGATTTTCTTGAAATATTAAACATTGATATGAAAATAAGGAATAATATTTTTATATGACATATTATTGTTTAACTAACTATTTTAATAAGGAATACCCTTATTTCAAATAATAATGATTTTGTTATAAATGGGTCACAAGTTATAGTAATTAATACTCTTATTATCCTCTAGTTTAATTCATATGTTTGCATATAGAATTGTGCATTAAATAATATTAAAATGAAGTATGTATTAAATAATATTAAAATGAAGGATAATATTATTATTATTATTATTAAATTTGGGTTGGTGTTGAGCTTATGTGTTTGGGTTGGTGTTGGGTTTAGGTGTTTGGTTTATGTGTGGAATTTGGGCTCTTAAGTTTTTTTTTTATATATAAATTCCAAATGTATGTTAAAATCATCGTTAACTAATCACACATTTCGTTTAATATCATTACACACAAACCCCTATAGATACCGTTGCGATTACCGAAGGGCGTTTTAAGACCGAGTCCCAATCTGATGTAACTGGGAGTCTAATCCGAGAAAAAATCGTTTTGAACCAAGACGGATAATCCATTTGAATGACAGTGGTCGTGATTGTGAAAAATGTATTCGAACATACCCATTCGTGTATTTGTAAAACTCGGTCGAATACATACTTGTTTGAAAATCCCACCATCTATTCGAACGACTGAATTCGTATGTTTTGAAAAGTTATTCGAACACTGTGACAACCGTCAAATTTCCAGGTGCATTTATAATCTATGTCTCTTTCGGTCTATCTAGTCTTTAACTTTTCACATAATCGGAACCGCTACAACGTCGGAATCACAACCGGAATCAAATTAAACAAGTCCTAATACCAAGAAAACCCCAAATGAACTTTCCTAAGTTCATAACGTATCATATTTTAAAACTTTAGTTAACGAAAAGGTCCAACGAAACACTTGTACAAAATCTGCCAAAACACAAAAATTATTACAAAAATGGCCCAGGACGACGCACAGAGGCCATGTGCGCCGTCCTGGAGGACTGATTTCGTAATGAATTCAAAAACTTTGCATGCCTCGATTTCTACCACTTTTCAACCAACCCATCTCGAGACCAGGCAATAATAACTGCCAAATGACAGTTCCCAACCCCCCTATACCCTCATTTTGTTATTTCATTTTCATTTACCATTTTACAAAAACAAAAACACACATATCACACTTCTCTCTCAAGTTTCTCTCTAAACTCCCTCTAACAAACACCATTTCCAGAAACATTTCACCATAAAAATCCACCTTTTATCCATACAAATCGTCCCAATCATCTAGAGAAGCAAGGGGGTGTCGTTTATATCAAAAAGGACTAGTTTTGTAAAGATTTTTGGACCGTAAATCCGGCCAAAACTCACCATCCGAGCTTTTCCTTCGGTAGATTTCTTTCTTTTTACTATTTTTATACAAATAAACAATTGCATGTAAGATCTAACGGTTAAAAATGTGTTTTTATACAAATCTATGACTTTTATGGTCAAAAACGTTTTTAGCAAAAAAACCTTTAGATCCACGGTTTTGTAACCAAAAATACTTTATAAACTGTTAAAATGATGTTTTAATAAGTTTAAACTCTTTGCATGTCGAAATCTATGGCTTAAAATACGTTTTGCAACAAAAACCCGAAACCACCCGAACACTGCGCTGTCCTAAAGCTCACAACGGCGGAGCGGGCAACATTTTCAGCTTCTGTGCGCCGTTCTAAGTGTGACAGCGGCACACAGAGCTGCTGGATTTTCAAAAACTCGTCGTTTTGTCGTTTTTAGCACGTTTGGACTATATTGACCCGCTGACTTTTCGATACTTTGACTTTTGGGACTGATTATGTAAAAGTTATGATATTTTGGACAAGTGTGGACTATTCGGACTTAATTTGAACTATATATATATATATATATATATATATATATATATATATATATATATATATATATATATATATATATATATATATTGCGTTTTAGGTGATTTGTGAGCGGAATTGATCGTACAATTTTTGGGCATGAAATTTGGGCGCGGAAGCGCTGCCCAAATTTCTTTAGAAAATTGTAAATCACTTCAGCGAGCAAAAACACCTAAGACATAATAATCAAAAACGTTAAATTGGAATTTTGGACAAAAACGAGACGATTACCTTTTCGGACTATTTTAACTATACTTAACCTTGACACTTAAAGTTTAATAAAATCTTATCTATATTATTATATAAGAACATAATAATATAACAACTAATTAAACTATCTTGGTATTATTAGGCAATCCGTGATTCCCGGCTTCCATATTCCGACCGAGTTTCCGTATCTTTACTCTTCGCAATCCGTGAGTTACAACCCCTTATTTTATATGTTTTTGCATGAATTTTTGGGGGAAACATAAGATTAATTGTACTTGAAAACCTTATGAATCAAATTGCAATTTATCCAACTTTGACTTTTGAACTTGTTGAACTTTGACTTTTGAACTTGTTGAACTTTGACTTTTGAACTTATAAACTATTTTGACTTTGGAACCTATTGAACAAATTGAACTTTGGAACTTATTGAACTATTTTGGACGAACTCTTTGAACTCTTATGCGTAAAACTCTTTTGACTCTACTTGAACTTACGGGCTTGCCCCCTTTTTCGGCTAAACTAATTATTGATGCTTGTATGCGCGACCGACCCTTGATGGAGCTATAACATGACTCTTAAGTGACGGAACGACTATCTCTTTTAAAACAAAACTACTTAGTGCCCAACTACTTTTTGACGAGAACTTACACACTATTAACTACAGAGCCGTATAGTAATTATGGGTATCGATACTTAGGAAAGAACCGTTCCTTGCTTAGATGGCAGTCTAAGTACATATTACTAAGAACTTGAACAACTTCCCGTAGGATAGGCGGGAAGAGGGGCCTCACGGTTGAACAATCGGATTAGTGTGAACACTTAAGTTATAGATGCCAAGTGGTTGATACAAGAAATCTAATTAGTTACTTACGCAAAATTTACGAACTTTTTAGCGATTGATTTCCGCTTCTACTACTTGACTAAATTTGACTCTATTTAGTCTTTACAAACTTAGGGCACCGATTCGCCCGTTACTGGAACTTTAAAAGTATATTAAATTTTAAGCGACTTTTCTCCGCTAACCTCCTTTTGGAAACTTTTACTTTTATATACTTTACTTATATTTTTGCCGAACTATTTAAACTGTAACTCACTCACTACTTTCGTAGTTGACACTTTATCTTATGTTTCAGGAAATTAGTGTAAGTATGATGTGCATGGCATGTACGGGTCGAGGCGGTCGTGTGAAAACCTCATTGGGAAAAGACTTGGCCATTTCTTTTGGGAATTTTTAATGAAACTTTAAATTTGTGTATCGATGTACTAATATGTCGTGACTTGGTTGTTTTATGAACTTGTAAACACTTGAATATTTTCAATTAATGACTTGATTACCGTTATGTTTTATATGACCTGTGTAATGGTCTTCCAGCTCTTCACATTCCGTGTTTCCGCTTTAGCGGGGTGTGACAGACTTGGTATCAGAGCACCGGTTATAGAGAAAAACGGTTTTAAAAAATTTTCAAAAAGTTTTCGAAACCAAACTATAACCAAGGCTTTTCGGAAAATCATTTATGGGTCTAAACTTTAGAGAATTAATTTCGCGATTGCATATCTATTTTTAACTACGCATGGCCTGATCACCCATGCCTAGTTCAAAAGAGATTATGCAAGGACGAAACGTAATTACTAATGTTAACGGTTTTGAGTCAAAAATTCCCGGAACTGTCTTTTCCCGATTCTCACGCGACTGACCCGTACATGCATTTCCTTACACATTTCCTTATTATTTCCTTGTATCTTCTAGTACTCACGAAACTCATTATTCACAGATCCTTCATGTCTCATTCTTCACGATCGCGTTCACCGTTACACTCACAGTCTCGCTCCCTACCTAGAGCCGCATCGCCATCCGAGGGCCACACTGCCTCCGAGAGCCAGCGACATCAGACTACCGATCCCACGGAGGACACCTCCATGGCGATCTCTAGCAGCATCGGGTCCAGCCCGAGGGATATGCTACCACCCCCTCCACCGGTACCCGTTGCCGCCACACTCCACTACTGGGGCCCGCGCACCAGGTTGACCGTCTGCCGGATAGGATGGCTGCCCGTCAGGAGGGACCATCCCAGCCTATCCCATCACACCTACCGTTCGGACACCCTCCAGAGGTCCCACGGAACCCTACCATGGACCACTACTCCTTGGAAAGGCAATTCGAGCGCGAAGAGATGCAACGCGCCAGAGACGCCGAGGCCGCAAGGCAGAGGATGCCTCCTACCCTTCAACCTCCCCACCGGCCGCGTTTATTCACTTGCACCGCGAAGTGCGGGGACTGGCTCAGGAGACCCAGAACCAGGGACACCTCATCAGTGAGGTTACTGACTCTGCGCAACGGTTGTCGGAGCAGGCGTTGCGATTCATCGCATCGACCCGAGCTACGACCCGAACTGTGCAGCGCCTCATTGGTATGTGCCTGGTGATGGGCACGTTGATTGTGGTTATGGCAGCCAAGATGTTTCTGGATAGGCGCCATTAGTTATTTCTTTATTGTATTGTACGTGGTCTAGTCGTAATTTTCTCTCTGTACACGGCATAGACTGTTATCATCTTTCCTTTTATGTATTGTATCAGTATTTCTCATTTCAGTACTTGTACCAAACTTAATTATTATTAATGAAATTCCTATCTTTCATCATTATACTTATCATATCTTGTGAATCTTGTACTTATTACAACCATTATAAATTCTATCTCTTGAATCATAATCTTGCGTGAACTACTTGATCATTCATCCTAACTTCGTGCTATAATTATATATGGTCACTACATTGCATTCTTATCATATTCCATTCGTGCGTTCTAAACTAAATCTGTTCTTCTGATTGTAGAATCATGGCTCCTCGCACTAATGCTAGCATCATTGCCGAGCAAGTTGCTGAACAGTTGAGCGCGGCGATGCCCAACATGATCGCCGCCCAGATCACTGCGGGAATCAATGCCAATGTCAACAACCCCCAACAGCAACAGCAACAGCAAACAGCAGCAGCAGCAGCAACAGCAGAACAATCAAAACCAAAATCAGAACCAGAACCAGCACCCGAACCCTCCTCCATGCAACTATAAGAGCTTCATGGCGTGCAAGCCAAAAGAGTTCCACGGCACAACTGGTGCTGTAGGGTTAGTTCAATGGTTCGAGAGTATCGAATCGGTCCTACACATCAGCCGATGTGCCGAGGCGAACAAAGTGGAGTATGCTTCCTGTGTATTCCATGGTCGGGCTCTGTCTTGGTGGAACACTGTTGTCCAAACCCGAGGACGTGACAATGCCTATGCTCTTCCCTGGAACACCTTCAAGAACTTACTCATCGAAGAGTACTACCCGAGAGGGGAAATCAAGAAGCTCGAGGCTGAGCTGTGGGACCACAGATGGTCGGAATGACATTGAGAAGTACACCACCCGGTTCCACGAGCTCGCCCGACTGGTTCCAAGGCTGGTAACCCCTGAGGAGAACCGGATCGACCTGTACATCTCTGGT
>CAJVGC010000432.1:35574739-35625628 GCA_910822075.1 Senecio squalidus
GGTTTTAAAGTACCTATGGGTTTTTAGAATTAGGGTTTTGATTTTAAAAGGGTATTTTTTGTTTGATTGAGTTTTTTATGGATGAAATGGCTTCTAATATCCTTCTTCAGACATTCTTAATGCTATTTTGACCTACATTATGAAACATGAATATCACCCACCTAAACCGTGATTCTAACTCGTACCAAATAAAATATAGGTTTTATAAGGAAATGAGGGTTTTAATGGGTATAACGTGGTTTGGATTGTTGATTTAGGTAATTATGAAGTATATTAGGGTGGTATGGGAGTTTGGACTAGAAATGGTAATTTATTGTATGGTTTTTAGAAAATTAGGGTTTTAAAGTACCTATGGGTTTTTAGAATTAGGGTTTTGATTTTAAAAGGGTATTTTTTGTTTGATTGAGTTTTTTATGGATGAAATGGCTTCTAATATCCTTCTTCAGACATTCTTAATGCTATTTTGACCTACGGGATTATGAAACATGAATATCACCCACCTAAACCGTGATTCTAACTCGTACCGGATAAATATAGGTTTTATAAGGAAATGAGGGTTTTAATGGGTATAACGTGGTTTGGATTGTTGATTTAGGTAATTATGAAGTATATTAGGGTGGTATGGGAGTTTGGACTAGAAATGGTAATTTATTGTATGGTTTTTAGAAAATTAGGGTTTTAAAGTACCTATGGGTTTTTAGAATTAGGGTTTTGATTTTAAAAGGGTATTTTTTGTTTGATTGAGTTTTTTATGGATGAAATGGCTTCTAATATCCTTCTTCAGACATTCTTAATGCTATTTTGACCTACGGGATTATGAAACATGAATATCACCCACCTAAACCGTGATTCTAACTCGTACCGGATGAAATATAGGTTTTATAAGGAAATGAGGGTTTTAATGGGTATAACGTGGTTTGGATTGTTGATTTAGGTAATTATGAAGTATATTAGGGTGGTATGGGAGTTTGGACTAGAAATGGTAATTTATTGTATGGTTTTTAGAAAATTAGGGTTTTAAAGTACCTATGGGTTTTTAGAATTAGGGTTTTGATTTTAAAAGGGTATTTTTTGTTTGATTGAGTTTTTTATGGATGAAATGGCTTCTAATATCCTTCTTCAGACATTCTTAATGCTATTTTGACCTACGGGATTATGAAACATGAATATCACCCACCTAAACCGTGATTCTAACTCGTACCGGACTGAAATATAGGTTTTATAAGGAAATGAGGGTTTTAATGGGTATAACGTGGTTTGGATTGTTGATTTAGGTAATTATGAAGTATATTAGGGTGGTATGGGAGTTTGGACTAGAAATGGTAATTTATTGTATGGTTTTTAGAAAATTAGGGTTTTAAAGTACCTATGGGTTTTTAGAATTAGGGTTTTGATTTTAAAAGGGTATTTTTTGTTTGATTGAGTTTTTTATGGATGAAATGGCTTCTAATATCCTTCTTCAGACATTCTTAATGCTATTTTGACCTACGGGATTATGAAACATGAATATCACCCACCTAAACCGTGATTCTAACTCGTACCGGATGAAATATAGGTTTATAAGGAAATGAGGGTTTTAATGGGTATAACGTGGTTTGGATTGTTGATTTAGGTAATTATGAAGTATATTAGGGTGGTATGGGAGTTTGGACTAGAAATGGTAATTTATTGTATGGTTTTTAGAAAATTAGGGTTTTAAAGTACCTATGGGTTTTTAGAATTAGGGTTTTGATTTTAAAAGGGTATTTTTTGTTTGATTGAGTTTTTTATGGATGAAATGGCTTCTAATATCCTTCTTCAGACATTCTTAATGCTATTTTGACCTACGGGATTATGAAACATGAATATCACCCACCTAAACCGTGATTCTAACTCGTACCGGATGAAATATAGGTTTTATAAGGAAATGAGGGTTTTAATGGGTATAACGTGGTTTGGATTGTTGATTTAGGTAATTATGAAGTATATTAGGGTGGTATGGGAGTTTGGACTAGAAATGGTAATTTATTGTATGGTTTTTAGAAAATTAGGGTTTTAAAGTACCTATGGGTTTTTAGAATTAGGGTTTTGATTTTAAAAGGGTATTTTTTGTTTGATTGAGTTTTTTATGGATGAAATGGCTTCTAATATCCTTCTTCAGACATTCTTAATGCTATTTTGACCTACGGGATTATGAAACATGAATATCACCCACCTAAACCGTGATTCTAACTCGTACCGGATGAAATATAGGTTTATAAGGAAATGAGGGTTTTAATGGGTATAACGTGGTTTGGATTGTTGATTTAGGTAATTATGAAGTATATTAGGGTGGTATGGGAGTTTGGACTAGAAATGGTAATTTATTGTATGGTTTTTAGAAAATTAGGGTTTTAAAGTACCTATGGGTTTTTAGAATTAGGGTTTTGATTTTAAAAGGGTATTTTTTGTTTGATTGAGTTTTTTATGGATGAAATGGCTTCTAATATCCTTCTTCAGACATTCTTAATGCTATTTTGACCTACGGGATTATGAAACATGAATATCACCCACCTAAACCGTGATTCTAACTCGTACCGGATGAAATATAGGTTTTATAAGGAAATGAGGGTTTTAATGGGTATAACGTGGTTTGGATTGTTGATTTAGGTAATTATGAAGTATATTAGGGTGGTATGGAGTCTGGACTAGAAATGGTAATTTATTGTATGGTTTTTAGAAAATTAGCGTTTTAAGTTACCTATGGGTTTTTAGAATTAGGTTTTAATTTTAAAAGGGTATTTTTTTGTTTGATTGAGTTTTTTATGGATAAAATGGCTTCTAATATCCTTCTTCAGACATTCTTAATGCTATTTTGACCTACGGGATTATGGAACATGAATATCACCCACCTAAATCGTGATTCTAACTCGTACCGGAAGAAATATAGGTTTTATAAGTGATAGTGTTAGTAGGGAGTAGGCTCAATACATATAGCCTATTATACCCTCAAACACCTAGCCTGGCTCAGAAGAAACCTTTCCTTTGTGCCAGCCTTCAACTTCTGGTATCCGACACTACGACGCCCGACACTCCCGCGTCCGACACTCTGACAGTCGGTACTTGTGTCCCATGTCCGGACAAAAGTGACCTGACGTCCGACTCCGTGTCCGGGCAAAAGAGACCCGAATCCGGCACTGTGTTCGGGAAAAAGTGCCCGACACAGGCCCCGTGTCCTGGAAAAAGTGCCCCGACACAAGCCCCGCAACCAGGAAAAATGGCCCCGACACCCGGCCCCGTGTCCGGGTAAAATGGCCCCGTGTCCGGGTAAAATGGCCCCGACCCCAGTCCCCGTGTCCGGGTAAAATGGCCCCGGCACCCGGCACCCGGCCCCGTGTCCGGGTAAAATGGCCCCGACACCAGGCCCCGTGTCCGGGTAAAATGGCCCCGGAACCAGGCCCCGTGTCCAGGTAAAATGGCCCCGACACTTGGCTCCCGGCACCAACACTTGGCCCCGTGTCCGACATTTTGGCCGCGACACCCGGAACCCTGGCCCCGTGTCCGGGAACTTGGCCCCGTGTCCGAGAATTTGGCCCCGGCACCCGAGCCTTAGCCCCGTGTTTGGGAATCCGGCCCCGTGTCCGGAAGTTTAGCCCCGGCACCCGAGCCTTGGCCCCGTGTCCGGCATTTAGGCCCCGACACCCGACACTTAGCCCCACGTCCGGGAATCCGACTCCGTGTCCGCGAATTTGGCCCCGTGTCTGGTAGCTTGGCCCCAGCGTACGGCGCCCGTGGCCCGACGTCAGGCACTCGTGGCCCGGTGTCCGACACTCGTATCCCGGCGTCCGGCACTCGTGGTCCGATGTCCGGCACCTTGGTAGCACTTACGCCTAGGCTGTCACTCATGCTTTTGGCCCGGCACTCCAGAACCAATACTTATACCTTGTATCTAATAAGTACCGTATTCCTCCAAACCAACACTAATGCCTTGGGATTCATCTCATAGTATCATACTTCTGACATCCTACCAGTCAGACACTCAAGCCTAATCCTTGAGTGTAACCGTCAGAGCACTAATAAAGTTATATAATGATATAGACGTTAATACCCGTTGGAATCCTATTGATGAGCCATAAATGGTCATCATTGCCATACGTTGTTGATGCCTGCTAGTGTTGGGTATAAATACTCAACACTTCAAGCTTTGGACACATCTTCTCCACTCTCATACTTGCACACAGTATCTCTTGACCGGTATACCTATACACTTCCCGCAGTAAACATATTCCGATCATCTTTCTCCAACCAGCCACTTGACCACCTTAGGCTCGCCAAGAGCTTGATAGGTTCGCACTGCTAAGCAGGAGGTCAAGGGGTTGAATCCCAAACACCCAAGTTACTGAGCCTGTCAATCCTTGCTCTAACATTGGCGCCATCCGTGGGACACGTTTTAGCAACGGTGTCTCATTTCATTTCTATCTTTTTTCATTTCATTTCTTAGTTTCACCACCATTTTTTCTTCTCCATGGAAGGCAATTCCTCATCACAAATCGGTTCACTTAAGCCAAAGACAACCACCAATACCCCATCCACCACCCCACCTAATTACATATACATGGCGCAGGAAGAAACTACATCTCGCAAAAGGAAGGCATCAGTCCTTCAGGAATGGGTGATGGAGCCTATTTGCTTCCCACCAATTGAAACTCCTTCCATCAACCCTGTAGTAATACAAATCCGGTTAGCCAACTATGAAGTGAATAAGGCATATGTTGATACAGGGAGCTCAATGGACATTATTTATGCCCACTGTTTTAGGAAGCTCCCTGAAAAAGTACAACATTCAAAGCGTCCAACACAATTCCCTCTAGTGGGGTTTTCAGGTGAGACGCATTGGCCAATCGGAGAGGTAGCAATAAACATGATGTTAGGAGAATATCCACACTATAGGTTAGAAATGATTAATTTTGCAATCATTGATGCACCATCGGCCTACAATGTCCTACTGGGCAGGCCTGCATTACAAAAATTTGGAGCAATTCCATCAACCATTCATGGCATGATAAAGTTCCCTACCCCAGCTGGCATAGCCACAGTCAGGGCTAGAACGTCATGGCCTAAAGAGTGCAAACAGGTAGAGAAACCAAAACTGGTAGAGGGTCCCAAAAGTGATCCGGCAATGGAAATCATTGATGGTCCGGAACAAAAAGTTATTATTAATAAAAACTTCCCTGAACAACCAGTGACCATTGGTTCACAACTCCCAGCACAGACAAAGACTAAACTCATAGCGTTACTAGAATCAAACCTTGATGTCTTTGCATGGCAGACATCAGACATGACTGGTGTCCCAAGGGAACTAGCAGAGCATTCCCTAAACGCGAATCCCAATATTGTGCCAATCCGACAGAAAAAACGAGGCATGGCCCCGGATCGTAGTAAATCTGCATGTGACCAAGTAAACAAAATGGTCGAAGCAGGGATTGTCAGAGAGGTAAAATACCAAACTTGGATTGCTAATCCAGTTATGGTAAAGAAGGGAGATGGTTCTTGGAGATTATGCGTTGATTTCAAGGACATCAACAAAGCTTGTCCAAAGGACAACTATCCTTTACCAGAAATCGATTGGAAAGTGGAATCCTTAGATAGATTTAGACTCAAATGCTTTTTAGATGCATATAAAGGTTATCACCAAATTTGTATGAAAAAAGGTGATGAAGACAAAACAGCTTTTCACACAGACCAAGGCATATTTTGTTTCCAAAAAATGCCATTTGGCTTGAAAAACGCTGGAGCAACCTATCAACGTCTAATAGATGAAACTTTCAAAAATCAAGTGGGAAGGAACATAGAAGCCTATGTAGATGACATAGTTATCAAAAGCAATACGGAAGACATCATGTTGGCTGATATCCTGGAAACTTTCCAAACATTACGTAATATTAACATGAAGCTTAATCCATCCAAGTGTAGTTTTGGCATGGAGGAAGGAAAATTCTTGGGACATATTGTTACACCTAATGGCATCAAAGTCAATCCTAAGAAGGTTCAGGCAGTCATTGACATGCCATCTCCTTCCACCAAAAAGCAAGTCCAAAGCCTAAATGGCAAGCTAGCAGCACTTAGCCGTTTCTTGTCCAAAGCCGCAGATCGATCCCTCCCTTTCTTTAATACCTTAAAGGGATGCATTCGGAAAAAAGACTTCTCATGGTCTGAAGAAGCAGAAGTGGCATTTCAAGAAATGAAGAAATTCATGGCCAATCTCCCAACACTCACGGCTCCAATAGCCGGGGAGACACTAACTATATACTTGGCTGCTTCCAAGGAATGTGTAAGCGCAGTCTTTAGTAGCCCAAAGGGGCGACTCACAAATGCCGATCTATTTCATCAGTAGGGCACTGAAAGGCCCAGAGGTTAATTATCCATGTTTGGAAAAATTGGCACTCTCTTTGGTTCATGCGTCTAGACGTTTGAGGAGATATTTTCAAGGACATCCCATCCAAGTGCTAACAGACAAACCAATCAAACAAATATTGGGAAAACCAGAAGTGTCGGGACGATTAGCAAAATGGGCAATTGAACTGGGAGAACATGAAATTTCTTTCCAACCTCGAAACTCGATGAAAGGACAAATCTTGGCAGATTTCCTGGCTGAAATCGAAGGAATGGAAGAACCAAAGGATCCATTAGTGACAGACAGCCCTCCTTGGACCCTCTTCACAGATGGCGCATCCAGCCTAGAAGGGTCAGGAGCTGGCCTCATACTCACAGATCCAGACAAAAACGAGTATACCTACGCCCTTAAGTTTGACTTCCCGGCAACCAACAATGAAGCCGAATATGAAGCTCTCTTATCAGGGCTACGAATAGCTAGAAAGATGGGAGTTCAAAATATAGAAGCTTTTGTGGACTCCCAGTTGGTAGCTAATCATATCAATGGTAGCTATGAAGCAAATCAAACTTCCATGCAACAATACTTGGAAAAACCAGAAAAATCATTTCGGACTTCTCAAAATTTACCATAGAGCAAGTGCCAAGAAACCGTAACAAAATAGCAGATGCATTGAGCAAACTTGCAGCATCCTCCTTCGCCCACCTCAAGAAAGAATTATTGGTGGAAGTCCTAACTGAGAAATCCATAGTGCCAACAAAGGAAGTGGCCGCAATAACGGAGGAAGACTGTTGGATGACTCCAATAAAAAACTTCCTTCAGAATGGACAACTCCCGGAAGACAAACAACTAGCAAGGAAAATCAGAATGAAGGCACCAATGTATCTCCTCATAGACAACTACCTGTTTAGGAAGTCTTTTTTGGGTCCACATCTAAGATGTGTCGGCCCAACACAAGCAAAGGATCTAATTCAGGATGTACATGGTGGAAGTTGTGGCATGCATGCAGGGCCTCGTTCGGTAACCACTAAGGTAATGAGACTTGGATACTTCTGGCCATCCATGCACAGAGATGCAAAGGAAGAAATTGAAAAATGTGAATCATGCCAAAAACATGCGTCAGTCTCAAAAATGCCAAAGCAGGACCTCATTCCAGTGACTAGCGCATGGCCATTTTACAAATGGGGAATCGACATTGTCGGACCATTCCCCCTGGAGTAGGCAATGTTAAATACCTTTTAGTGGTTGTGGACTATTTCACAAAATGGATTGAAGCTAACCCTTGGCAACTATCACCGGGCCTCGAATGATAAGCTTCGTTTGGGAACATATAGTATGTCGCTTTGGAGTTCCACACGTCCTAGTCAGTGATAATGGAAAACAATTTGCAGATAATCCATTTAAGACTTGGTGTCAGGATATGGATATCCAACAACGATTTACCTCTGTGGCACACCCACTAGCTAATGGTTAGGTGGAAGTCATGAACAAAGCAATCGTCAAGGGAATTAAGGCCAGATTGGGAAAATATGCAAACGCATGGGTAGACGAAATCCTAGGCATTCTTTGGGCACATAGAACTTCCCTCGGCAGAACTACATCTGAAACCCCTTTCAGCCTAGTCTATGGCACTGAGGCAGTTATCCCACCAGAACTTACAATCCCTACTCACCGGACCTTTCATTGCAATCCGGAGCTAAACGAAGAAGCCCTAAGGGAGAACTTGAATATCATCGAGGAGCGAAGAGAAATATCTCTCATCCGACAAGCAGAAAGCCATAGACAGATGGCTAAGTATTATAACCAAAGAGTCCGACACACATCTTTCAAAGTGGGAGATCTCGTATGGCGGAAGAATGAAGCTAGCAGGACCGAAAACTTGGGCAAGTTGGGTCCCACATGGGAAGGCCCATATAGTGTCCTTGAAGCACATGGAACTGGCTCCTACACCCTGTCTGACTTAGATGGACAACCATTACCCAGGACATGGAATGCAATGAATCTAAAAAGGTGCTACGTTTAATATTTACATAGTATGGCTGATTGTCAGCACTTACAACCACAACACCCGTCAAGGCCGAAAGTTAAAAAAAAAAAAAAAAAAAAAAAAAAAAAAAAAAAAAAAAAAACCTGAACAGACGGTCAGTCCGGATGTCTCTACAACATGGTACACCTTGACAATCAACAACTAGCCAAGTCTGGATATCTGGGAAATCTGGCAAACTTTGGTATTTGGCCATCTCACTCATCAGGGACTTGGCCACACCATAAGAAAACACTCTTCAAAGAGTCATTCACAGAAATGCACCTCAAAATACAAAGTGGTCTGATCTATGTATCCCACAAGGCAACAAACCTGACGCACCACCTCAAACTACGTTTGGAGGGAAATTTAGCAAAAGGCACATATAGACATCTTACGTCTACGCCAAACATGCAATCACATATTCGTCTTTTTACCTACCGGGAAAAGGCAAGCACTTCTCATTGGGAAGCGACATCACTCGCGAGTAAAACAAATTGAAGGTTAACCAAAAAAAGTGCCATCGGCACGATATGAAATATACATGAGATGCCAACATCTAGCTATGTCATCGGCATACAAAAGAACCATAGGTACTCAAATGAGTGTCATAGACACAATTCAGTATAATTACTCTTACGCACACCCAAGATGGTGTGACACAACATCCAAGATAACAGGTTAAAAATGTGTTATTGGCTTGATCACCCAATAAAACATTATTTTTCAAAGACACATTGGACATGGCCTCGGTCACAACTACTCAAGGCAACCTCAAGCGGCCAAGAAAGGCATGGCCAAAGAATAGCCGGAAGAAACAATAAGAACAAAAAAAGTTAGGCTTCAAAAAACCATTTTAAAACCTAACTGGGGGGCATGATAGTGTTAGTAGGGATTGGCTCATACACATAGCCCATTAACCCCCTAAACACATAACCTGACTTACAAAAGCTTGCCTGCTATCTCCTAGCTCCGGCCCTTAGGCTCCGGCGTTCGGACACAAGGCTCCGGCGTCCGGACACTTGGTCCCAGCATCCGGACATTTCGTCCCGGCGTCCGGACACAAGGCTCCGGTGTCCGGACAATTGGCCCTTGGCCCGTGTCCGGGAGATTTGGCCCCGTGTCCGGGAGATTTGGCCCCGGCACCCGGGCTTCGGCCCCCGTGTCCGGGAGATTTGGACCCGACACCGAGAATCAGGCCCCGTGTCCGGGTAAAATGGCCCCGGCACCCGGCCCCGTGTCCGGGTAAAATGGCCCCGACACCAGGCCCCGTGTCCAGGTAAAATGGCCCCGGAACCCGGCCCCGTGTGCGGGTAAAATGGCCCCGGCACCCGCCCCTGTGTCCGGGTAAAATGGCCCCGACACCAGGCCCCGTGTCCGGGTAAAATGGCCCCGGCACCAGGCCCCGTGTAAGGGTAAAATGGACCCGGCACCAGGTCCCGTGTCCGGGTAAAACGGCCCCGTGTCCGGGTAAAATGGCCCCGGCACCCGGCCCCGTGTCCGGGTAAAATGGCCCCGGCACCAGGCCCCGTGTCCGGGAACGTATCCGGGAATCCGGCCCCGTGTCCGGGAATTTAGCCCCGGCACCCGAGCCTCGGCCCCGTGTCCGGGAACGTGTCCCGGAATCCAGCCCCGTGTCCGGGAATTTGGCTCCGGCACCCGAGCCTTGGCCCCGTGTCCGGGAATCCGGCCATGTGTCCGGGAACGTGTCCGGGAATCCGGCCTCGTGTCGTGGAATTTGGCCCCGGCACCCGAGCCTTGGCCCCGACACCCCGGCCTTGGCCCCCCGACATTTAGGCCCCGACACCCGACACTTAGCCCCACGTCCGGGAATCCGACTCCGTGTCCGGGAATTTGGCCCCGTGTCCGGTAGCTTGGCCCCAATGTCCGGCGCCCGTGGCCCGACGTCCCACACCCGTGGCCCGGTGTCCGGCACTCGTATCCCGGCGTCCGGCACTCGTGGTCCGATGTCCGGCACCGTGGTAGCACTTACGCCCAGGTTGTCACTCATGCTTTTGGCCCGACACTCCAGAGCCAATACTTATACCTTGTATCTAATAAGTACCGTATTCCTCCAAACCAACACTAATGCCTTGGGATTCATCTCATAGTATCATACTCCTGACATCCTACCGGTCAGACACTCAAGCCTAATCCTTGAGTGTAACCGTCAGAGCATTAATAAAGTTATATAATGATATAGACGTTAATACCCGTTGGAATCCTATTGATGAGCCATAAATGGTCATCATTGCCATACGTTGTTGATGCCTGGTAGTGTTGGGTATAAATACTCCACACTTCAGGTTTTGGAGGCCATCTTCTCCACTCTCATACTTGCACACAATATCTCTTGACCGGAATACCTATACACTTCCCGCAGTAAACATATTCCGATCATCTTTCTCCAACCAGCCACTTGACCACCTTAGGCTCGCCAAGAGCTTGATAGGTTCGCACTGCTAAGCAGGAGGTTAAGGGGTTGAAACCCAAACACCCAAGTTACTGAGCTTGTCAATCCTTGCTCTAACAACGGACAAAATATCACCTGATGTATTCGAGAAAGAGTGGTGCTCCATCATACAAGATTTCTCTCTCTAGGCTAACAATTGGCTTTCTGATATGTATGATTTACGGGCAGATTGGATTCCTGCATTTTATCGTGACGAACCAATGGCTGGCCTTATGCGTACTACATCTCGTTCGGAGAGTGAGAATCACTTCTTTGGAAAGTTGACTAACTCAGAGTTGACTCTTGTCGAATTTCTTAGTCATTTCGACAGTGCTATTGATTGTCAACGGTTTACTCATGATAAGAATGATCACGAATCGAGTTATTCAACTCCAAATCTTAAAACAAGTCTTCCTATCGAGAAATATGTTGCTGATAAGTATACACGAACAATTTTTTTCGATGTTCAAGATGAAATCTATGCTGCATTGATGTCGTGTCATTCAATTTCTAGAAGCTGCGTTCATGGTATCCAAAATTATAGTATTCTTGATGTTACTAATCGCAACACCAACAATGTTGACGTAGTTGGTGATGAATGGAATGGGAACAGTCGTATTTTCCAGGTACTTTTTTGTCATTAAAATTTCATTAGTTTTTCAAAATTATAACTTTTTTTGCAATAAATTCGTTACATTTTATATTTTGCAGGTTTCGTTTAATCAATCTGATGAAACAACTTTCTGCAGTTGCAAACGTTTCGAGTCTTATGGTCTACTTTGTCGTCACATATTCTACGTTTTTAGGATGTGTAAAATTAACCAAATACCACACAAATACTTGCTACGAAGGTGGTCAAAAGAAGCTCTTTCTCCTAACCCTGTTCGTCCAAATGTTGTCGCTAATGAGTTGGGGAATTTGAGCAAAGACATAGAAGATGCGTTTCGTGGCATATATAGAAGTGTTGAAGACTCTGTTAATCGTCTTGCAAATGACATTAGTAAAATGCGTTTATATCAAGAGAAACAAAAAGAACTACTCGAAAGTATTTCTTTTGAAGTTCCTGTTCCACCTAAATTGAACAAAATTGATTTGATGTGTTCACTGCGGATATTGTTAAGGTTCCTACAGATATTCGTAATAAAGGTTGCGGTTCAAAGAAAAGAATTGTTTCACAAGCCGAGATAGCTATTGAACAGCCTGGAAAGAAATTGAGAGAATGTAAGACTTGTTTTAAGATGGTGAACGATCATGACTCGCGAAATTGTAAGAAAAATCAAGCAGAAAGGGAAGCTGCATTGAAAAAGCAAGCGGAAATGGAAGCTGCAGCTTCTTGTGCACAACAATAAACAATTTTACCACATTTTTTTCTATGTTTTTTCTAATAAATAATCGTGTTGGGTACCGATTTTTGTAATTTTGTCATTTTAGATTTCTTTTTTTCGTGTAAAGATTTTTTCGATTATGCAAACAGATTTTATATTTTTTTTTCATTTTGATGTGTTTTAGTTGTTCACTGCTTTGATTTCATTTTTTCAAATATAAGTTTATATGGACTGGTCCAGCAAAAGTCATTAGTCAAAGATCCATATATGGACTGGTCGGCCCAATCCACGTGGGTGGTTTTAATATTTCATATATGGACTGGTCCAGCGAAACATATTTCATCTTACTACTTTATTTTCATTTTATATATTTTTGTTTATTTATTATATTTTATTTATTTTTAAAATTATATAGAAGGAAAAAGTTAGATGATTTACTCTTTTTTAAACTTAAAAAATATTTTACTTTTTATTCAATTATAAGTTTATAGTTTTTTTAACAGATATCCGTTGAATGAGTTTTTGAAGTAAAACAAT
Organism: Senecio squalidus; assembly: GCA_910822075.1. NCBI lineage: Eukaryota > Viridiplantae > Streptophyta > Magnoliopsida > Asterales > Asteraceae > Senecio > Senecio squalidus. Next base: position 35,587,426 of record CAJVGC010000432.1, read on the forward strand.
AAACGACAAATATACATGACACGTGCATATACTAGATAAGAACCTTTTTTCCTACAAAGTTTCAAAGCATACAACTAAGATTCAAAGCAAAACAACAAAGTCTGAAGTGCTACTACCAAAAATTAACGAGCAATATTCTTCTGATTCTAATATCAATTAAAACCCATATTCATAATAAAAATTATAAACGTTGCGCAATTTTTTCACGTGCATTTTTCTTCAAATCTTTCTTCTAACTGGGAGAATACTTGCTGAATTCCGCAGCTTCCTCGAGAACAACAGACCTTTTTTCATTCAAATTCCACATCAACATTTTCGCAACATATTTCCTTCTCAAGACTTCCAACTGATTTTTTTGTAAGCGACCTTCTTTCCTCAAAGCTGGATCAAAATCCTTAATCAGTTCACCTCGATACATTTCCATGTGTCTCATAGTAAAAATCCCACAGTCTACTTCGTTTACTTTAGTTCTCCATCTCAAACGTACAACTTTTGCTTCTTTGTTATTCATTTTTCCAGAAGATGGATGAGACGCGAAGGAGAGATAGACACAAAACAACTCATTCTGTAGAAAAATAACAAAGAGATGCACATATTATATAATTTCCAATTATCAGTTAAACGTTATTTTGGTTTAGGTTCAAATTTAACATTCAATTATAATGTAAAAGAAATGATACTTACAAGTAACTTTGGAAGACCATCATATTGTTTATTTATATCATCCTCTTCCTTCGCGTATTCCTTGTTATCCAAGATATGATACTCTTGGGTACACAGATTATAACATATGAGATAAAAACGTACATCTTGGATTATTGGGAAGAAAACCTGTTTTGCAAAAGAAAATTAGTTACGGGTTTTTAAAAAAGGCATTAGAAATAATATAAACTTATTTTATTAATTTTTTTCTTTTTTTACCAAATCCACGTTGTTCAGGTTGCCATATTCTGAGCATTTTAAAACACCATCCATGTTTTCTCTGAACATCTCAAACAAAATCCCATCATCTATAGATTGACTTAACATTTCTTCCGTCTGTTTAAAAAAAAATAAGAAATTACACAGGTTTGAAACTAACTGTCAGTTAATCAATATCAACAATTTGTTATTCATCGCAATAATGCAAAATTTATAAAAACATACCATCATTGAAGTATGACAAAATAATCGTGTATGAGCACAAGTCGATTGATTCAGGTAGAATCATCAATTCTGGATGAAAACACCCGAATACACGTCTTTGTGCAGTGAAGCCATTGTGTTCAAATATAATATCACTATAGCAATTAAAGAAAATAAAAGACAGTATGTTGTTATTCACGAGATTTAAATAAAAGTTATGAATTTCAACAAATTGTTTACATATACTTTTTTTACTTACTTTGTGTCGAGCACCCCTGAAAACGCGTATTCTGAGATGAGCATTTCATTGGTTGTTGGTTTTGTAAAAAGTACTTCCCTTATCACATAAGGTGATTTGCTTGTGGCAGGAAGTTTCAAATTGCGTTTCAATCTCTTATCTACATCGTGTGAACTTTCGTTTGGACCCATCAACTTTAAGGTTGATGCATCATGTAATGCACGTATGTTTTCTTTCGTTTGCCTCACAACAGGTGGGAGTGGCGGTTTTTGAGCTGAAGCAGCCATTGCACTGACCTCTTTAACATATATTATTTTCGGTAGGTCCATGTGGTGTTCAACTGCATTTTCCTGCTCCATTATGATATTGGTTTCGGGACTGCAAATAACATCCATATTTTGTGCATCGTGTTCATTTCCTTCAACCTTCCCAATCAAACTATCATCTACAAACTTTTGTTCTAACTGTTGTCCAATTTCTTGATATACCACCATCTGACTGTTCGATTCATCTAAAGCAGCAACAACATTCTCTTCATTGCAAATTATACTCAGCGTTTCTCCTAAAAGGTCCATTTTCTTTTTTTCAAGCTCATGACTATTAAAAGTTGGGACTGAATTAAAAACACCAAATGGGGCTTCTTTTGACGAAAGGTCTGAATTTTCACTATTTTCAAGTTGTTTTTTGTTCCAGTTACTAAGTGCTTCAATTACTTCAAAAGGGTAAGAAAAGGGACTTTCAGAGTCTTCACAACTATTCACATTATTCTTATCTTGTTCACATTCCTTTTCAGCGGGATTCTCACTTTTTTCTTGACTTTTTTCATTAAAGATATTTTCCATTCTTACCTTCAACATTTTTAAAATCTTATGTTCTCCAAATTTCATTTCTCCTTTTTCTATTAAATCTCCAACTTCTTCTCTCAACCACTCTATCCTATAAAGTTTTAGTGAAATTTCATTTTCGAACTCCTGAAAATAATGCGGACAATAATATCGAGTTTTTATATAAATGGTATGCACAAAAGTATTTACTTATGAAAAATAAACGCAAAAGTAGTTTGAAAAATTAATGATAAATTAACGAAAAAGGATTTTATGTACCTCAAGACGTTGTGGCTGTTTATCCTTTGTAATGCTCTCTTGCGAAACATTTTTCTCCAAGTTGAAAAATTCATCTGGTGTATTAAGACCGACGAATATATTCGGAGTAAACAGGAGTGTTTCATCAGGTGCAACATTTTTGTCTTTCTCAGGTGCAGCATTTTCATTAGGTGCAGCATTTGGTGTCTTAATCTCCTGGTTTTCTTGAGCGGGGCAATCTGGTTCACGAGTTTCTTCATTGTCTTTATTTTCTTCATTTTTGTCGTCCATCACAAACGGGTCATTCATTTCATTCTCTTCATCGTGGTTAGCTGGCACATATGGTTCAAAAGCACAATTTACATTCAAATCCGTCAAATCTTCATCTTGTTCAGCTGGCCCATATGGTTCAAAAGCTGTCATATCTTCATCTTGTTCAGAATTCACTTTCTCTTCATCGTGGTCAGCTGGCACATAAGGTTCAAAAGCACAATTTACATTCAAATCCGTCAAATCTTCATCTTGTTCAGCTCGCCCATATGGTTCAAAAGCTGTCATATCTTCATCTTGTTCAGAATTCACTTTCTCAGCTGTCTTATCTTCATCAACATTCTGCATTTTTGAATCTTTCGGTGCCTTTAGTCCATATTCTTCACGTTCTTCCGCAATGTCATCTGTGGGAGCGTTTGATTCATCCACTACTACTTTGGTGCGCTTCTTTTTAGAACATTCCCCTTCAGTTTCTGCGTTTGGCTTTTTTCTCTTCACGGATTTTGATTTTACACTTTTTGGTAAGCTGCTACCAAAATATCCACCTTCCACTTCTTTTATTTCCACCATGTTCAACATTTTAGAATCCCAATTATCAATTGATTGTTTGGTCTCGTTTACTGAATTCCCAAAATGTACCTATAGAAGAAGAATCTGTTAATACAATAATTATTATATATAGAAGAAGAATCTGTTAATGCAATAATTACTTACCAAAAGAAATACTAATGGTCCGTTGAAATGAGTTCCATTTTTCCACTTCTTTCTTGTTTCTCTTAGGCAATCGAAGAGATAGCCACACCAATCCATGTTCTTTATATCGTCATCATTGTTTACGAAATATAAGAATCTGGTGTTGACTGTTCCACATTTTATGCACTCACACATAACCAATGCAAATAACACCAGAAAATTACGTTTGAACAACCTCCCAGCATCGGTTTGATCTAACATGGTGTCAACTAATTCTTTGACATAGATTTTCTGAATCCCGACAAACTGAGATTTCCATTCTTTAAGCACACTGCTACTAGTTTTTACAGCTTTCATATAGTCTATCTTAATATGGCCATCGGGTATACCTAATGTGGTTTTGACTGATTTTTTTGTAACTTTCACACATCCATTCTTGCTGTTAATCTTACTTTCGTTGCTGTCAAAGTTTTTTATGATCCAATACCCAAGCTGGGTTGGGATTTCACTTATTTTAAACTTGAGGAAACATCCAAATCCCATTTCCTTCACAACAACTTCTTGCTCTTCGGTGAGGTTATTCATCACTTGATACAAATTTATCGCTGGAGCTCTTGACCGTATTCTTTTTACCGGTAATGGTTTCTTCTTACTATCCTTTTTTGGTTTTCTTGCAGTAGACTTCACACGTTTCTTAGCAGTAGACTTCACACGTTTTTTAACAACCGGTTGTTGCAGCGGTGGTGGAGTAGCAAAGTCATCTTCATCGTTATTTATTGGTGGTGGTGTAGCAAAGTCATCTTCATCATTATTTTTTGGATCAGCTGCATAAGTGAATAACACGTTAAAATATTATAGCAAACTATTCTCAAATCATAAATATATCCATATACTATTTGTCAAATCAGGGATATAAAAACTTTTTTATACACATGTTATTGTTACATCAGAAATACGCAGACCATTATGTTTATATAAACCTATTCACACTAAAGTCAGGGCCCCGTAAAATGAGAAATTGATGCACACTAAAGTCAATTTTACAATTTGTTTTTGTCAAATCAAATTTTTTTATATTACTTTATGCACAGAGTTTCATAATGTAATATCATTAATTTATGTAACGTAGACAACGATGATAATAAACTAATGCCCACCTAAAATCAGAGGTACTTATACACAGAGGTAAGACTTATACACAGAGGTAAGACTTATACACAGAGGTACATATATTTTTAGTATCTAAAACCTATACACAATTTTTTTTTTACATAAAATCAACGCAAACGTTATTTGATAATACTTATACACAGAGGTAAATATTTCTTACTATCTAAAACCGATGCACATATTTCTTTTTACATAAAATCAACGTAAACGTCATTGATAATACTTATACACAGACAAAATCAATGCACACGTTGTTGATAATACCTATGCACAGACAAAATCAGTGCACACGTTATGTAAAAACAAAGCTAATGCACAGAGAATCTAGTTACTAAATAATGTAAATTTTACCTTCTTTTTCTGGGTTTTTCGGAGCTTCACTATCAGAATTGTCTAATGAAATATAAGAAACTTTAGGAAGTTTAGATCTAAACTGGCTAGCAAGTCTACCGCTTCTTCTATTAGCTATATAAACAAGTTAATAGTTAAAATTAAACATTTAAATTAAAAATCAGATGATAGAAAATAGATATCATATCTCTTAATTTTTCCGCTGAATTTTCTTCTTGTTTTTTCGGTGCCATTGACGAGCTTTAGAGAGTATTTTTCAACAAAATGTATGTGGTGAAGGATTAGGGTTTCGGACGATTATTACCGTGTTGAAGGTTTTAGGGTTTTGAATCGGATCTGGTAAAAAATTGGGGATGAAATGAGGTAGGTAAATGACGGGATGGTTTATTTAATATGTTATATTAATGCCCCGAAAGTTCGACTTATTTACAAATGTGCCACCGCGTAGATTAACACAAATGGAGGGCTAGGATTGCTTCCTACTCTTTTTATTTTAAAACCTTTTTACATTATCTCACCTCTATATATATATATATATATATATATATATATATTTATATATATATATAGAGGTGGGTTCAAATAGGAACCACTAACTATTTAGGAACTATTAGGAACCACTTAATTACCATTAGATCATTTGGATCAAAAATAAATGGCAAGGTGGCAAATTTGTAATATATTCAAACATAAGGGGTAAAGTGTAATAATCAAATTATAACATCTTCTTTCTAATTCTCTGCAACTTCCATGAAAACAATCTAGTTTTCTCTTCCTCTCACCATCGCTACATATGAAGAACGAGATTTACATCAAATTAACCATCAATTATACTTGTAAATCGTGACGATTGATCCTACAATCAAGCAATTATTGGTCGATTTCAAAGGTATGTAACCTAATTCGATTAATTTTAATTTTATGGTTTTTTTTTCTTTGATTTTTAGGGGTTTTTTGATGATTGAATTGAAATTTTGTTAATATACTCTAGAACTAATTGTATCAGGTTTTTAAGGTAAACATATTCACTTTATTATGATTGATTTGATGAGTATGATTTAAAATTTGGGGGTTTTATATATTTAGGGTTTACTATGATATATCAAATAATAAATATGTTTAGTATAGTAAATCAGGTGTTTACATACTTATTTACTTCAATATTTATTTGTGATTATTGTTAATATGTCCATATTTGTAATACAATTAGGTTATTTGTTTTACCATAAAATTGTTTACTACTTATGTTAGTATTGTCCTTACGAATGGATAAAAGTGTATACACCTATGAATAAAGTATATACATTCTCTATTTATATTACTCAAAACAATCTATACGTTTTTTTAGAATTTTATTCACTAGTGAATATAGTTTATACAATAGTGAATACACAATATCCACTAGTGAATATATTGTATAAAAGTAGAGATACAAAGTATATATTATTGAATACATAATATAAACTAGTGAATGAAGTGTATAACTATCACTTCCAACCATTTATTTTTTGTGCACACCAAGTGTTTGATTAAAGTCCTCAATGAAAGTATAACTAATATGCATTATACACATGAATATTCAAGTATGTTAAGGTTACTATTGTATTTTGTTGTGTTAATTAGTTATGAGTATATCAATATATTTCAAATTACATGGTTTTTTGAAACACTTTTAGTATAATTAAAGTAAATTCTAGTTGATTCACAAGCGGATACAATACATTCATATGTCAATTCAATATATACATCAGTGAATAATGAATTTAATTTTTTTTTTTACTGATATGAATTACTATGTACTTGTAGGATTCTATCAAGTATCTAAATGAGATTCACAAAAATGTGAGAGATCAAAAAGTGATTGTGATGCACATGATGAAGACTTATTTGAACGCCTTTCCTGAAAGTGAAGATTTGAAAAAGAAGAAGGAAGAGTTTGAACAATTCTACGGAGGGAACTTCGAATTTGCAGAATCAAGTAAAACAAACGAGAAGACAACTGAAGATGAAGACAATGCAGATGAGGACAAATGAAAGAGCAAAGAAGATAAACAAAGAAGAAAATGAAAGAGCTTTTACTAACAAATATAAGGAATGGTTATTTACACTCTACCTACTTTTTAGTTACTTGTACAAACATATGAATTTATGTTAGTGTTTTGATCTGAGTAGAAAATGTACTTTGATATTAATATGAAAAAATCAGCATAAGTGTTTTCCAGAAAATCAGTTGTATACACTAGTAAATGTATACACTATATTCACTAATGTATAGTTATACACTAGTGTATTTATACACTATACAGTAGTGTATTTATACACTAGTGTATACACTATATTCACTAATGTATACGATGTATTCTCTATTGTATACATCGTATAGTTATAAGCATGTGTTTAAAAGAATGTTAAACTTTTTTTTAAACACTATACACTAGTGTATACACTATATTCACTAATGTATAGTTATACACTAGTGTATTTATACACTATACAGTGTATACACTATATTCACTAATGTATAGTTATACACTAGTGTATTTATACACTATACACTATATTCACTAATGTATAGTTATACACTAGTGTATTTATACACTATACAGTAGTGTATTTATACACTAGTGTATACACTATATTCACTAATGTATATGATGTATTCTCTATTGAATACATCGTATAGTTATAAGCATGTGTTTAAAAGAATGTTAAACTTTTTTTTAAACACTATACACTAGTGTATACACTATATTCACTAATGTATAGTTATACACTAGTGTATTTATACACTATACACTAGTGTATACACTATATTCACTAATGTATAGTTATACACTAGTGTATTTATACAATATACACTAGTGTATACACTATATTCACTGATGTATACGATGTATTCTCTATTGAATACATGGTATTCACTGGTGTATATATAGACATTGTATTCACTGGTGTATATATAGACATTATATTTACTAGTGTATATATAGACATTGTATTCACTGGTGTATAAATTGTATTTCTAGTTAATACACTAATGTATACACTATATACACTAATATACATTGTATTCACTGGTGTATGTATAGACACTGTATTTACTGGTGTATACATTGTATTCACTGGTGTATATATAGACACTGTATTTACTGGTGTATACACTGTATTCACTGGTGTATACACTGTATTCACTGGTGTATATATTGTATTTACACTAGTATACATTGTATTCACTGGTGTATACACTGTATTCACTGGTGTATATATTGTATTTACACTAGTATACATTGTATTTACTGGTGTATACACTGTATTCACTGGTGTAGTGGTGTATACACTGTATTCACTGATGTATACATTGTATCCATTTATTAACTCAACGTATATACACATGTGTATACATAATATAATTTATTAGTAAATTCTCACACAAACATTACTTAAATTGAATCATTAACGACTTTTCTATATTACTTCAACTAAGATAAAATACATAAAACTCAATCGTCTATACATCATAATTACGTTTTCAATGATATATTCATAAGATTCAAACTTTTATTTATTTATTAAAAATTGATAAGATCTCGACTTGCTTCCACTTGTCCATTCTTATGTCATTCATGCTCCGTCAACATGTTCATAGCGGGTACCACCTACAAAATAACGGAAATAAAACTTATATTAATAACTAAACATTATTACAACACATGAATAACAACATGTCCATACCTTAACAAGCAAAAAAAAACATTATTGCATCAAAAATGATATTGTATTTACAAAGAAATACACCGTATTCACTTGTGTAAGTGTTGCATTACTTATCTATACATTATATTCACTTAAACTCGACAAAATGCGACAAAAGAGCCATGTAATATGAACATAACCACATAAACACGACAAAATACAATAATAACCTCATTGAATATTCATATGTGCAATGCATATTACTAATACCCCATTGGGGACTTTTATCAAACACTTGGTGTGCATAACATTAAAGAACTTTTTTCATAAATACAAAACATCACCATCTTACTCAGAAATTCCAAATGAATTTTGCTTCATTATGTCAACTAACATACAAACACCAAACAACAAATTAATCAAAATTGGAAAGTCGAATTCAAGGACAAAATAAAGAAAAACACATGTATTTATAATTAGGTGAGCTTAATTTGCTCGAATTCATCAGATTTTGAAGATCAAAACCCCAAATATATAAAAAATATATATAATTTTAGATCAAAAAGAAAAGAATTTCGACTTACTTTCAGTTGTATCCATATATCGATTGCATCTTGTAAGTTACCAGGTAATGATTTTTAGAAGAACTATGTGTAGAAGTCGATTGCTTGAAGAAATTGAAAAGAAAAATATGAATCATGAAATTGATTTTGGAGGATAGAAGAAAGAAACGTGAATATGGGGTGAATTTGGGGAAAATTGATTTGATATAATATGTTTATGAAGTCAATTGACGATTATACCCTTTTAGTGTTAAATTCTCCTTATATTTAGATCTAAGGCAAAAAAATGGTTCCTTTGGTTCCTAAATATTTACATGGTTCTCATTTGAAACCAACTCTATATATATATATATATATATATATATATATATATATATATATATATATATATATATATATATATATATATATATATATATATATATATATATATATATATTACTTGATGAAAATTATATCAATGAAAATACATGTAAAACCTAATCTGTTCATATATTATGTATTAACTAATATATAAAATAAACAAAAATATTTAAAATCAAATTTAAAAAATAAAGATTTCACAAATTCAGACGAGGCAATCATAATTGGACCGAGGGAGTAGTACATAGACAATATTATAATATGCATGAAATAACTTTAAGGTTTGTTTGTAACCAATGTAGACCGTGATAACAATCAATCACGTCTGAAATGAAGTCATGGTAGCAATCAAGACTAAATTGAAGACAATGATATCTGAATGAAGCCCAAACACAGCTTGATTGAAATGTATCATTGTATAAATAAAAACCACTAAACAGATATAGCAACACATATATTCTCCATAAAATATATTTGAAAACCATATAGCATACAACTGTAAACTTTGATCGAGTATAAAGTTTCAAACCAATAGTCGTAGTGCAAAAGATAACATTTGAGAATCATTAAACATAAAAGAAATGATTTTTTTGAGCATTTATCTTTCCTCAAAATAAAATATGAAAATAAGTAAATAAGGGGCCACGAAACTCACCTTAGTACCTTCAAAGTATGCGCTATGAATATACTCAATAAATGTACTAAAGTGTGTTTCCTAGTTAAAACGCTATACTTTTAGACATTAGAAACACTCCAACTATTTATTTCAGACTCTACTGAGTTGTTAACATTCAGTAATCATTTCGTAACCTTTAGTCACTCATAAGTGATTTATGTTGATTTTACGAAACACGCTATACAAAAGAGTGAAAACTCTGGACAACAAGTTTCAAAAGATTTCCAAAAAAAATACTTTAAGACCTCTACAACTACTACAAACATTACTGGAGCTAGATAACATATGTAAGAACTCCCAATACAAATTTTAGACCCTAATGTTTGATATTCACCAAGTTAGAAAATCCGAAACAACACTAACATTATCCAAAGTTTTTTCCTATATTGTACCCCTTGTTAGTATTTCTACTGTTTAACCCACTTAACCAAAATATTAGACGTTGAGACCACTATCATTTGAAATCTAACTCAAAAACCTACGTTGTGGACACCGATTTCAAATAAGAAGACTTTTTATGACCAAGATATTTGAAAGGTTTTTCTAAACCAATTCAGAAACGACAACATTAAATCAATGAATTGCTTGATCAAATTAAGATGCAGAATCTCTCAATTTGATTGAATCTAAAAGATAAACTTGATTGAGAATTGTTAAGTGTTTAGATTTTAAGATGATTTCATTGATAGAAAGATTATGGCGGGAAAAGCCGTATATAAATTGATGAAAACAGAGAGAAGCACCATGGTACTCTCTAGGAGAGATACCTGACTCTAAACACCTATCATTCTATTTATAGACATCGTTATAGAATCTCAATAGATTAAAACCAGAGTCACGTGTTTATATAAAAACACTTTGGCCTCTAATACACAAGCTTAAGTATTAACTATGATGTTGAAGATCTTCATTTCATTTAAATATGATGCTTAATCTTCTTCTTCAGATATAAATACTTTACTTATTAGTCAACTATGTCATCATCTTGATTTAACTATGATGTTGTTTACTTTAACTCTGAAGTAGAAATTTGTCCTTCAATGATTTAACTCTGATGAACTTTACTTTAACTCGGAAGTAGAAGTTTCATCATCCGAGTTAAATCTTCAATTTTGACTCCAAGTTAATTGAACAAGTTTAACCAGATGGTGAATTTTGTTCTCCCAAGATAAAACTTACAAACACACATTTTGAAGACTTCTTAGCTTCATCGATACTCTTCTAATACCCAACAATCTTCCCCCTGGATGATGCTATGAATCTTCAAATCAAACAACTGATTCTCCTAGGTTAGCTCATCTCTTCAGAAACTTCACAAAAGATGATTCTCCATGATGAGTTCCACAAACTTCAGTTTCAACAAATCAACAATCTCCCTCTCAAAAACAGATTCTCCAAATAAACAATTAATTCTTCATGATTAGCTTCAGATATATCAATAGAACTAGCTGCAATATCCCTATCACAATCAAAACTTCATTCAAACCTATTACCAACTGTAGCATCAATACAATCTCTAACAACAACATCAACTCATACTCTCATCATACAAATCAACTTTAATCTTCTTAAAAAATGTACTGAATACAGATTCACTAAGCTTTTGAAGAAACATGTTTTTGAAAACATTTTGTTCTTCGATAACTTGTTGAACTTGTAAACATCACTTTCATGTAAATTACCAAATTCATCATCCGAAGTAAATTCAATTTCAGCTTCTGAACACAAACCCAAACAATATCGTCACTAACAACAACAATACTTAATCAATAGCAATATCAGCTCAATAATCTCATCATTCTTATCACCTTCAGCACTAACATCTATATTTTAATCAACTAAAATTAACTTGAGTAAATTGAATTAATAAAACACGTATCTAGGCTTGGATAGCATGCAAACATGAATTCTGAGTAGATTCTTAGATTCATGTTCATCAGCTCCAACCTGCTCTTCATCAATCTCAGTTCATCAAAACTACAACAGCTTCATATCTTCAATTTGATAACTAGCTGATTAGATTCAAACACATCATAGATTAATTGACTTAAGCACCTTGAATTGAAAAATCACTAATCTAAACTTGTATTAGCATGCATAATTAAATTTTTGAGTAAATGGTTAGCATCATGATCATCAGATTCAATCTACTCTTTATCAATCACAATTTCAATTTAGTTAGGATGAACTTCTTCATCATCTGAAATAACACTTCAAATCATCAAATCTCAAATCTCCAATCTTCATAAATTGATAACTCGTGGATTAGCTTCAGAATTCAATAACCTCCAAATGATTACCACTTCAGCAATTCCTCCAAAATATATAGATAACCTTCACAAACTCTTCAATGACGTTTTTCAATTTTTTAGTCTGAACTTTTGTAATTCATCAAAACACTAATAATTTGACTAAATTCAGCTCGAATCAAGTCAAATTGTTGAACCTGAATCAATTGAATCTAATTAATTGATGTAACCGGTTCTGATCCCACTTGACAGGTTTTTTTTATAAAACAATTCAGGAACGACAACACTAAATCAGTGAATTGCTTGATCAAATTGAGATGCGGAATCTCTCAATTTGATTAATCTAAAAGATAAACTTGATTGAGAGTTGTTAACTGTTTAGAGTGTAGGATGATATAATTATAGAAAGATTTTGGCGGGAAAAGTCGTTTACAAATTGATAAAAATAGAGAGAAGCACGATGGTACTCTCTAGGAGAGAACCCTGACTCTAAACACCTATCATTCTATTTATAGACATCGTTACAGACTCTCAATAGATTAATAATAGAGTCACATGTTTATTTAAAAACACTTCAGACTCTAATGCACACACTTAAGTATTAACTTTGATGTTGAAGATCTTCACTTCATTTAAATCTGATGCTTAATCTTCTTTTTCAGATGTAAATACTTTACTTATTAATCAGCTATGTCATCATCTTGATTTAACTCTAATGTTATTTACTTTAACTCTGAAGTAGAAATTTGTCCTTCAGTGATTTAACTCTGAAACTTTACTTTAACTCAAAAGTAGAAGTCTTATCATCCGATTTAAATCTTCAATGTTAACTCCAAGTTGTTTGAACAAGTTTTAACTCGGATGTTGAACTTTGTTCTTCCGAGTAAAAACTTACAAACACACATTTTGAAGACTTATGAGCTTCATCTATACTCTTCTAATACTCAACAATATTGTCCTCTGAACGCATGCCATGTTTCTGATAAGATTGCGGGAAGTTTTTCTAGACAAAGAGTTTGACATGCAAACATGTTTTATAAACATAAAACCTCTTAGGTTCATTAAAAAAAAATTAAAACCCTAATATTAACCTTAATCAATCCAGAATGTTAAGGATTATAAACCTTTATAAGATTTTTGAAAACCTTTTTTAAACGAGTATTAAACACGGTAAAAGAATTTAACTAGTTACTCTTTATATACTTTCTTACCAAAACCCGAAAACAACTTTTATAAAAATGTTTTTTTTAAACAAAACAAGATTTAGTAAGAGATAATGAATAACAATATTAGATATGTAAAACAAGAAAGAGTAGATGAAAAGATTATCAACGAAAACGAAATAACGTGTGTATGCTTGAGACTCACGACTGAAAACAATAAGAGAGGAAAGATGATGCTACCTGATTACTCCCTTGTTAGCATCTTACAAACACGAAAAGGAGAAGAATGATGATCGAATGAAGGGTTGGGGATTTGGGGATCGATCTACTAAGGAAGGGAAAACATGAAATGATCAATTTAGGGTTTTTGGGGAGGTGTCGGGTTGGATTTAATTTAGAGTTAATTACATGGTTCGTCCCTATGGTTTGCACCATTTTCATCGGTCGTCCCTATAACTTTTTTATTACACCACTCGTACCTAAGTTTGAATTTTGTTTCCTGCAGAGTCCCTATTTTGGATGTGACGTTAAATGTGTCGTTAAGTCTTATCATGTGATAAACATGTGAGGGCAAATCTGTCTTTTTACCATCATCTTCCCCATTTACCTCCCCAAATTTCCAAAAACCCTAATATTCAAAAAAAACCTTAATTTTTCCAATCCCCATTTCAAAACAATTCAAGTAATAAATATGGAGAAAAAAAACTGAAAAAATGAGACCGAAGATGAATTTCATTGCTATTAATGTGATGTTTGGACTATCTATGATTAGAATTTTTAAAGAATATTAGGGAAGGATAGATAGATAATCCCTTCCTCCTAAATTGAAGTTTTAGTCGTCCACATGTGAATATCTTGCTTGGACACTATAGAAAGGTTAAAAGGCACATTGATGTAGCTGCTAAATCCCCATGGGCATGAGTAAGATTAATGAATAATCATCAAATTTAGTCTAATAGATTTCCGTAAGAAACATAAAAAAGAAAGCAGATCTAATTAGGAAAAAGTAGGTACAGGGAAAGTAGAGTTTATTTCCAGGATCAAGAGGAAGACGGCGACGAGTCGGAAAAAGAGATCTAGCAACAGACGAGACAGATGAGCTATGATTGTTGGATCCTTCAATTTCATAACTATTATTGCTACGAAATGGAAGCTTCAATAATCCCCACACTTCACTACTCTCTGATGACTCCACGATTGCCATTTCCGTACTTAATACCGATGGAATTCATCTCAACGCCTCTTCTTTATATCAAAATCTTGTCCACCAGTTTGATTTGGTATATAAGTAATATCAAAGGTGTTTTTTTATTGCTTGTTTTTCCTATTCTCTCTCATTTTCTTTCTGTTGAATTCTTCTTTTATTTTCTTCACCGGATTCGTTTCTTTTCTGGATTCTCCGACATCTGTTCTTTGTCTAAATCTATTTCTTTTTTGAATTATTTGTTTTCGACATTTTATAGGGTCAGGTGACCCAATCGACCTGATTGAATTGGTTTGGAATGTGGATTGAAAAAATTAAGGTTTTGTGCATATTAGGGTTCTTGGGGAGGTAAATGGGAAAGATGATGGTAAAAAGACAGATTTGCCCTCACATGTTTATTACATGATAAGACTTAACGGCACATTTAACGTCACATCTAAAATAGGGACTCTGTAGGCAACAAAATTCAAACTTAGGTACGAGTGGTGTAATAAAAAAGTTATAGGGACGACCGGTGAAAATGGTGCAAACCATAGAGACGACCCATATAATTAACTATTTAATTTTTTTTTTCTTTTCTTAAAATGTTATTGTAAAAGTAACAAACTCATAATTTTATTATAACTAGGCTTGTAGTTTAAGTCCATATCTTAATGATCCGGGTTTATGATATGGGTAAACGGAAAATAAAAGGCTCGACCGAAAACTAAACATTTTCTCGAATAACACGATATGAGTCAAAGGTGTTTCAAATATGAAAACAAGATAAAATGAAACTCGGAAATACTAATATTAACTAAAATATAAAGTTTATATTTTTCTGTTAAAATTAAGTAAAAAAACAATTACTAAACGTTAAACTTTCTATAACAAAATGTAGAAGCTCAACCTCATACAAAAAGTGATATTTATAACATTGCATGCAAAATTCTATCTTTAAAAGATTGAACGATGATATTCACCCAAAAATGATCATATATGGAAGTGGCAAGTTTAAAAAAAAAACAAGTCATAGTTTCTAACAATTAACGATATGTAAGCTAATGCATGTTCGATGACTAACATAATTTGACGTTGATTAACCGGGTTTGGTGATGGGGGTCACATATATCACATGAAAATACAAAGATATCTTTAATATATAATAAAAAAGAGGCCTTAAATGTCAAATGACGAAGTAAGGGCTCTTGGATGGGTTAATTTTTTTTATTTCAACCGTTAGATCAAATTGATGATGTCATCAAATACTACTTTCATTTTACACCCTTTTACAAGACATAATAACATTCTCTCTTTAATTTTCATTTCAACTAAAATAAAATAAAAATTCTAATTTACTTATAAAATCACTCAATTTGGACTATGATTTACCTTGTTATTTTAAAATCGTCTAATTAAAAATATCAAAACATGTGTATAAACGTAAAGGTGTGTGTTATTATAATTATAAACAACATGTGTATAAACGTAAAGGTATATATGTTATTATTCGTATAACATTGTCTTTTCATAATAACTTAAAATCTACATAAACATAATGTTTACAATTCAATTTTTATATATGTTCGCGCTATTGTGGGACAATAATCTAGTTAGTAAAGGCAGGAAAGATTTTAAACGAAACGAGATAGACAAGAGTTATACATGATGAATGAATTGAAGTGTATCACTGGTTTTTGTTATTCTTTTATATGAATTGGGTATGTTTACTTTATGACTGTAGTTTGAATACTTTGTGATGTTAATTATCATTCGTCATATTTAATTTTCAATCATTGTCATATGTCCGTAGAGTAATTATTGTGTAATCGTGCAATAATTATCTTAATAATGCAATATTTTAAAAATGATATCTTTAATATATAATAAAAGAGGGCCCTTAAATGCCGCATGGCGAAGTAAGGTCCGTTGGATGGGTTAACTTCTTTGATGTTAGCCGTTAGATCAGATTGATGATGTCATCAAAGATTATTTTCATTTTACACCCTCTTACAATAAATAATTATATTTTCTCTTTCATTCAATTTCTACTAAAATAAAAAACATAATTATAATTTATTTATGGAATCGTTCAATTTTGACTATAATTTACCTTATTATTATTATTCTAAAATCTCTTAATATAAAATATCAAAGTGTATAAAGATAAAAATGTATATGTTATTATAACTATAGACAATATGTGTATAAACGTAAAAGTATATATATGTATTATACGTACAACATTATTTTCTTATAATATATTAAAGTCTACATAAACATTAAATTTATAATTCAATTTTTATTTTTTTTCGCGCTAGCGCGGGACAATAATCTAGTAAAAAAATAAATGAAATGTATTTTTAGAGTATAAATTTAAAGGTTTATTGTCTAAAATTATTGTTTATTTTCTAACCGAACATTGTAAGTTGTTAAAATATTATATTTTGATTTATTTTGAGCAAATAACTAAATAGTCTTTCAATTTTTATTAACTACAAAATCTATATTGTACTGTTCATTTTTACTTATATTGTTCCTGTGTTTATTGCTTTCTTACGATTATATTTCCTAGTTCGTTAAACTTAACAAGTAGTATGTCAAAATTAAAAAGTTATTTTTTCTCGTCACACCTCCGAAACTTAGTAGATTTTGTGTTTGCCAAAGTTTTGTTTCGTTATTTTCTTCGTATTCTTGCCAGATTCACTTCTATTTTCTTTAATTGTTATGGAATTTAGGTTTTTTGAACAAAATGAGTTTACTTTAATAGAAAATATCAGGGTTTTCATGAATTAACTAGGAATTCTTTCATAAATTAGAGTTTTTGTTTAATACATCAGTTGCTTGCCATTTTTCAAAGTATGATATTCATAAAAAACGTGACATACATCTATACAAGGGCAAAAACGTACAGTGTCACAACCAATGACAAAACGCCAAATCATTCAAAATTTGTTTTAATATATATACAACTTTTTTCACCACTTCACTACACATACACACTCTTTCTCTCACTAACAGGATTTGAAATACATCATGTAGGTTAGAGATACTCAATCAATAAATTGTTTATCAATTTAAAATGTGAAATCTCTCGATTTGATTAAATCTAAACTTTATCTAAATTGAGAATTGGTTAATTTTTAAGAGTTTACTTTGACTTATTCATACAACAATTTTGGTGGAAAACGTCTCTCTATAATCTCACTTGGTACTCTCAAACTCAAACTTGAGAGACACTTGACTCTAACAACCTACATTCTATTTAGAGACCTCACAACAAGCTCTGTATAAATAAAAACTAGAGACACGTGCTAATTAAAACACTTCAGACTCTAAACAAACACTTAAATCTTCATCTTCATCTTCATTACTTTTGATGTTGATCTTCATTTTAACTCTGATGTTGATCATAATCTTTAGAAGTAAATACTTCAATGAAAAGTTCTTAATCAACTATGTCATCACCTTGATTTTAAATCTGATGTTGTTTACTTTTACTCGGAAGAACAGTTTCATTATCGGAGTTAAATTCTTTATTGTTGACTTCAAGCTCACCAACTAAGTTTTAATTTGGAAGTTAACATTTGTTCTTCCGAATTAAAAACTCAAACAAAAACATATATTTGAAGATTTCTAACTTCATCCATATTCTTCGAGACCCAATACACTCAAATCATGGTTTATATTTCGTACTCACCAATATTGACCCAGGAATTGGAGCTTAATACTCCCTCCGTCGATAGTCCTTTGACCGTTTTTTTTAATGTTTCGGGATCCTCCGAAGAGCGGAGAGATCATCGACCACCATCACTGATATCGCGTAAAAAGACCTATTTTATATACAAGATATCTCACATTTTTACCACCTCTTGATAACAGAATATCACATTCTATCCCAATAGAGAATATTTTGTGATTGATTTTCCAAACAAGTGAATTATGCGATGATTATATAAAAGAAGCTGAAAAGAAGTATAAAACAGTATAAAACGACCGCAAACGGGGAATATTGCACGCATATCGTATTCGCAAGTTGTAAAAGAAAACCTGAAGACTTTGCATCACTCTGGGGGGCCTAAAACACATTTATAATAAATAGAAAGAGTTATCTCGAAGAAACGAATAAAACCAGCATGATACAAAGCTCACCAAGCTGAAGCCTAAAGACCTAGAAAACGCAATAGTTAACGAGGATGTATACAGAAAGTGCCATGAACAATCATGAAACGTCAGGAAACCGATTCCATGTAAAACCCGAAACTACCTCGAAACCCGAACGCATCAGATGTCGAAAGAAGCAAACAATCAGACCACCAACCAAACTAGGTTGGCGACGATGGTGGTCTAGGGTGTATTCATGCAACTTTTTCCTATAAATACAAGCCTCATTTCACCATTCAAAACACCTCTTTGCACACACTTTTCTTTTCCTTCTCAATAGCTTCTCTCTCTCTAAATGTTTCCTGTTTAATTTTTAGTTGTAGTTCTTGTAGTTAGGATTTAGAGGATGGATTTTATTCCTTCGCTCGGTATTATAGTAGGTAGCTATAAAGGACGCGGTGCAGAATCTTCCAAAGCTTGTACTATCTTCTTACTCGTTATATTATATATTCCAGTTTGCTTTCGTATATTTCACTACTTTTAACATGTTTTTTTTTTAATTGTTATTCTAACTGTGAAATTGGGATTGCCATGCTTTCCATGATAGAGTAGATTTATAGTTGTTTGCAATGATAGATTCCATGTTAGGGTTGTAATAATAGACTAATGTCCTTATGTGTTCAAGTATGTTAATGATATGAAATCTATGATGAATATGTGACCTAGAACGAATTGTATAGGTTTCCAACTTGTATATGCTCCCTGACCATTTTAGACGGATGTTGATCATACTCCCCTAAGTCAGTATCTACAAAGAGCTTTGACCACTTAGAGTACAAAGACTAAGAGTAGAGATAGGTTAGTTCTAGGATCAATTGGTACTTACTTTTGGAGCAACCTTCAGGGTATTTACGATTTAAAGCGGCTGTTTAATTTCTATAAACTACCTACTAATGCTTGATTTCATCTTCTTGTTTGATGTTTCCTTTAGGATATTAGTCTCGCTCTTATACATTATCAACGTTGCAGGATAACTTTACGGTTTCATATAGAACAATCCATATCATCTATATGTTTGCCATGTATGGTTAAGTTGTACTTTAATATTTTAAATAAATGATAATAATGAACACTCCGGTCAACACTTAACCGATAAATACCCAACTATCTCCGTGAGGTATATCCCCGTACATGTATTGTCGATAAGACGAACATGTCATGACTCGAGATCTTAAGTTGGATGGATCATGAAGAGATGGAATAGAGAACGGTCGTTAACTAGACTAATTACATTGTACATGAAAACTCCTGGCAAATGTAACATTACATATTTGTAACTCGTGGTGACAAGATGTATATATGATTGCGGAGAACTTCGCGTTATACAGACAATTGAGTTACTGATATGGCTCAGTCAATATATGTTAGGATCTGTCGAACTAAGTTTGTATTGAAACAAACGTGTAGATCTAGATCTATCAAAGAAGTTGCAGCGGAACAACACTTTAATATTAACAAGGATCTGTGAATTACAGTTTATATGAATGAATAAACGTTAAACAATTATGAACACAAGATTTCCACCAACATCCTCGATCTATTAGAATTAGGGTTTCTCAATAGACGTACATTTACAAAGATATACGGATCTATATTTATAGACCTTGAGGCTAACTAACACTAGACATAATTGGGTTACAATATCTATCGAATCTACTTTGTAATAATCTAAATCTGTTACATAATTATCTGATAACAAAACGTAAACAATATCAACTAAGCAGTAGTAACCACCAGTAGAAACTCCCATGCATTCCATGCAGCAGCAGTAGAAATAGTGTTGACTAGTAGTAACATGACTAGTGACCAGTATTAACCATCTTCAGGAGTAGTAATAGTTACCAGTAGTAACTGAACCAGTGACCAGTTGTAACCCTCTTCACCTGTAGTAATACACTATATCCCAACAATCTCCCCCTAAACTTCTGTTTTCCATCATAAACACAAGTTTCTTCAATCAAAAGTGGAGAATGCTGCCAAAAACCTTTAAGCCCTTTTCAAGGAGTTTATATGATCTGTAAGCTGACATCTGATCTTCTACAATAGTTGAATTGATTCTTCAAGAATCCTGCTGAGCCTTCAACTTGACATTAAGCATATTGATCATCACATTAATGCGATGCTTATACTTCCTTTAAACCAAGAAATACTATGTAGTACCATCATTTCTGCTTAAGGAGTACACTTCACAGCTTTAATAATGGATCTATTCCAATACAGGAGTAAATCTTCCAAACCTCTCAGGAACATTCTCTGGCTCAAACATGATCTCTAACAAATCCATAAATAAGTCATTAAAGTACGAAACATTACCTCGCCCTAGAGAATACTCCTGTCTTCCAATCAAGTATATATCCACCAAATCTCTTCTGCTTATATCCCTGATAATCTCAAGATAATTGTTGTAAACTTTGAAACTCTTAGAAGCTCTCAAAACATTAAATCTATTCTGACCATCAATCACATCTGCATACCAATCAATGATAGGCATTTCAGTAAAAATTGTAGCACACTTAATGTCTTCAGAATGTATTATCAAACTTTTCATATCATCAAACACTCTGTCAGCACCTTCATTCACTTGCTTATCTGAGATTTCAGGAACACAGCCAAATTCGAATTCACAAGTAAATTTTTTTTCCTTTACCTTCAAGATTTGTGGTTTCTGTTGTTCTTGATTTTCTTACTCAGTCTTTTTTTTTTAGATTCTTTTCTGTCAGATCTTGGCTTCATCTTCTTAGCACTAGTACTAACTTGCTCACCAGTAGTTTCCTTCCTCTTACCAGTTGTAACTGTTTCTATTGTTGGTTTTTTTTCTCTTAGCAGTAGGAACATTACTAGGCTGGTTTGCTTTTCTTTTCTTTTCAGGCACAAATTCATCAACCACCCTTTTCTTTCTTTTCTCCTTCTCAGTCTGTTCATCCCCAAAATGAAACACTTTATAACCTCTATCTAAAACAGCTTTCAAAGCTCTTTCCTTCTCCAACTGAGCTTTCTCCTCTTCTGCCTTCCGTAACTTCTTCTCTTTCACATAAAAATACATAACTATATAAAGCTTCATGGGCCCTAGCGGTTTTCCACTGTACTTTCCAGTAGACTTTAGAAAGTCAATGTACTTCTTTTTATCTTATGCTCTATTTACATTTCTCTTAATTATGCTCTTGCTCCTGGCCTCTTCCTTCTTCTTCTTTTGCAACTGAATTTCCTCTTTCTCTAACATTCTCTGAGCTAGCTCATAATCTGCTTTTTCTTTAGCCTTCCTTCTCAGCTCATCTTCAATCTGCTCTTGTGCCATTTTCCTGCCAACAATAGCATCATCATCTTCCTGTCTCCTCAGTTTTTCTTGCTCAACCTTTTCTGCATCCAGTCTCCTTATTTTTCATCCCTCTCTTCAGCTCTCTTTCTTCTTAATTCAGTAGCCTCTTCCTCTAATTCTTTCTTACTTTTCATTGGCCCTTTTCCTTATTCTTCCAATTGGGGTCATCTTCTAGATACACCTTTTGAACTCCCTTCTTTTTTTGAAGAAACCCCATTGATCTTCTTTCAAATCTTGGAGGAATGATGAACTCTATTGACTCAGTAGTAGGCCTTGCAGATCCACCAATATTAAGTGTAACTGGCTTTTCCTTAGGTCTACTTGTCTTTGCCTTTAAACAACATCAGCTATTTGTTCCTTCCTTATTGCTTCTTGCCTTAATTTATCTTACTTTAACCTCTCCATCTCAGTAGCTAAAGTAATGTCATCTTCAGTAAAAGGAGATACTGGTGGATCAGCAGTAGGAAGTTCATTTTTTGTACCAGCAGTAGAAACATTCTCACCAGTAGAAATGTGTTCACCAGTAGAAACATTCTCACCAGTAGGGTCATTCTGCTCTGTTGCTGTCTCCTGCTGCTTCTCTCCTTCTTCTTCATCAATCCATGTGGGATATTTTTCTCCAAAATATGGTTCATTAGGTTCATTTACAGGAGAATTATTAGCAACATTTGCATCCTTTGATTTCTTATCCTCATTCTTTTCTTCCTTCTGTTCCATATTCCGTTCAACTTCTGTCTCAGCTTCCTGTTCAACCTCTTTTTCAACTTCCTGCTCAACTTCTTTCTCAACTTCCTGCTCAACTTCTTTCTCACCTTCCTGCTCAAACACCTTGTTACCCTCTTGCTCTACCTATTTCTCTAAATCTTGCTCCATTTTCTCCCCCTTTTTGGGAGCATTCTTATCAGACTTTCCAGAACTAGAGCTTGAAATTGATTGAGTGGTAACTTGTAAGCTTTAGACTTTGAAACTCCCCTTTTGGCCACTTTCACTATTTTTTCCATTGAAAATTTGTAATGCTTCACCTCTTTTAACAACTTAAACACCATCTTCTTCAGTTGCTTGATTTCTGCTTCTTGAGTGAGCACTTTCTCAGTATATTTTAGGCACATTTCCGTCAATTCAAGGTTGGAGTAAGTAAAGCTATCCTCCCCACTTTTCTGTTGAGTACCAACACTAGGCGGTTCCTTGGATGATTTAGAAGGTGCCTCCTGCCTAGTAGGAGCATCAACCTCCCCCTTGGTTTCTTGGCACCTGGGTCCTCTTGACAATGATTCTAAAGAATCATCATCATTAAGAGTTGCCGTTGGTTGGGTCTTATTTCCAGTCATACTGTCCTGTGCACCACGATCATTAAGAGTTACTACTGATGTTTTCTTCTGGTGGAAGTTACTACTGCCAGTGGTTACTACAGGTGGTTGTTACTACTGCCTTTGGAAAGGTGTTATGTTTGTTGTTTCTACTACAGGGTCTGATTGGAATAAATAGCGAAGTAAATTAGGATTATTAGATATCATTCAAATCAAATTTTTCCCTCTCTCTAAGAAGCAAACCCTTTCCATAAACCCTAATCTTTAGTCGTCGACAGTTCTTCAACCCTAAAATCACAAACCGTTCGATGGCGAATCAACAATTAGCATTTGGTGTTTCCCACAACATTGTTGC
Organism: Senecio squalidus; assembly: GCA_910822075.1. Classification (NCBI taxonomy): domain Eukaryota; kingdom Viridiplantae; phylum Streptophyta; class Magnoliopsida; order Asterales; family Asteraceae; genus Senecio; species Senecio squalidus. The sequence continues at coordinate 35,611,387 of CAJVGC010000432.1, forward strand.
TGATTTAGAACTTTATCAAGAAGCAATTTATTTTCATCCAATCATCACATTCCTTCGCCAATCACACATAAGTTATGCTTTAACGGTTAACCCATAGGTTTATGAAAAGCACATCAGGGCGTTTTGGAATACATCTTGTTCTTGAGGAGGTGGATGGTCACCAACGGATTAGGGCTCAGACTGATAAAAGAGAGGTTATTGTTACAGAGTAAGTCATTCGCTCTCATCTTGCACTTCAAGATGACTCTGGTATTACCTCTCTTCCTAATAACGAACTCTTTGAAATTTTTTAACGAATGAGGTATGAAGGAAATTTGACAAAATTTACTTTTTAAAAGACACTTCTTTCTCCCCAATGGAGATACTTGGTACATGTTTTACAAATGTATCTCTAAAAACCGATACACCTGGAATGAGTTTAACACAACTATAGCTACTGCTATGGCGTGTTTAGCCGCAGGAAGGGTGTTCAATTTTTCAAATATGATTTTTAATGATCTGAAGTGGAACCTTGCTCATCCAGAAAATAAACTTTAATGTATCCACGGTTTTGCAAATTATTCTAGACAAAGAGCTTGGTGAGTTTTCCGCTAAAGGTAAAGTCCTCTTCATGGATTCTCATTCTAAGAAAACGTTTTCTAACATGAGGAGGCAAGTAAAGCAATTTTCTGGGAAGGTGACCCCATTGTTCACTAATGGTGGGTACCACATTTTCTATAGGTGAAGGACCAAGTAACTCACTTGAGTCCCAACACACACCGTCTGTTTCATCCTCAATTCCTGTTACAGAACCACCATCACGTTCTTCTGATGCACCTTCGGCTCCACCCACACGTATTCCTCTGAAAGGAGTATACTAGAAAGTCTAAGAGGGTTCTTTCACCTCTTGGACCAAAAGAACAACAAAAACAAGAAAATCAAAACCTACTCCTAAAACTGTCAAATAAGTTTTTACTCATACCAAAAAAATGGGTACATATGAGCCCTCACCCAACCTCCAAAATAAGGTGGTCCATAAGGAGGGGGAGACCATGTTGGAAGAGCTCATACTACTGATGTACCACCTTCTTTTGGAGTTTGGGTGAAGGCTCTGATACCACTTGTTAGGATTTGTCGAAGTAGGTTTGTATTGAAACAAACGTGTAGATCTATATCTATCAAAGAAGTTGCAGCGGATCAATACTTTGATATTAACAAGGATATGTGAATAACAGTTTATATGAATGAATAAACGTTAAACAATTATGAACACAAGATTTCCACCAACAACCTCAATCTATTAGAATTAGGGTTTCTCAATAGACGTTTATTTACAACAATATAAGGATCCATATTTATAGACCTTGAGGCTAACTAACCCTAGATATAATCGAGTTACAATATCTATCGAATCTCCTTTGTAATTATCTAAATCTGTTACATAATTATCTGCTAACAAAACGTAAACATTATCAACTAAGCAGTAGTAACCACCAGTAGAAACTCCCATGCATTCCATGCATCAGCAGTAGAAATAGTGTTGACTAGTAGTAACATGACTATTGACCGGTATTAACCATCTTCAGCAGTATTAATAGTTACCAGTAGTAACTAAATCAGTGACTAGTTGTAACCCTCTTCACTAGTAGTAATAAACTATATCCCAACAATATAAGAGATATTATAGAATAAACTTAACCTATTAATTTGAATTTTCCATCATATCATGAGCTGACATCTTGGTAAACAACCTTTCTTATCTGTTGATTTCCCACTACTTGACTATCTTTTAATTAGAAAAACAATGTCCATCCTTACTTGAGAAAAAAAAATCAAATTACATTGTCCATCCTTACTTTGGCTGTTCTGCCGTAATCATGTTCTGAACGTAAGATATTTCTTTGATAAAGGGTAAGACAACCTTCAATCATATCTTTATATCTATCTCTATATTTAGAGGAAATAGAGCTTCTTTTAAACATATTTCTCCTTTAAAAATATTTCCTCTCCAACTATACACTCCAACAACCTTATTCGATAAAATTTTAATCCTACTTTTATTTATTTTTGTATGAAACAATTATTCAATTAACTTTTGTTTGAACTTTTATCAATATTTAACTAAACAGTTTACAAAAACATTTTTCCGGATGTTTTACTTAATTAAATTCTTTTTCCAAAAAAATGATGTTTCTTTTTTTTTTCTTACTCTAATATTAAGATAATATATATATATATACATATATATATATATATATATATATATATATATATATATATATATAGAGAGAGAGAGAGAGAGAGAGAGAGAGAGAGAGAGAGAGAGAGAGAGAGAGAGAGAGAGAGAGGTGGGTTCATTTAGGAACCATCAATTATTTAGGAACCATTAGGAACCATTTAATCACCATTAGATCATTTAGATTAAAAATTAAGCTCAAGGTGGCAATTTTGTAATTAAGTCAAAATTGAGGGCTAATTTGTTATACTGTATAACTGTCCCTCCAAAATCAAAATCACACACGATCAAAACAAACACACACCTCTGCTGTCTGCTCCGCCAAAATAACACACACAAAATCTCGATCAAAAATCAACAAAATCTTACACAAAAACTCAAAAATCATGACAAAAAACGATAAACAAACGAAAGAAATGCTCGAATCGAGCTCATGTAAGTATCCTGATTTCAATTTTTTTTTTCGTTTTTTTTAGGGTTTTGATTTATATAAAAATGTTTGAATCGATTATAATCACTACTATATTCAGTGGTCAATAACATCGATTTCAATTGTTTAAATAACAAAATGATTTTTGGGTTTTTTTTAGGGTTTTGATTTTTTGTAGTTAGGTATACACTGGTGAAAATTTTACACTAGATTATATAATCTATTTGGTAGTGAATCTAGATTCGTGTACATATCTGCCATTAAAGTTGTTGTGTTTGTGCCATAAATCTGTAAAAATATTGGTGAATATTATATATATTGGTGTATATACTACAGATAAACATATACACTAGTGTATAAACTTGTTGTGTATATTATGTATATAACAGTGAAAATAGTATAATGTAATGTATATTTTAATGTATACATAATATATACACTAGTGTATATGATGCATACATTACATTATACACAATATTCCCTAATAAATACACAATATACACCAGTGTATATGATGCATACATTACATTATACACCACTATATACACAATATTCACTAGTAAACACACAATATACACTAGTGTATATGATGCATACATTACATTATACACAATATTCACTAATAAATACACAATATACACCAATGTATATGATGCATACATTACATTATACACCACTATATACACAATATTCACTAGTAAATACACAATATACACTAGTGTATATGATGCACACATTACATTATACAAAATATTCACTAGTAAATACACAATATACCTCAGTGTATATAATGCATACATTAAATTATACACCACTATATACACAATATTCACTAGTAAATACACAATATACACCAGTGTATATGATGCATACATTACATTATACACAATATTCACTAGTAAATACACAATATACACCAGTGTATATAATGCATACATTAAATTATACACAATATTCACTAATAAATACACAATATACACCAGTGTATATTTGTGTATGACAATGAATAATTTTAATGCAGATTTAGCTCGTAAGTTTTACAAATAATATATTAATAATAATTTTAATATTTTTTGAATTTCTATTTCATTTTGTTTAGCAAAAAGGCGAAGTAGTAGATTGAACAGACTATCATCAAAATTCACAAATACAGAAGACACACCGATTGAATTATCACTATCAGATGAAATATCAAATGAAGGTGTATATTTTGCATATGACAGTGAATAATTATAATGTGTTGTTTAATATTTTTCACTTTTACAAACAAATCACCAACGACAAAAGATATGGTGCTATACTCCGAAGAAGCTTCAAGTGGATCAGAAAATCAAGAACCTAAAAAGATTTCAAAACAGAAGAAATTAGACGATACCGCAAATAAAAAGAAAAGTAAGTTTCTTATTGTATAAATTCAATTTGTATTAATACATGTATAATATATAGTTGTGAATACACTGTATACACAAGTGTATACAGTGTATTCACTTGTATATATTATTGACTAATACACTAATATTTCAACTATTGAACAGGGGATTTGAAAAGAAAAGGGAAACAAATAGCGGCTGATATTCCAAAGAAGAAAACAAAGAAGAGTTCAACAACAGAAGAGAAGGAAAATGTTGCAGAAGTGGTGAAAAGGTGCTGATGGAAATAGATAAACAGAAAAAAGGAAAAGGAAACTTGAAAAAAAAATAGAAGCTGCTGAAGAAGAAGGTTTTCGAAAACTTAGAATTAAGAACACTCCAAAAGCATTACACGACGCAACAACCACACTCACTGAAAGCCAGAAGGAGTGGTTGACAGATATTGGTTTTGGGAAAGTCTTGAACAACAAACTGGACACAATTCCAGGAAGACTCCCATATTTTGTTTTAAAGAATTTTGACGAGAAGCATATGAGAATAACACTAGACAACGGTGAGTTCATCCCCATTACAGCTGATCAAATCCATGATATGCTGGGAATTCCAAACAAAGGGGTTAAGATCACATCAATGGAATACCACGACGATGTGCGAGAAAATTGGAAATTAAATTATGAGAACGAGAAGAAAAAAATTGTAATAACTGCAACGGCTGTGAAAGACAGAATCATGCAAGACAGATTGCCCAGCTGGGATTTTGTAATAAATTTTTTGGTGCTGTTTGTAAACACAATGGGCCTGACCGACAAAATGGGAAATCTAGATACAAATGTTGTCGGCTATCTGAAGCATGGAGTCGACATCAAGAACATAAACTGGTGTGACTACATCCTTGAACTCGTGAAAAGAGGAAAGTCCAAGTGGAATCAAAAAGAAGAAGAATTCTACTCAGGACCAATAAGCCTTTTGATGGTACGATTCCTTAAACTTGTCTATATATTTTTAATTACTAGAAATAAAGTGTCTTCACTGGTGTATACACAGTGTATACACCAGTGAAATAAACTGTGTATACACTGTGTATTCACTAATAAATATACTCACCAATGTATACAATATACACTGGTGTATATTATGTATACACCAATGTATATTCATTAGTGAATACATAGTGTATACACAATATACAAAATATTCACCAGTGTATTCGTAATATACACTTGTGTATATTATGTATGCACTAGTGAGTTCAGTAATGTACTCAACAATGTATACATAATATTCACTAGTGTATTCACAATATACACAGGTGTATACACAATATACACAGGTGTATAGTGTATATTGTGTATACACCAATGTATATTAACTAGTGAATACACAGTGTATACAAAGTTTATTCACTAATGAATATACAGACTATAGACTAGTCAATACAATATATGCCAACTAATGCATATTCTAAATATTAATTGTAGCTTCTGTATTTGGATAATACCATTGTTCGAGGTATGGATGTTCCTCGAAGAAGACCCGCATTGGGAGTCTGGAATTTCAGTCTAATTAAGAAGAGACAGGAACTGGAAATGAAAAATGGAGTTTTTGGGAAGGTATCAAAGAACAAATATGTACGTGAAGATGACATGTAAAGTGAAAGTGAAAGTGAAAGTGAAAGTGAAGATGACGAGGCAAGAAAAGAGGACCAAAGATATCGAAAAATCTACAAGGAAAGACTCGAGATGTATCTTAAAGAACCGACAAACGAAAAGGTAATTTCAATACATATCAGTGAATAGGAATACAAGTTTATTATTTTTTTTCTTTTTCTTTTTCATTGAAATGATGTGAATTACTATGTTCTTGTAGGATTGTATTCTATATCTAGAAGAAATGCACGAAACAATCAATGATCAAAAGAGAATTGTCACGTTTATGCTGGGGAACTATTTGAAGACTTTCCCGAAAAGTGAATCTCTATATAAGTGGAAAGAAACTTTTATAAAATTCTACGGAGAAGATTTTGAAATCCCAGAAGCAAGCGGTGAAAAATCAAAACTGGCTGAAGAGGGAATGATGAGGCTGAGAGGGAAATGAAGATGAAAATGTTGAAGATGAACAAACTGGAAATGTTCAAGATGAAGATGACGTTGATAAAGACGATGGGAATGATGGGAAGGATGACGGTGGGAATGATGGGAATGATGGGAAGGATGACGGTGGGAATGATGGGAAGGATGGGAAGGATGATGATAGGAATGATGGGAAGGATGACGGTGGGAATGATGGGAATGATGGAAAGGATGATGATGGGAATGATGGGAAAGATGACGGTGAAGATGGGAAAGAAGACGGTGAAGGAAAGGAAAATGACAGTGAAGATGGGAAAGATAAAGAATATGGGAAGGATGGCAAAAATACAGGGGAGAAGAAAGGGACTACTTCAGCAGATCATGACGGTGAAGGAAAAGGAAATGACAGTGAAGATGGGAAAGATAAAGAAGATGGGAAGGATAGAAAAAATACAGGGGAGAAGGAAGGGACTACTTCAGCAGAACATGATGTACCCGATCAAGATCAACAAGTGAAGAATAAGGAAGATGAGGTTGTGAAGGAAGTGCTTGCTGACATCGCAAACAAATTCGGTGAAACATACTCGGATATTCAAACTGAGAATGATCCGCAAAACCTTTCCCCGGTAACTGTAGATGATGATTTCCTTTTAATAGTTGATAATATTATAGAAAGTTATATAGAAAGAAAAGAATACGCTGAAAAATATATTCCTAGTTTTAGTCTTGGCCTGACACAAGAAATTGGTAACAAACAAATGCAGCAAAAATTGAATGATTCAAGAGAGGTGTCAAGTGCTCAGAAAGACACAGCGGGCGTTCAATTTCAGGTAATAATTTTTTTTCTTATAAATTGATTATGTATACACAATTGTAAAAAGAATAATATAAACTGGTGTATACATAATATACACTGGTGTATACACAATATACACTATGTATACACCAATGTATACACAATATACATTGGTGTATACATAATATACACTGGTGTATACACAATATACACTGGTGTATATTATGTATACACCAATGTATACACAATATACACTGGTGTATATTCACCAGTGTATACACAATATACACTGGTGTATATTATGTATACACCAATGTATACACAATATACACTGGTGTATACTCACCAGTGTATACACAATATACACTGTGTATACATCATATTCACCAGTGTAAACACAATATACACTGGTGTATATTATGTATTCACCAGTGTATACACAATATACACTGGTGTATACATCATATTCACCAGTGTATACACAATATACACTGTGTATATATCATATTCACCAATATACACTAGTGTATTTAGTGAATAAAATGTTTTAATTTGACATCGATTCATCTCAGGGAACAAATGATGATCAAATGGCCACAGATGATACATTTATTACTGATATCGTTCCGACTGAAAATCAAGAAGAAATGACTGCGGACGTCAAATTAAATCCAAATTCGGAGATCATTGCATCTACATCTGCTCCAAGGAAAAAACGATTGGTAATCGTACATCCGTACCAGTCTCCTTATGAGAACAAGATTGTGGATCCATGGGAAGATTACACAGATGAAGAAATAAGGGTAACAGAAGAAGTCTACTCATTGAGACATGGTGTTAAGTAAGCATATCTATTCATTAATGCTACGTTTTTAATGTAGCTTATATATACACTGGTGTATATGATATATATATATATACACAAGTGTATATGATATATACATATATATATATACAATGGTGTATATGATATATATGATATATATATATATATATATATATATATATATATATATATATATATATATATATATATATATATATATATATATATATATACACACAGGTGTATATGATATATATGTATATACAATGGTGTATATGATATATATATATACACTGGTGTATATGATATATATATATATATATATATATATATATATATATATATATATATATATACAATGGTGTATATGATATATATACACTGGTGCATTATAATAAACAAATATATATTCACAAAACAAATATTTTTTTTTGTGACAGTGATATACTATTTTAACCAACAATAGGAGCAATGCATGTACGTGGTACGTTTGAAATCATGATCCCAAAAACATGCGTCATAAATGGAGCTATTGATTGTATGTCAAATGTGTTGAATTATGAAAACGGACAACTTGAAGAAAACGCCTTTGACGATTCTTTTTTCCCACTATTATTTGGGTAAAAATTTGATTATTAAAGATTAGTTTCATTTAGATTACTTATTTTGAAACTTTAATTAATTTTCTTTTTAATACAAATAGATGGATGATTTAATGGATGACGAATTCAATGCGAAAGAAGATACTTTTGAAAAATTCGAGCAAATGATTGGTGAATATATGCAATTCGACAAACAACTACTGTCAATGAAAGACATGGATCTGGTATGTTATCGTAAATAAATAGTATTAATTAATAACGAATGATTTGCTATAAAAAGGTTTATGTGAATAATAAACAAAAATTACATGTAACCAGGTTTTCTTTCCGATTATTCACTGGGCACATTTCTATCTGGTTGTATTCAACCTCAAAAATGTATCGGTCAACATAATCGATAACAGTGCAGTAGATGTTCCTATTGAGGTTAAGTACGGGAACAAAGTGAAAACCTTGGTAAGTCGATCAACATACTTTATGTTTTTATAAAATATATATATATATATATATATATATATATATATATATATATATATATATATATATATATATATATATATATATATATATACTAGTCTAGTACCCGCGCGATGCGGCGGCGGCGACGAAGTTGATTTCGTAAAATGGTTTTGCGGCTATAGTTTTCAGTAGTTTTTAATCCGTCTCGTGATCCATATGTTAAATATAACACTTTCGGTTGTTTTTCAGTCGTCATGTGATATGAATATAGAAACATATATAATATTAAATTGTATTGGATTTATATTGAAAATGTAAAAAATAAAATTACAAAATCGAAACAAAAGAATAGCATTCAACCAACAAAGGGGAATTGTTATTTGACTTTAAGAAGTCGATTATTATGGGAGAATATACGATGATGCACAAATAAACTCAAAGGAGGGTGTTTTATCAAAAAGATTTGGAATTTTATTGTTATCATTTAAAAGTGTAGGTTTTTCTAGGTTTGACTAATTTAAATCAAATATTTAGTATAATGGGTATATCGTACGTTTATTATTGATGCTTGTAAATTAATAGTTAGTGAAATGTGTCAAACTTTATGTTATAATATTTTAAGATATGTTAACCAAGTTGGTATGTGTTTAGAGTTTATGCATAATTCGAGAAAAGGTGTTAGTTTTGTTTTAGGTTCTGGCGAGTTTTTTTTTTACACATATGCATTTGTTTTCTTTTTTATTGTTTGGCCGTCCAAATATTGAGTTTTAATCCTTATTTGTAGTCCTACTTACTTTTATAGTAGACATATGAGCTTGGGTATGCCCATTCTAAATTTGTAATTATTTTTACAATGAGATAAAGTCCAAAATTACGTAGTCATCCGTCTAATACATTATAACGTGAGTGTCTAATACATTATAACGTGAGTGTCTAATACATTATATCGATTAAGTATGAACAAAAAAATTGGAAAAATATAATTAATTACAATAAAAGAAAACACTCTCAAAAGTATGTATAATCATCAAGGCAACAAACGTTCTTCGATCATTGACCTCTTATTTTCAGTCTCATATTGTGGGCTTAGACGTTGATATACTTCACCCTGCTACCATGATCATATATGATTCGATACGATAACCTCAAAATCATCAATAGTTTCAGAACCAACAATAATCTCTAAAGCAACAGTAATCTCGAAAATCTCTATAATGAGGTAGTAAACATTTTTGGATACTTAATGTTTCTAACACAAAAAGGCGTTTTTAATTCTAAAATAATTAATACAATTAAAATAATAAGAAAGAAAACTCATGTAAGTATCATTTGGTATATTATTAACTCATAGGCAGAAAAGCCTCATTATATTAAAACCGTTCAAGGCCATCAATAATTCAAAAAAAATTAGAGCGGAAAAATTTAAAAATTTTCAAAATTTTCGATTTTTTTTTAAAATATTCAAAAGTATGAAAGTTTTCAAATTTTTTTAAAAAAATTCGAAGTTTTTGAAAATTTTTAAATTTTTCCGCTCTAATTTTAATTTTGTTTTACAAAAACTAAAACTTTTTGAAAATTTGAAAAAGTTTCAAACTTTTAGAATATTTTAAAAAAATTCGAAATTTTTGAAAAAGTTTAAATTTTTTTAATTTTTCCCGCTTTAATTTTTTTTGATAAATACTAATATTACTCACTTTATTCAACACCAACAAAAAATATTTTGATCTTTTAAATTTTGGTAATATTTTTAAATTAGATTAATAAATTCTGCTTTTTTTAAGAAAAATTTATAACTTATCAGATAATTTAAAAGGTCTAAAATTCTTAAAGAGTTTAAAATTTTTCAAAAATTTAAAAATTTAATATTCTGGTTTTATATTTATTTGATGGAAAATTATATTAGGATTTTATAAAGGTAAAAGATTTTATAAAAGTAAAAATTAGTTATTATATAATTTAAAACTTAACATTTAAAGATTTCATCGAGTTTCATCAGTCAAATAGAAGTTTTGAAAAAACATCATCGTTTGAACATCATTTGAAATTGATATTAAAACCACAAGAAATAAAGAAACTGTAAAAAATATAAAAATTATTTGGCTCAGATTCGTTAAAAATGGCTACAACACCTAGTTGCATTAGATGCCATCAAGTAGTTGTCACGCCAAAAAACCGTATATTATCATATTTTAACCAACAATAGGAGCAATGCATGTACGTGGTACGTTTGAAATCATGATCCCAAAAACATGCGTCATAAATGGAGCTATTGATTGTATGTCAAATGTGTTGAATTATGAAAACGGACAACTTGAAGAAAACGCCTTTGACGATTCTTTTTTCCCACTATTATTTGGGTAAAAATTTGATTATTAAAGATTAGTTTCATTTAGATTACTTATTTTGAAACTTTAATTAATTTTCTTTTTAATACAAATAGATGGATGATTTAATGGATGACGAATTCAATGCGAAAGAAGATACTTTTGAAAAATTCGAGCAAATGATTGGTGAATATATGCAATTCGACAAACAACTACTGTCAATGAAAGACATGGATCTGGTATGTTATCGTAAATAAATAGTATTAATTAATAACGAATGATTTGCTATAAAAAGGTTTATGTGAATAATAAACAAAAATTACATGTAACCAGGTTTTCTTTCCGATTATTCACTGGGCACATTTCTATCTGGTTGTATTCAACCTCAAAAATGTATCGGTCAACATAATCGATAACAGTGCAGTAGATGTTCCTATTGAGGTTAAGTACGGGAACAAAGTGAAAACCTTGGTAAGTCGATCAACATACTTTAGGTTTTTATAATATATATATATATATATATATATATATATATATATATATATATATATATATATATATATATACACACACACACTGGTGGATACACAGTATATTCACTAATGTATATATTGTGTATTCTGCAGCACTCAATGTTTGTAAGACATCTGGAAGTTGTTAATCACAAAAAAGCTGCATCTTTGAAACGACAAAAGCTCAAAAGACCGAACATGATTTGGAGGACATTAGATAACCATATAGATTGTGCGGTTTTCGTGATGAGACACATGGAGACGTATTTTGGGGGCCCTTTGAAGAATTGGGAGTCTGGGTTGGATATTGGAGGAAGTGAGAAACATAAACAAGCATTGAAAAGGCTGCGGTTTAAGTATATATCCAAAATCTTGTTATCGCCAGTGAATAAAAAGAGGTTACTTGTAACAAAAGAAGCACGAAGATTTGCAGCTCTGGAATACAATGAAAGAAAGAAGATAGTCACTCACGCACAAAAGGTGTTACTGCAGCCTCGTATAGAGTCGATTACATAGTGAAGCGAGAAATGTTGTGAAAAGTATGAAGGAAAAACTGCAGACTTGATGTCAAATTAGTTATACAGAATGTTTGTTATCGATTACTTTTGAATGTTTTTAATGAATTGTAAAAAAATGGTGGTGATGTATATATAATTACTGATGCATTTCAATGTATGTTAAAAGTCTTTTTGGTTTATAATTACTAATGTATTTTCATTAATGTTATAATCTTTTGGTTTTATATACAGTGTATACATAATATACACTGGTGTATATGATGTATACACCAGTGTATTCAGTAATGTACTCACCAATGTATACATAATATTCATTAGTGAATACACAGTGTATACACTAGTGTATACACAGTGTATTCACTAATGAATATACACAATATAGACTAGTGAATACAATATATACACTGGTAAATATATATGTACACAGTAAATTAATCCAACTATTATAAGTTAAAAGGTATTTATAATTCAACTCTTATACACTGGTGAATATCATATTTGTTAGGTCTCACTAAGATCCCAAACAATGGCAAATCAATAACAAATAAGTATTTAGACGTTAATTGTTATATATCGATTAAGTATTCAGTTTCAGTATATATTATAGCGGAATTATAATATTGAAACAATGAAAATAACACACAGTTATATTTCAATCAAAAGTGTACCGATTACAAACTTCAAACTCACTATTTATACACAAGTATAGTGAGTTTGATAAGGATCAATCTAAGTAAATCTTTTAAACAGATAAAAGATACTAACTAACTAGACATCCTTAAATCACGCCTGATTTCTCTCCGTGAGTCTGAGTTAGTCAGACTGAGTCACTCAGACTCATGTCACTCAGACTGAGTCACTCAGACTTACGTCACTCAGACTCAAACTAAAGTCACTTAGACTAAGACTTTGATTAACAGATTTATTAATCTTGGGATAGATCATTGTTTTTCCCAACAATCTCCCCCTATCTGTTTCAACCAAAGTCTTTTACAAAAGGTGCATTAAAATAAACACAAACATAAAAAAATCTTTTAAACTAAAATTGTTTGTGAACAAAATAGACACCATCCCAACTATTTCTGCTTCTTCCCAGTCCTCTTCTTTCTTTTCAGTGAAGTCTCAAACGGTACAGGCTGATCCTTTTCCTTCATCCATTTCAACCTGTCTTTCTTCCAGTCCATTAGAGTCTTCATTTCAGCATCGGATTTATGGAAGTGCAACTGATATTCTTTCTTCACTAACTCCACCATGTCAGACAGATTTCCAATTTCTTCAATTCTTGTCAAGTTATTGAACAACCAACTGATCAGCCTCATTCTGAATGGAAGGCATTGAGGAGACTCACATTCTTTAAGCAATGCTATGCAATGATGAATAGAGGTTGTGGTGATGCTATCTTTGGGTTGAAAGCATTCTTCTCCCCCACAGTCAGTGTAGCATAGCCCTGTGTGCTTCTCAGTCTCAATGTAGATTCTGTCTTGAAACACAATATCTACAGGAACAGGATGAGCACTACATGATTCCAGACCCAATGATTTAGCTTTGACTTTACATCGTGCTTGAGGCAAAAGGCTCTGTAGTCTTCATCTGCTACTAAGTTCAGCATATGGGCTGCGTTCATGTTGAATATGGCCTCTCTTCTTACAGCTAAGCCTTGAGATTTGTCAGTCAGATTATAGCTTAAATTTGTCACTTCTTTCCATTCTTCCATGCCCATAGTGTGTAATCTTGATAGGCCAATTCTGAATGATCCACCTTTATGTGAGCAGATAAGAAACAGGTCAGCTCCATTATGGCTTTTACAGTCCAAGTGGGTGATCTTGTGTTTGAGTATTCTCATGGTGAAATTATTTTCAATGTAGTTCACTCTAGCTTCTCTCTGAGAACCAGTTTGGCCATTCTGGCATCAGCTTCAACCCTCATTTGCTCTTCTTCAATAGCCTGTTCTTCCTCAGCCTGCATCTCATCTTCAAATTCTGCAGCTGCTCTTTCAGACTGATCATAAGGGTTGAAATCAAATCTTTCTTTGTACAGCCCCTTCACATACTCTCTATATTCCTCCACTGTCATACCAGCACTTTTGGCATATCTTTGAAGTTTAGCCAACTTGTCAGCTCA
>CAJVGC010000432.1:35625728-35743472 GCA_910822075.1 Senecio squalidus
GAGCTTATTAGCTAGGCTTTATGAGCTTATGTAAGGGGTTTTTCATAAGCTCCTTTTGTGTGGCTTATGGGCTTATCAAACATTTTTACCTTGTCATAAGCTAATAAGCTCATAAGCCACACAAACACTTCATAAAAATTTAAAAGCTTTTATTTCATAAGCTATAAGCTATTAAAACATAAGCCTAAGCCTAAAAAAATAAGCTTACACAAACACCCCCTTAACTCATTCAAGGTACATATGTATAACACAACCTTTTATCTTATTACATGTTGTGAAAGTGAATTATATTTGCAATAAACCAATTTTGACGATTTGATATAGGAATTTTGTTTATCGGTTCATCAAGAGTAAATCGCAATTTAGTCTCATGACTAGAAAATTCGTCGATTTCGTTCTTAAACTTTGTTTTCGTCATTTTATGTCCGAAGATGTTATTTTCATTTTTTTGTCCTTTCGTCTAACTTCTCTTAGTTTTGTCCGTTACATATAATCATGTGCCAAACATGTGCGGATAATTTAGTATTTTCATTTTCTCTTTATTTTCTAACAAATTACACCTAACCTACTCTCATCTTCCCAAATTTCAAAGCCCCAAATTCGAATCCACCAAAAAAAAATCATCAAATTGGAATATACCTTGGATATTGCAATATTCAATATCAATTCTTACAGCTAAAGATGTTTCTTCTTTAAATTTAAAAATTGAATTTAATATGATGGTACATTGTATATATGACGGAAAAACAATTTCCAAATTCTTTAAAAAAGAGGAGTGTTCGCTCGTAAACCACGTGTTCCTATTAAGTATATATTTTTTTTTTAATTTTAGTATAAAAAATTGATACATAAAGCTTATGATAAATGCCTTCTTTAAACGAAAAGTACGAACACATCAATTTTACAAAACAAAAAATCAATTAATTGCTGCTAATTCAATAGCGTTAGGGTAAAAAAAAAGTCAAAATCTGTTACCAAAACGAGAAATATATAATAACGTCACAAAAAGAAATGGCTAGACCAAAAAAAAAATATGAACCCAAAAGTCAGTAAAAAATATATTTAAAATAAAACTGAATTTAATAATGTTACCCAAAAAGTAACTTAAAATCTATAATTAACATGTATTTATTTAATATTGTAAAAGAAAATATAAAACTTAAAACATATTTATATGTTTTTTTTTTTTTATTGTTAAGCACGTTGCTCGGCTACTGACCAACGTGCATGTCCCTGATAAATAGTAAAAGCTCTCGCATTAATGGATAAGTAGAAAAACTCCTAAATATATATCTAATTAATCTATCTTTAATAAAATAATAAAAGAGGGGCCTTAAATGCCACATGGTGAAATAATGCCCCTTAGATGGATTAACATATTTGATATCAGCCGTTAGATTAAATTGATGATGTCATCAAAGAGTATTTTCATTTTACATCCTTTTACAATCCATAATTACATTATCTCTTTAATTCTATATTCACTAAAATAAAAAACATAATTCTAATTTACTTATAAAATCGCTCAATTTTAACTATTATTTACCTTATTGTATTCTAAAATATCCTAATACAAAAGATCATAACATGTGTATAAACGTAAAGATGTATATGTTATAAACGTAAAGGATATATGTTATTATAACTATAAACAATAAAACGTAAAGGGGATATATTGGTTATGTTATTACGTGTAACATTGTCTTCTGATAATAATTTAAAATCTGCATAAACGTATAGTTTACGATCAAGTTTTTACTTTTTTTCGCGCTATCGCGGGACAATAATCTAGTACTCTATAAATAAAAATAAAGTGTATTAAGGTTGAAAATTAAAAATAAAATGATTAAATTATTCATTTATTTTCTTTTTATTATTAATTTATCAACCAATCTTAACTAACAACAATTAAACTTTTTCTTAAAATACATATTAATTTCTATTTGTTTCCTACAAATATTTGAATACAATTTAAATTTAGATTTAAATCTAAATTTAATTTTTGTTTATTCTCGATCATGGATTTTATTTATCCAACTGTATTGCGCAGGTTTCCTACTAGTGTAATATAAGATACAATATAAAACATATGCACCAAACAAACCAGCCTAAAAGGTCTTTAACCAATTTTGCGATTACTTAAATTCGAACCAAAGCAATAATTGTAACGGTTTATAAATAATAACAGCAATAATAGTTAAGGTTTACAAAAATGATGCATATATATTACTTGTCGTACAATGCATAAGCATATATAGAGGTTTACTATTACATAGTAACTAACATAACATATTTTAACTCAATACAATCTCGAACTATTAACATATAACACGAACTGAGCACAAGCACTAACCGTATAACATTTTATAACATATAAAATGTTTTTACCCAATTTAATATTGTCTATATTAAAATTTTTGATACATCTATCCGTGCTACCGTGAGTTTTAAGCTAGCATATATCAAGAGAGATGGGATAAATGAACACCTTATCATGAAGATGATAGGAAATATATGGTGACTAGTATTAAATACTTCCTAATCCTTGTAAGGATACTATGGGCATTTCCAATACAAATTTCACTTTCTTTTTTATGTGTATGTTCTCTTATTTTAATTAATTTTTTTATATTAATTGTGTTTCTTCTTTTTTTAGTATTCTTTTTTTGATAAATATATAATGAAACAACTTTCTTAATACGATGTAATAAAACTTTGGTAATGATATAATAAAAATTTACGATGATGCAACAATTATGATAGATTAATATAGATTTTCTAGCTATTGTGCAACAAATCTTTAATCATTATGCAATAAATTAAATTTGTCTAAATAAATTAAATATGATGCAATAAATATAATTTTGATGCAGCACAATTATATTTATGATTCAACGCATATTTATATTTAAGATGATGAAATGATCTAATCATAATCATATGTCATCATTGTACCAAATTTATAAAACCTCCATTTCAAATTAATTTAGCTATAATGCAATAAAACTAATAATTTGTAATAACATAGTTTACAAATGTGATGTAACTCATTATACATATGATGCAACAAAAATAATTTAATGCGAAAAAGATGCCACAAAATTATACATATTATGCAACACATTTTACAAATATGATTCAACAGATTATACACACGATGATGCAATAACGTAATCATAATCATATGATATCATTACATCATATTTGTAACAAAATCTATTTAAATAATTTTTAACACAATACAATAAAACTATATAAATACAACAAAATTTATAAATATAATATAACATTATTTACATATGATTCAATATAAATATGATCAAACAAAATTTATGTAATTCAAATATAATGCAATAAATATATAAATAGAAAAAAAAAAACACAAGAATGATAGTTTAAAATTTGTAGAGGTTTTTGATGATTTAACTAGATAGGGAAGCTCACTCTAATTTAGAAAGTGGAGTGCAATTTTCATCAAAATTACAAAATCTACCACTTAAAGTATTTATTTTTAGTAAATTACATATATCGTCCCTGTGGTTATATTAAAATCCAAAATATCGTCCATATACTTTGAAAATTACACTAAGTGTCACTAAGGTCCAGTTTTTTTTAACATTTTTGTCCATGTCCCTAACGATCGTTAAGTATACTCCATTAAATCATCCATGTGCATGTCAAATGCGGAAATTTTTGTCTTTCCGACCAATTCATCTTTAACCTCCCTATGTTTTCTTCAGTTTCATTTAAGTTCTTTACCATTTCAAAACTCTCTATTTTACTCCATTTTTTCCCGATTAAATCAACAATTAGAACGCTTTTTTTGCCGACACATACGAGTAATATTCCAAAAACCCTTGATTTCTTCTTCTTCTCATAACAAAAATATGATATTCTTTTTTTTTTTGTTCATTTACACGCAGTACACATATAAGTAGTATACTTTTTTTTTTTTTTGAAAGTCGACGAGTTTCAATTTGTGTATCAAATTTCATGAGTCTTGAATTTTGATTTCGGATTTACACTTCAAAGATGGTTTAGATCTAATTTTAAGATGCGGATGATCTGGGGTTTGAATATTAGGATTATGAAGAGAGAGAAAGAAAAGTGTAATGATATTTTGGGGAGCGTGCTTAGTTTGGGTGGCTGATATTTGTTTTTAGCGTTCGTATATTTTATACCGTTCGTACATGATCCCTTTAATATATATATATATATATATATATATATATATATATATATATATATATATATATATATATATATATATATATATATATATATATACATGTATATATATATACATGTATATATATACACACACACATATATATATATATATATATATATATAGGGTGAGGTTCAAAAGCGATCTCCAATTCTCTAGAGATACAAAAATCCATTTTCTAGCCATACATTTTTCCCTTAATATTTTTTTTCTTTTTTTCATTTTTTTTTTTCGTTTTTTAATTCGGGTTTTTTTTTTTTTGCTATGTTTTACTTAACTTTTTTTTTTCAAAATCACATGTGATTTTATTTTAAAAAATTGAAATCAAATGTGATTTTCAAAAACCAAAATTTATAAATTTTAAAGTCAAACTTGAAAAATCTGTTTCTCGAAAATCACATGTGATTTTATAAGCAAAATAGTTTGTAGGTTAAAAATCAAATGTGATTTTGGTAAAAAATAATCAATAATTTTTTAAAATCAAACGTGATTTTACCCATAAAAGATTTGTAGATTGAAAATCACATGCGATTTTTAAAAAGTAAGGTTGAAAATCAAATATGATTTTCGGAATAAAAAAAAATACAAAAATAAAAAAGGTAAAAGGAAAAAGTAAAAAAAAATTTTAGAAAAAAAGTAAAAAAAAAAAGAGTAAAGATATAATAAAAAATGGGTTGTTAGAAAAGGATTGGATTTTTACAGAATTAGGATCCTTTTGAACCCCAATATATATATATATATATATATATATATATATATATATATATATATAGATGTGTGTGATAAAGTCGATAATAAAAGGCAAATAAAATTATACAAATACATGGTTAGGATTCAGGTGGACATGAGATTGGGTCAAAGTGGGGAGTTAGTGAAGGTAAGGTAGGCAAGAGAGCCGACCTTAATATCTTTAACAAAATATTTTCTTGGTCATAACTCATAAGGGTACTATAAGGCTAAAGGGAATAAGCAACAAAACTCACCCCCAACTCACCCTGCCACGTCAGCTTTCTTTCTCCAGAAAACAAACTCACCTTACTCAGGAAATAACACTCACCACGCACTCACCGTCAACTCACCTTACCAAACTCACCTTACCAGTTTCATTTAAATACTAAAACGAAATTTAAAACTTTTATTCAAACGTTAAAAAAGGTACACGAATATTAAAAAGACATTACAAATAAAGATTAAACTAAGCATTAAGAGACAAGTGTTCGATCAAATCGTGTCGAAGGTTTGAGTGTACTTCTGATGAGGTGATCCAACGCGTAACAGCTCGCACTTGTTCCTCATTTCGCAACGGGTCTTCCGGTTGATGTGCTTCTTCCGGGAACCATCTCGGAGATATCGCATATCCTTTGAATTTTCGAATCATATTATGTAATATGATGCATGTGTACATCATATTAGTAATCTTGTTTTTATGCTGAGTTCGTGTAGTATTGGCGAGTATCGCCCACTTCTTTTTCAGAACACCAAACGCTCGTTCGACATCTTTTCTTGCTGATTCCTGCCTTTTTTTATACAAAATTCTCTTGTGGTCATTACTAGCTGGTTCAGGAATCGTCTTAACGAACGGGGCCAATTTTGGGTATATCCCATCAACAAGATAGTATCCACTTGGGTAAGTTACGCCATTAGCCTCGAATGGAATCTCTGGTGCCCGTCCAGTTTTGAGATCATTAAATAATGGCGACTGATGTAAAACGTTGATGTCGTTGTTCGACCCAGCCACACCGAAGAAAGCATGCCATATCCATAAGTCTTGCGACGCAACAACTTCGAGCAAAATGAACGGATTCGAACCATGATCACGTCTAACGTATTGTGCTTTAAACTTGTACTGACAACCGAACCACTCCCAGTCTGTACAATCAAGGCTTCCTAACATCCCTGCGAACCCTTGCTTTTGTTCGTGATGCCGATATAGTTTTTCGACATCAGTAACTGTGGGTTTCCTCAAATACTCAGGTCCATAAATTTTTATAATAGCTTCACAAAAATGATCGCGAGATTCACGCGCAGTTCTCTCGCTCATTTGCATATATTCATCTAGAAAATCAGCATTGACTCCGTATACCAATTGACGAATTGCAGATGTACACTTTAACAACCCAGAAACGCCCATTCTTCCGGAACAATCCATACTGTCACGAAAGTATGGATTGTGATCAATTACAGCAGCAACTATCTCGTTGTATAGAGGGCGACACATTCGGAACGTCTTCTTAAAATTCTCAAGATCATACATCGGTTCATCGCTAAAAAAAGCGTTAACTAAACGCTGATGAGAACCAGTACGATCTCGATTTATAACATTTCTTGTTGGTCGGTTTGCTATTCGTCTTCTTTTAATAAACGAAATCGCTCGTTTAATCATAGTTATCTTACGACGGCTGCTAGTAACTTCTGCTTCTCCATCAAAATCAAGGCCCATAATCGTAGCCGAATTCATTTTCTAAAAAATAGTGAATGTGTGAAGTGATATATTGAGAGAGTTTGGTATAAAATGAGAATATTGTGTTTAAAAATTGTTGAGTTAGTGTGTATTTATAGGTAAAAAAATTGGGGTTTAAAAAAGTTTTTTTTTTTTTTTAAACAATGCAACGGCTGAAATTTTTGGGGGACCCACCACTACAAAACTCACCATGGGTGAGTTTCTCACCATTTGCAGCCAAAAGAAACCCACCACTCACCTCCACGTCATGGTGAGTTTCTCCCCTTTTGAGTGTGGGGATAACACCCACGCGTGGGTTGGAGACTCACCTAGGTGAGTTCTCCCTTATACCGTTTAGCCTAACCATCATAAGTTTTTCTGTCTTCTTGCTTTTGACATTTGTATGCTATATGTTTTTAATTATTATACCTTTTATCTCTTCAAAAACCTCTAATGTTGACGATATACATGTGTATATGCACATATCCAAACATAATCATGGTTGGTATTTCACATAAAATGTTGAATGAAAAATAATGGATAGCTTTTTAAAAACTTTTGAAACAAACACCGGGATTAAAGAAAAAAGAAACTAAAATGATGAATGCCTAAATCACCAGTGATTAAAATCGGCCTCTCGACCATGATAACGTCGCCCTCAGAGTGGGAACAATGAATGGTCGATGACCAAAACGCTGCAGTGGACGCACACGCTTTCCGCTCTTATGATAACATATTTACATTTGGAGGTGAAACATTTTGACATTTTAGTTACATACTTTCAACTTCTATTGATGACACTTCTTTGACTTAGAACACTTTTTTTGCAACACTGATAATTTTCTCATAGTCATATCTAATCTCAGAACTTGCATTCCCATTTGCCCACAAATTTAAAAAGACCTATTTCCTCTTTTATCATACACTTTTCGTCGATGATTAATTTTATATCCACTTCAAGGAAACACATTCTTCAATCTGTACCTTACTTTATTTTTTTAAATTGAATTGAATAGCTTTATTTACATAAACGATCCTGGAAAGCTTTGTATCTCTATACTTGGTCGATATTCAGAAATACGTTTAGATTTCTATTTTGATGACTGAGTTATACTAGCCAAGGGACTATGGTACCACAAAAGACCTGTAGGGCATGATGCATTTTGGGTCACATGAAGTGTATCCTGGGCCAAGTCAACTAGTATTTTGTTTTGTATTTTTGCTTTTATTTTATTGTTATTCTTCCTAAGTTGTTTGTGTGTTTTATAGGACATTACAATCATTTCACAGATTCGGTATTTTAGTACATTTTGGACTCCTCCACCAGTATAACTAATGCCCATAAAGTGCATCAACCAAACAAATCAAAACATTAATTACGTAACCATGGGATACCATAATCTACATGACTATAGATATTATATGAACGAAATGAACAAGGGTTTCCAAAATAGAAGATAAAACTAAAACTATATCTTTTAACCGAAAAAAGAAGATGATGTTCCTAATTCGATCTGAATTACATAAAACTCGGATGTTTGGGAAGTGAATTATACATCCAAATCAAGCTAATTAAAATGTTAATGTTTATATAAAACTAGTATAAAACCCGCGATGCGGCATCGACGAGAAAATGTAATACTATAATGATTTCTTGTAGTTTTGAATTCGTCTCGTGATTTATGTCGTGAATGTAATGGTTTATGGGACGGTCTTTGGGGCCAAAATAAATTATGCGGTAACTATTTTCGGCTCACCTTTCGGGATGGAAAAGAATTATTGATATGGCAATGAGTTTCGATGGTTTCTTATTCGTTACTTCTGGCTTTATATTACGTATAATACTTTCTTATTTGGTCGTTCGTTTTATAATATGAATTTTAAGGTAACAATTTTAAGTTTGACAACTTTGGCAATTTGAGGCATAAAAAAGTTGCTATAATTGTGTCTCGTTCAACCATTTCCTCTACTAAGTTTGGCAATATGGGGTAACATTATCTATCCTGACCATTTTATCTTTATTCATTCAACCTATTTGGGTAATTCGACTTATTCTACGCTATTAGCCCATTTGGTAAAATCATATATGTATAACAAAATATAAAGTAGAGATAATTTCAAATATGTTTCTTACGATTTGACAAAATAGGACATGTTTAATCTTCTTGATTTTAAAAGTACACCACACACCCTTTATTTGTAAACATTATACCCTCGCAATCTTTTAGTACATTAGGATTAACTTATTTCAGTTAGTTATATCAAATGACCATTTTACCATGCTTGTATTCAAGTGTTCACGTTTTATGTTCACTATCTCAAATGTTTATTTAAGGTTGATGGGTTTTGAATTGTTATATGCTTTATAAAGATTATTGAAATGTCTATTTATCTATGCATTTTTTTTAATACGTATCAAGCATGATACAAAATCCGTTTTATAATATAAGTTTCTTGGTAGTTTGAGACATAAATGTTAAATATTTATAAATACTTTACTATACAACATAAATAAAAAATAAACATATTGTTATCATTTTATTATGTATTTGTATTTGTATTTGTGTTATATTTTATTTGTATTGTATATCTATCTTTTAAATTTTTCACAAAAAAACTATATAATTATCACATATGACTATCAACTAAACTGTATAATCAACACTAATATTTATTAAAAAATTAAAACTTAAAAAACCCGAAAACTTGTTTAATATCTCTTAACAAATATTTAAACATAATCTGTCTACAAAAGCAACATAAACAACCATCATAACAATTTCTAGCAAAATAAATATAACAAATCTTGCAAATACTATAAATTACAAACAATTTATCTTTGAAATAATGTGGCAAGAATATTATTAGTAGTTGTTCGGATTTTAATACAATTATCTGGAAATTTAAAATGGTAAAACAATCTCTTTTCTTACTTTTTAGTGTTAGTCACGTCCAATCTGACTTGTTCATATACCGAAGAAAAACAATCAAATACCAAAAATTAATTCTGGATTCAAATATTTTTATTATTATTATTATTTTTATATAAAAATGAATATTTTAAATATATTTCTCTAAAAGATAACTTACTTAAAACATAGAATTAAAAAAAACCTTAAATGCATTATTATGTAATAAATCATAAAGATATATCGAAGTTAATGACCAAATGGTAAATAAGTAATTATAATTCAACTTAATTATAATTTCTATGTGTTTGAATTGAATAAGGGTAAATAAGTAATTTCGATTACTTAAATTTTAAGAGATTAAAAGTATGAAGAGATTCTTTATAATATAGTTAAGATAATTAATATACTGCAGAAAGTGTATAGATTAGTTAAGTACATCGCTCTTATAGTCAGGTTGATAGAAGTAGTTTGTATAATCGTATTTTCACATAATGTTACATATTCAAACAAAAATAGTTATCAATCAGATATGCTTGTTACCATGATCATAACAACCGTATCGTTTTCATAAAGTGAATAATCAATAATAGGGTTGCTCTGTTAAGGCTTCGTGATTATAAAATTTAACTACTCTTCCCTTTGTAATTTTTACCCCGCTGTGTTAATTAATTTGATTAAAGCGATACTTATAATGGATATAGTTGCTATTATTATTATTATTATTATTGATATTTTTGATTAAATATGTAATAAAAAAAATATCTAAAACCATTTACCTTTTATTTTTTTTTCCTAGAAACCAAGAATTATATTATGTGGCATTTGTGAAGTATAAATAGTCGGTGAAGTAGAAGGAGAAAGGACATCATATGCATTAAAACAGCAAGAAGCAAATTAAACTCTTCTATGCTCCATTTCTTCTTCTAGATCAATTTCTTCTAGATCAATGTCATCGCCGTCTTTGAATGAAAATGAGGCCGGAAAAACTCATTACCACCGGTGTCCCCCACAAAAAAAGCTTACCCAACGAAAGCCTGGTGGTTGGAAGTCCATGCCATATGTTTTAGGTATGCATATTCTTACTTTTACCTTAACTACATGATCATTTAGTGGCATATGTTAGTTTTATAGATACAGGAGTCAGGAATGTTTCAATTGAAGGCATCCATCCTTAAACTCTTTTTTTCCCCGAAATTTATACATTAGATTTTATTCTGATGCCTGGTCATAATTAGTATTAGTTTTACAGTATATGCAACTTATTTTATGTGCAACATTTAAGTTTCTTTAAAATGCTGATTAATTTTCTGTATAACTTTTTTTTTTTGGGTAGGAAATGAATCCTTTGAGAGATTGGCATCAATCGGACTGATAGCTAACTTCAACGTGTTTCTAATGACGGTATTTCACATGAGCCCGGTATCATCGTCAAACCTAATCAACATTTGGTCTGGAGTTACCAATTTCGCCCCCCTCATTGGTGCCTTCATCTCCGATGCCTATTTTGGCAAGTTTCGCGTCATCGCTTTCTCCTCCTTCGCTACTCTTCTGGTAATTTTTCACCCACTTAAATTTTTGTGCATCAAGAGTGACATTGTCTTTTGGCAACCAATATTATATAGGTATACTAGAAACAAAACAAACCAAATTTGTCATTATTAATTTTCAATTCTGTTTATACTAAGATTTTGGGTTTTGAGTTAAACATAAATTTTGTTTTTAATTAAATATTTAAAGTATTTATTTAATATATACTCCGTATATATAACTATGATTTTGTAAAATAGAAGTAATTAACCCCAATAATGTGCAAATTAATAATTTTTTTTAACAGTAAATGATTAGATAAACAAAAAGTATACATGATATCATGCGTAACACCATAAAAGATTATTACATTCTGAAAAAAGAAGAGTAAAATAAAGGAAAAGTTTGGTTTGGACATTCACTAATGATAGAGCAATCATTGCACAATATATGATCATCATTTATCAGGATGATATATCTAAAATTACTTTGATATGATTTATATCTTAAATCACAATTTATGTACTGTTTATTAATGTTTTTAACTAAAAAAAGTTATATATATTTGTAATTTGTAATGAAACGAGGATTAACATGCATTTTGTTTGTAAGAAAATCCTCGTTTAGATCGTTTATAAAATAAATAAATAAAAGAAATTTATTGTTTATATTTGTACTAGTTGATTCTATTTATCAAGTACAACCATTTGATTTGTACTGAAAAAAATATTTGTTCACGACTGGTCATCTAATTTAACTACATGTTTTCATAAACGACTTCCTTTTTTCGCTAATGGTCGCATACTCTTAACTTGATCCCAAACCATCTACAAAAATGCACGTTTCATTTCAAAGTAACTTAAACATTTCAAATATAATCCTTAGTTCAAAAAATTAAATGTAATATAATGGAGTATCAAAAATAGTGTATAAACGTTTTTGGCAAATTCGGACTACGAGCGACATTAGTAGATAAAAAAAAACACCAACTATAATATTGTTTGGTTAAGTTACATATTTTTTTCTAAAGTTATGGACTCGATAAACTCGCGTATTTTTCTTGTGTACCAACATTTTTTTTTTGGCAGAGTACCATTTAATAAATTTATCATTTTGATTAAGTTTTTTTATATTATTATTTGTTAACAATTCTATCAAATAATTAAAAGAAAACAAAACATTTAATAATTGGTAAATGGGTAAAAATATGATTATAAGTTATCCTCATAGTTCTATTTATCGTAAACCGAGTATTTTTATTTAACAAATAATTATTATAGAATATTTACTCAACCTTTTTTATTTACATTTAGAACCGATTCATATTTATTTTAGAAAAATACATGTTCTATGATTTTTAGTTACAATCATTTGTCTAAAGTAATAATAATAATAACTATAATATAGTAATAATAGTAGTAAATACTTTGTTACAATCATATAACTCAAAAAGAAAGAAATATTAATATAGACTTACATAAAAAAAACACTAAAAAAAAGAAAATGGTGATAATAGAAATAGAATTAAGACCTCAAGTACCCCCAACACTTAGCCATTTACTTTGTTAATTGATAATACGTAGTAAGTAGTAATTCTAATCTTGGATGGACTATCAATTGTTTATACAGGGATTGGTGACCATGACCTTAATAGTGGCACTGCCAGAATTACATCCACCACCATGCTCGAGTCAACAGGCCATACTTAACCAATGTCAAGGTCCAACCAATATGCAGTTCGGCATCTTGGCCTTAGCGCTTGGAATCTTATCCATTGGCTCGGGTGGGATAAGACCTTGTAGTCTACCCTTCGGGGTGGACCAATTTGACCCAACAACCGATGAAGGTCGGAAAGACATTAATAGCTTCTTCAATTGGTACTACACTACCTTCACTATTATCCTGCTCATTGCCTTGACCCTTATTGTCTACATTCAAGATTCAGTAAGTTGGGTATGGGGTTTTGGTATCCCAACCGCACTCATGGCCTGCTCTATCGTGCTGTTCTTTGCGGGTACTAAAATGTACATTTATGTCAAACCTGAGGGAAGTGTTTTCTCTGGGGTCGCACACACTCTTGTTGCAGCTTTCAGGAAACGAAAACTTAAAGGTGAAAATTTAGTTACTAGAGAAAAGCTTTATGATCCGTCTACTAAAGGAACATATGAAATCACAAAGCTGCCTCTAACCGATCAGTTTAGGTAATTGATTTATATTCAAATATGTGCATACAATATAAGTATATTTTCTAAAATTATTAACCTTTAATATTAACAATCTAGGTGTTTGAACAAAGCGGCTATTATATTGGATGGTGAAATTAACCATGACGGGTCTCGTGTAAGTTCTTGGAACTTATCAAGCATACAACAAATCGAGGAAGTTAAATGTTTATTAAAAGTTATTCCAGTAGTAGCTTCCGGTATTATTTGTTTCACGGCGATACTCCAACAAGGGACTTTCACAGTGGCACAAGCTCTAAAAATGAACCGTCATATGGGCCCAAATTTTCAAATACCAGCAGGCTCAATCGGTGTCATATCCATGATCACCATCGGGATATGGCTCCCTATCTATGATAGGATCCTTGTCCCATCTCTTCGAAAAATCACAAAAATCGAGAGTGGGATCACACTTCTCCAACGTATTGGACTCGGTATTGTGTTTTCCATCTTGTCAATGATTGTTGCCGGATTAGTTGAGAAAATGAGACGTGATTCTGAAAATTACCACAACCCATCCGATGGGATTGCACCATTGTCAGTCATGTGGCTCGCACCACAACTAATATTAATGGCGTTTGCCGAGGCATTCAATATTCTTGGCCAATTAGAATTCTACTATAAGGAGTTCCCCGATAACATGAAAAGTTTAGCTAATGCGATGTTCTTTGTGACGGCCGGTGGGGCCAATTATCTAAGCAGTGCTTTAGTTTCGACGGTTCATAAGGTAACGGGAAAGAATGGAAGACCCGATTGGTTAACCGCTGATATCAACGCAGGCAGAGTTGAGTACTTTTATTACTTGCTCGCTGGACTGGGGGTGTTGAATTTAATCTATTATCTTCTAGTCGCTTCTCGATATGAATACAAGAAAAATATCCAAGATATCGAAGAAGAATCCCAATTCGACTTAGAGTTAACTGATATAAAGTTTTGAAACCATTTTGTAATAGAGCTACAAGAGTATATAAGTAGTAGTAAACTGTTAAGAATGGAATAGTAGTTCAATAAAACGAGCCTCGACTTTTGCATGTAACAAGGAATTATGAAAAGCTTATGTTTGTATATAACTATCTCAAACATAAATTAGTTGTACATCGTGTTGTTTGTCTTGCAGAGCCTGGTACCGTGATTCGAAAGACCGGTTAATGTCCATTTTAATCACATTTCGACCATTGTAATGGTTTATAAAATTGATAAAATTATAATAGAACAGTCACGTTATAGCTCTCATGGGCAATCGAACAAGTGTAGGTTAAATGTTAAGTCGTGAATGGTATAATTCACCTCGTGGTTCTTCTGTTTTCGTGAAGCCTATGCGATAACTTTATCCATTTGCATCAACACGCATCCTAGTTCTAGATGTGGGACGTAACGATAAACTACACAGTCATCGGTTCCATCTCGAAATGATAGTATAGGTGCGCTACATAATTTATGCATCAACGTCTCAAATGTTGTAAATCATGTACGACCTTCAATTCAAACTTCTTGACCTTCTGAGTTAATTCTGTCAAAGACTTTGCTATCTTGAAAAGGTTCTCAATCAACCTTCGGTGATAGCCAACGAGACCTAAGAATTGTCTGATCTTAGAAGGATTTTTCGGTTTTGTCCATTCATGAACAACTTAAATGTAATCTTAGCAAGATCAACATGTATTCCTTTATTAGCTATGTTGCACGGGAACGCGAAACGGAAACGATACGGGAACGGGAAACGGGAAAAATCAAAAAATCCCGATACGGGAACGGTATAGAAACGGCAATTAAAAACTATAAAAAAAATAAAAATATACTAAAGAAAATACAAAATAGATTCATGTAAATTGTCAACTTCAAAAATACTTCATCTTCTAAATGTAACTAATTGTCAATAATTAACTCATTTTACGTCTGTTAGGTTTCTAGGCCTTAGGAATACATAAGCCCATTCAAACCCTAAAGTAACTGCATGAAAACTTCAAAAAACTTCGAAACGGTCAACGAAACTGCATCGAAACGGTCAAGGAAACGTTTCAAAAAAGCCGAAACGTTTCGGCCGCGTTTCGGAACGGGCACGACACCCTTCTGGGCGTTTCGGTAAATCAATCACATTACCTAGAAATTGAACCAAGATCCAAGAGTCACACTTGGAGATTGTCGTTTTTAGTAAAAAGTGCTTATCTTTTCTCACATGGAGGAAACGATGGATTGGTGGTGGATGCCATGTTGGCTAGTGATACTTGGAAAAATTTCTAAGGGAAGTAATACATTGTACATGACTTAGTTTTGTAATATTAAAATATGGAAATTCATAACGCAATATTTGAGAGAAACAAATTGATAAATTTATTTAATAAATAGACATGGTATAAACGAAACGGTATAAGATTTGACAACATATTTTATCTTGTCGTACGATGATTCTTTTTATGGGCAATGTTCTCTTTTTATTTTCTGTTTGTTATAATTGTATTATATTCTTTACAGTTTTCTACCCATACGAATTTAAAAGTGAATCTAAAAAACACGTACATATAAATGAAACGTCAAATATTTGACATCACAACTTATATTATCCTACATTATTAACGGTACACAAATATTTAATATATTTATTCGTGTATACATAACAAAAAAAAACTAGTGTAACTTAAAAGAAGAAAAGAAAAATACTTCTTGTTATGCTAGTTAAGTTTGTCTTTGAAAAATCGTTGAGAACTTTTAGTTCTTGGAAAAAATAAACAAGAACAAAAAGTTAACTAACTCTTGGTTATTTTTATAACTCTCTTCTAGAAGTAATATATTAGATAAAAAAACTCTTTATACAATCTTATGTTTTCACGTTTCTAAAATGTGTGAAAGTTGTTAATTAGAAAATGAATGTTTAAAATCTTAACATGTATAAGGGAGAAGAAAATTAGAAAATAATAACAATTTTATACTTATAATCGCTGAAACAAAATATTCACAGTTATAAACGTGAACAAATATTAAATTTATCCACAATTATGAATGTTGATGTTAATTTGTGATGGCCAATTTATTCACGTTCCCTCTTAAGTGAAGAGAATTGGCGTGACAACCCACTTTATAATGTAAACAAGTTTTATAAGTCTATATACTTATAATGCTAACTTCTTTACTACATTAATAAGTGTGGAAATTGTTACAGCTAATTAAACTTCTTCGCACTAAAAATATAAAAATACGCATAATTTTAGGTATGAATAAATTGGCAATTTTGTTAAAAATATATGGGAATAACGTGACAATTTTATTAAAAGAAAATGTAAATAAATGGTATTTTTATTGTAATAGAATTTGATTTATACTTAACATCGGAATGATTTTCATCATTCTAATGAGAAATGATGAGTCTAAAATATAAGTCTAAACACAAGAATAATTTATACAACAAACACCTTATGAATTTTACTAACCAATATTTTTTAAATAACCCAATCATAACTTTTAGTTCAATCATTATCTTTGTTTAATTGGACTTATTTATCTTTTTTCATTATCAAATTATATTCTTGTCGTATCATGAGAATACTAAATTCTTACTAATATATAAATTACTTTACTTTTTTACTTAAATAATAATATTATTATGTTTAATCGAGAGAAAGTAATTATAGAAAAAAAGTGGATTTAATAATAAGCTTCAAATATTAAATTAATCACACTCCACACTCTTATTTATAAGAGTACGAGGGATCTACAAACATTTCATAGATATTACAATTATGCCCCTTATAAAAAATAAAAATACAATGTTATAAATATTTTATTCCTAACAATTTCTCCTTATTTGTAGTTGTTCAAAATATGAAGTCTTTGTCTTGTAGCATCTTCCTTGTTGTTATCTGGAACGCGTAGATGCTTGATTTGATCTTCAACCGCAACTTTGAATTTCATCATAATAGCTTGTTGTAGTCTTTGATACTTTTGTATTTAAAGATAAGTTGCTTGAAGAATCATTTTTTTTTTTTTTTTGAAAGCTTGACCTTGATGTTGTGTTGACTATGTCATTGATGAAGTATTTCTGAAGGTCTTGCTCTTTGAAGAAGTCTTAATAACTTAGTCACCAAAAGATCTTTTTTGGCGAACCTTGAATGATAGTCTTAACGATCTCCTCCTTTATCTCCGTGATCTTCAAATTCAACTTTAGATTTCATCAGAGTAGCGTTTGAATCTTTGTATCGCGGAAAACACACTTTGAAAAGTTGACTTGAAGAATCTTTCATTTCAAACGGAAGTTGAATGTATATTTGTAGTCTTTGATTTCTTGATTCAGATGTAGGCAAATATTCAATTCCTTTGACCGTTTAAACCATAAAGTGGAACGCTCCCCCTTAAATGAGTAGTTTCACTTTATCTTTCAACTTGCAGAAGCTTGATTAGATTTCTTTGTTTGAAGCTTCTTTTTGATTGTATAATCATTTCCAAATTCTTTTAAGTTTTAATCTTTCATTTAGCTCCCCCTCTACACATACTTGTAATTAACTATCCAAAAGTTGATGTGTTACTTCGTTGTAGCTTGATGATTAATAATCTTCTTTACTTGCATGTTTGTTATGTTGTCCCCTCTATTTGTTCTTGAAAGTTTGAAGCTTATTCATTCGAACTCTTCATGAAGTTTGTACATTGAAACTTTGAATCTTTCCAAACCATTCAACTTGACCCGATGCATCTTCATCATCCATTCTTGTTTATCTTTCACATATATACACCGTAATGCATCTATCTTTTCTTTATTCAAAGAAATTCTCCATTATGCGCATTGCCTTATTAACAATCCTTTCTACAAACTTTCCTTTATGTGCACCGTGTTATCTTTCACAATTACCGATTCTTGTTGAACAAATTCTCCATTGTGTGTACTCATCTTTTCTTTCACTAATTCTCATTCTTTAATTCTTTTCAGAATTCCCCATTCTTTGCATTTTTTGCGTTTTTCTTTCCATTAGTACACGTTCCTTCATACGCTCCATAATTACACGTTCTTCCCCAATCTTTTCTTTTGTACATTCCAATAGATTCTTTTATTATACGTTCTTCCCATTTCTTCATTGTTACACGTTTTCCCCCCTCATGATGATTATGACTCGTTGTGATCACCATGTGAACGTGTATTACGTCGTGTCAAAACGATACATACTCCCCTAAATATCGGAATTTGAGAAAAGTAACCTATGCATGACAAAATGTTTTTGATTATGGGAAGTCTTTTTCGAAAATACATTTGATGTTTCAAGAAAGAATATTGAATTTTTGAAAGATTCATTTGAAGATTTAGAAGGTAGTTCAAAAAATAATTTTATGAACTCTCTCTTAAAGTTAGATTCTCCATGTTCGATCAAACAGTGTTTTGAAAAACTGTTGAAATAAGAAAAACCGCTACTAAATCCTCTCTAAAAGATGAAATTATTAAATCATATTTTTTTCCGATTGAATCTAGTTCTAGTCGAGTTAATCAAATTTTCTAGTTAACGATTTTGAAAACATTTGTCATTTTGAAATCACTTGTTAGTTACGAAAAAACAATCAAACACAAATCTAATACTTTGATTGTGTTACTCGAGATTGAAAATCAGCTACTCTTCACATCCATCATATTAAGTTTGTAATTAGAAATATAAATTCGTACTTTTCCGGTTTTAAAACGGGTTTCAATTTGAAATAATTGAAATGTCACACCCCGCCAGTGGCGGAAACGCAGGGTGTGGCCGATTGGCAATCATCACAACACAACAAAAAAATAGAGAAATACTAAATGCTCGAATTAAACGAAAAGGGTTGTGACATTGCCATTCAACAAGATAAATATCCTTGTCTCATGTACACGTCATACCCTACAACAGAAATATTCAACAGAAGCGTAAATGATAAATAAGTATTTCAAATGAAATGACATAGCCATGCAAGCCCAAAGATGAATTCTAATCTCAACATGACAATAGCAGAAGACTAATGCAATGCAAACTAATTCTTCTAAAGTCCAACTCGGTCTCAGTCCTAAGCCTGCTCATTACCTGAAAACAATGCTCAAAATGTCAACACAAAGGTTGAGCGAGTTCACTGAGTAGTTTAAGTAAACGGTTTAAATAATTTCCGAAAATAGTAAGTTTCTATAATTAGAAGTTTCTAATTATAGTAAGTTTTCATATATAAAAGGTTTCCAAAAATAGAAAGTTTCTAAACATGGAAAGTTCAGTTTAAAGCAAGTAATCTCAAAACGATAGTAGCAGCTCAAACAGTGTAACTAATGCATAAGTAAGTAAAATAGTAGCACACATCAGTAAGTCCCTATACTGATCGTCAGTAATTACCTTAACTGACAAGAAGTGGTATTGGTAGTTACCTTAACCGATAGAATGTAGTCGTCAGTAGTTACCTTAACTGACTGTATGTCTTACGGGGTCGGTGGGGAACGGTCCACACAGTAAGACTAAGCAAGATGCGACCATGTAGCCCTTTGGCACCATGGTCTGACGTCACTAGTAAGTACCTATACTAGTATGAATGAATGTAGGTTATATGGGGGGGGGGGGGGGGGGGGGGGGTGTCACTACAACGTAGTCACAGTATAGCAATCGTCTCATTTCAAACAGTTTTTAAATGCATTAGGTTTTTGTTACACTTTAGTAGTTGAATTGTTTATCAAAACATTTCATAATGAAAAGCATTTTAAGTAAGCTTTGTCTTCCCCCAATTTTAGACAAATAAGTGAAAACAGTAACAACATAGGGGCAATGAACTCACCTCGATAGCAAAGTAATATCAATAGTATTGCAACGTGTATGCTAAGCTAGGTCACAAGTATAGTCACGTCTAAATATCGAGCTCCCCTAAAAGTACAACGAACGAATCATGAAAACTAATTCAACAAGTGTTTCTAATACCGTTAAGAGTATATGAAAGGACAATTAGGTTATCCGGTCACGTCAAGTAAAGACTCGAGAGTCGACGTTGAAACTTTAGACGATAGTTAAAATTCAGATTGTACCCCCTTGTCACTAAAACTGAAATAACGGGAGTTTGGAAAAGATTTAGACAACGATTCTGACTC
This sequence comes from Senecio squalidus, assembly GCA_910822075.1. Lineage (NCBI taxonomy): Eukaryota > Viridiplantae > Streptophyta > Magnoliopsida > Asterales > Asteraceae > Senecio > Senecio squalidus. The sequence goes on from CAJVGC010000432.1 coordinate 35,646,115, forward strand.
GTACGGAAATTAGACTCAGAGAGCTACGTCGTGGACTCCGGATTCAGTTAAATTGAGTTAATTAAAACTAAGATATGACCAAAACAAAACAGACTTTATAATCTGTCCAAAACCGTAACGTTGTAGTTTTAAATCTATACAACGTTTTGAAGTACTATAAACGACCACCACTTAACCAACACTTATTTATATAGCAAAGACCTGTTTAATAGATGTAATTATTCCCTTTAAGTTTAGATCAAAGTTCGTTAAATGATTATTCAAAATAGATTACTAAACTTAATAATGACGTCACAAAAATCTCAGATTTGACCAACGTTCACTAATTTACATTTTAAGAGAGTTTCACAAACAATTAGACAACGAGACTAATTTTCCCAGAAAATAGACTCCGAGACCTATAACCTTGGGTTAGATTTCAGTTCCAAATTCAAAATGGTTAAGTAGTTATAACCTTTTAAAAACATGTAAAAACAGCAGCTAAAAACCAAATACTCAGCTGTACCAACGTCTACTAAAATTCAGTTTGCGGGAGATTGAAAAATAATTAAACGATATATCTTATATTTACGGAAAATAGATTCAGAGGGCTACGATATATGTTTAGATTACAAATTCCAGTTCTGAGTTTTGTGAAAGTTATTAACGAAGAAAGACAAGTAAACTTTTAATTAACCAAGCTTTTTACGATATAACAATTAGTTAACGAATTAAGGTTTTTCCGTGATGATTTGATTAACGATCCTGGAAGTGGTTTTTCATACTTAATTTAAGATAACACTCAGTAGACATCCTATAATAATCATTTTTGAAGTTCATTATGTGTTTACACACTATACGACTCGGAAAGGATCACTCGTGAAAGTTGGAATTTTGAGAAAAATATTTCTGCACAGACTCACGTTTGAAAATCTGTAATCTGACTAACCTAGTCTTGGAACCAGAAGCCGAAACTTACATATTTGAAAACTAGACTCGAAGTACTACATTTTAGTCTCAAAAATCATCGAAAAACATTTAGTTATGATCAAGTTATGAGCTCGACAAGTTGAACCAATAAATCTGATAAAAACTCAGCACAGACGACCTGTTCGTATTTTAACAATTTGACCAGCTTAAACGTTGAACTAGACGTTGAGACCAAAGCGGACGGAAAGATAACTCAAAATCCTACAGTTTAGAATCTGATATCAACACAAAAAAAGTTTTTTAAGACCCAGTTATGTTTCCTTGAACACACACCAAATTTTGAACAGCAAACCAGAAATATTGTAACGACTATTTCGATATGAAAAACGTTTGTACGTATCATCCTTCCAACAAAATCTTACCCTTTAAACTCTATGAAAATAAAAATCCTTCAACACTGGGAAAAACACAATTTACAATCCTTTTTAAAACTATAATCAAACCATTTAATTTTTAATAACATAACTCTACATGAAATCATAAAACGAAGAGATAGAAACTATCACAACATTAATTGTTGTTCGACTCCGCAATCCACATACATATATTCAAATTTCTAGACCCCAAATAAGGATGTTAAATCAATAATCAAAGATTAGGATTAGGGTTTTACCAAAAAGGATTCTCGAGAAGCTTGTATGTGTGTGTGAGAACTAGAACACGAGAAAGACGATGATCGAGAGAAGACCACTACACACTACCTTCTTTCTTTTTCTTTTTTTCTTTTTTTTTTTTGCTGCTGATGTCGGCTGGTAAAAAAAAACAAAGGGGAAAGTGAATATAGTTGATCGATGGTTTAGAGGGGACAGGGAATTGGATTCGGATATTTTAGGATTAATAGGTTTGGACTTAACACTATTAGCACCTCCAATTTTCAATAGTTAACCTTACACCCAAAAGCGGGACACACAAAATAAACAATACTCGGGACTATGACTAATGTAAATTTACGTGTTAGTATTGAACAGGGACACTCTTAATTAAATCTAATAAATTTTACGTAGGAACGTGAGACGATAGTATAAAACACGAAATTAATCGTTAAGTCATCTAGGAGCTCGTCTAGAGGGTACTAACTACTGTGCACCTTAAGCTAAAAGAAGCAACACATATAGAGTATACACACACATCAGTAGTTACCTTAACTGACTGTATGTCTTACGGGGTCGGTGGGGAACGGTCCACACAGTAAGACTAAGCAAGATGCGACCATGTTGCCCTTTGGCACCATGGTCTGTCGTCACTAGTAAGTACCTATACTAGTATGAATGAATGTAGGTTATATGGGGGGGTGTCACTACAACGTAGTCACAGTATATCAATCGTCTCATTTCAAACAGTTTTTAAATGCATTAGGTTTTTGTTACACTTTAGTAGTTGAATTGTTTATCAAAACATATCATAATGAAAAGCATTTTAAGTAAGCTTTGTCTTCCCCCAATTTTACACAAATAAGTGAAAACAGTAACAACATAGGGGCAATGAACTCACCTCGATAGCAAAGTAATATCAATAGTACTGCAACGTGTATGCTAAGCTAGGTCACAAGTATAGTCCCGTCTAAATATCGAGCTCCCCTAAAAGTACAACGAACGAATCATGAAAACTAATTCAACAAGTGTTTCTAATACCGTTAAGAGTATATGAAAGGACAATTAGGTTATCCGGTCACGTCAAGTAAAGACTCGAGAGTCGACGTTGAAACTATAGACGATAGTTAAAATTCAGATTGTACCCCCTTGCCACTAAAACTGAAATAACGGGAGTTTGGAAAAGAGTTAGACAACGATTCTGACTCTACCGAAATTAGACTCAGAGAGCTACGTCGTGGACTCCGGATTCAGTTAAATTGAGTTAATTCAAACTAAGATATGACCAAAACAAAACAGACTTTATAATCTGTCCAAAACCGTAACGTTGTAGTTTTAAATCTATACAACGTTTTGAAGTACTATAAACGACCACCAATTAACCAACACTTATTTATATAGCAAAGAACTGTTTAATAGATGTAATTATTCCCTTTAAGTTTAGATCAAAGTTCGTTAAATGATTATTCAAAATAGATTACTAAACTTAATAATGACGTCACAAAAATCCCAGATTTGACCAACGTTCACTAATTTACATTTTAAGAGAGTTTCACAAACAATTAGACAACGAGACTAATTTTCCCAGAAAATAGACTCCGAGACCTATAACCTTGGGTTAGATTTCAGTTCCAAATTCAAAATGGTTAAGTAGTTATAACTTTTTAAAAACAGGTAAAAACAGCAGCTAAAAACCAAATACTCAGCTGTACCAACGTGTACTAAAATTCAGTTTGCGGGAGATTGAAAAATAATTAAACGATATATCTTATATTTACAGAAAATAGATTCAGAGGGCTACGATATATGTTTAGATTACAAATTCCAGTTCTGAGTTGTGTGAAAGTTATTAACGAAGAAAGACAAGTAAACTTTCAATTCAGCAAGCTTTTTTTTACGACATAACAATTAGTTAACGAATTAAGGTTTTTCCGTGATGATTTGATTAACGATCCTGGAAGTGGTTTTTCATACTTAATTTAAGATAACACTCAGTAGACATCCTATAATAATCATTATTGAAGTTCATTATGTGTTTACACACTATACGACTCGGAAAGGATCACTCGTGAAAGTTGGAATTTTGAGAAAAATATTTCTGCACAGACCCACGTTTGAAAATCTGTAATCTGACTAACCTAGTCTGGGAACCAGAAGACGAAACTTACATATTTGAAAACTAGACTCGAAGTACTACATTTTAGGCTCAAAATTCATCGAAAAACATTTAGTTATGATCAAGTTATGAGCTCGACAAGTTGAACCAATAAATCTGATAAAAACAGACGACCTGTTCGTATTTTAACAATTTGACCAGCTTAAACGTTGAACTAGACGTTGGGACCACAGCGGAAAGAAAGATAACTCAAAATCCTACAGTTTAGAATCTGATATCAACACAAAAAACGTTTTTAAGACCCAGTTATGTTTCCTTGAACACACACCAAATTTTGAACAGCAAACCAGAAATATTGTAACGACTATTTCGATATGAAAAACGTTTGTACGAAACATCCTTCCAACAAAATCTTACCCTTTAAACTCTATGAAAATAAAAATCCTTCAACACTGGGAAAAACACAATTTACAATCCTTTTTAAAACTATAATCAAACCATTTAATTTTTAATAACATAACTCTACATGAAATCATAAAACGAAGAGATAGAAACTATCACAACATTAATTGTTGTTCGACTCCGCAATCCACATACATATATTCAAATTTCTAGACCCCAAATAAGGATGTTAAATCAATAATCAAAGATTAGGATTAGGGTTTTACCAAAAAGGATTCTCGAGAAGCTTGTATGTGTGTGTGAGAACTAGGACACGAGAAAGACGATGATCGAGAGAAGACCACTACACACTACCTTCTTTCTTTTTCTTTTTTTCTTTTTTTTTTGCTGCTGATGTCGGCTGGTAAAAAAAAACAAAGGGGAAAGTGAATATAGTTGATCGATGGTTTAGAGGGGACAGGGAATTGGATTCGGATATTTTAGGATTAATAGGTTTGGACTTAACACTATTAGCACCTCCAATTTTCAATAGTTAACCTTACACCCAAAAGCGGGACACACAAAATAAACAATACTCGGGACTATGACTAATGTAAATTTACGTGTTAGTATTGAACAGGGACACTCTTAATTAAATCTAATAAATTTTACGTAGGAACGTGAGACGATAGTATAAAACACGAAATTAATCGTTAAGTCATCTAGGAGCTCGTCTAGAGGGTACTAACTACTGTGCACCTTAAGCTAAAAGAAGCAACACATATAGAGTATACACACACATACAATAGTAATATCTCATATAAGTACAGTAGTAAACAAGTTTATAAGAAAAGTTTTTAATTTTCAGTAAATTTCGGTAATGAGCTACAGGCATACAAGCTAACTACGGACAGAGAAGTGACGGTTGTCACAGTATCCCCCACTTAAAAGAATTTTGTCCCGAAATTCAAGTGGTATAACTGCTGACAGAAGTATCTCAGATGAGGAGGGTTTCGAACATCGTTTCTTCAAGATTCGTTTATGTAATGTGTCATGAAACAGACACTGATTAGAATACTTTAAGTTTCCGCCCGATACTGGAACTGATACGCGTTGAGACATATTTATAATTACGTCTAATTATAAACACATCTTTACATGTATGTTCACATTACCATAACAGGTCATGGATAGTTGTGTAAGCTCTTTAGGTCAATCGTTTAACAATGCATGAAGTTTAGTACAACAGGGAGTAAGCAATCATGTAGATACTTGATAAACAATAAGTTCTCCATTATGTTGGCCAGACATAACTTAGAACTCATCATTAAGTATGATTGACAGTTTTTGATACGTAACACATAATTGTTGAAACACATTCAACAATAGGAGTTACGGGTCACGGTTAACGAATCAAAATTTTTAGGTCATTCAAGAATCACCAGATAATCGATAAGAAGGTGAATTAAAATCACAATTAACACGAACAAGAGTTTGGGCACCCAAAGCTACGCGAATTCTCACGAACCAATACTGAAGTTGAAAAGTTATGTCAGAGCGCGTATAACAATAAGTTTCCTCTTATGTTGATCAGCCACAAAAGAAATCCTATCATTACTTGCGAGTGATCACCACTTAAAGTATAACATCGAATTACAAAACACGATCAACAAGCTGAGAATAAAGAAAGACGAAGTCAACAGAACGACTTGTGGACAACCAAAGAGTTGATAAATAGTTAAATTGAATACCAATAAATGGTAAAGAAAACTTGCGTCAGAAAATATCTCAAATCCGCATCACGAACAAAAGTAATAAGAGTAGATTCGTTAAGAATCTTGCACCCAACGAGTTTCATTAGTATGATTGTTGTGTAGCGCGTAAATCGAATCAATTCAACAAGATCCGAATCAGCGTTTGGTGTCATTGTATGATTTCAGTAACATAACTGAGTGTACTAACAGAAAAGTTTAGATGTTGGATGCGCCTACACGGTATCGTGGTCCAAAAGGATTCAAGTGACTAATATCAAGAGTAAATATCGTTCAAAGTATAATTTACATCCAACAAATCTCCAATTTGCATCGAGATGGACATGAAAAGTTGCTAAAATAGCGAAGTTAGGATGATGCAATGAATCAGCAATCTAACGTACGATATGCTTACAATTAATTTAGAGATGGTCAAAAGTATAACGAACTGAACAACAGTGATCACAACTTTCAATAACAGGAAGAAGGTCGCATGGGTATCAATGTGGTACGGGTTACTGAATTTTATCTCATCAAGAGTACTCTCCTCATGGTTACGTATAGGAATATAATACCACTAAGCTTTGCGAATCATATGCGAGAAAGTAATAGACATCAGAGGTTTCAACCTTCTGCCTCGAGCCGCGTCTAAGGTCACGTCTAGGTTTCGAGAAGAACATCGACGATAAAGAGTTCAAAGATAGAGTTTAACTCGACAAAACTAGTTGCAGTATAAAGCTTATGGAAGTTGATGATACATCCATTGAGAGATATGCTTAAAGCATACGGAATCGGATATAACGAAGTCTGGGAAATCAAAATCTTCCCTTACCGGATTATCAGTCACCCGAAAGAAAGTGTCAAAAATTATAAGCAGATTAAGACCAGATAAATATAAATCAAAGTAAAATCTACATGACGAAGGCGTCGTCTTAGAGAACATCCGTTTCGATTTATAAAATAAAGAAAAGAGTTATCTGGTTCATATAATCGATGGATACTAAAATCAAATGGTTCACAAGACAAGATGGCTTTTGATAGCACTGACTTACTATGAAGGTACTCAACCAGTACAACGGTAGTAGTATGTAGAAAACCTCACATGGTTCTAGAGTATTGTTTATCAAATGATAGGTAACAATTCAAAACTAGATAGTTTATCAATTTGGGGAGACGAATACATCATGAGTTAACCTCCAAGAGAGAATGATACGTTCGCATTATCGGGAACTAGTTTCGGTTTGAGTGAGTTTCACAAATAAAAGTAATTATGATGAGAAACGTAAGAATTTTAATTGGAGAGAACACGTCGTAAAGGCTTCATATATATACTCCATCCATAGCTTTGAGAGAACACGATTTCAGGTGAGCTAGTTTCGACCAACTCGAGATTAAACAACAGAGTTTGAGTGGTGCTCTAGAATAACGTTTTGGCAACGATTTGATTTGGGCAGATTAGTATAAATTCATTATAAAATCGTGAAAAATGTTTAGGGGTCTGATACCCAAGAGACAGCTAGATTTCGACATTCTGAACAACTTTGCAGAAGAAACCAAATCTTGAAAACGAACAGAGATAGGAGAAAATTGACGCTTTCTGCTGAGACTGAAATATGCTACCGAACCTAATGTTTATCTCCAAGTTTCAATACGAGAATCCTTTCAAAAGAATATGGCGAGAATTAATGTTTCCCTTCGAGTTTTAAAATAATGAAGCAATCGATAGATACAAATTTCTTGGAATTCGGTTTTAGACAATCTCTTGATGTAGAATCGAGCATCAAATTTTTTTTTTTTTTTTAATAATATATGAATGAATGAAAAGATTTCAAAAAATGTTATGATGAAGATAAACGAAAGATAATATTTTCGTCGAAGATAAAGTAAGCGATTCTTCAAATACATCTCCAAAGCTTATACGAAAGTCCTTCCACAAGAGCGTCACGTACGGTAGGATAGAAATTTGGAAGCAGGAAGATTGATAAATCGAAATGAATTACACCATGAATTTCGTGTGATTAGCGGAATCACGATGGAAATGATTCTAGTATGGCAGGTAGATGAGGGATCTAAAGAAAAGACGTCGTCTCAATTAGACATTTGCTCCTTAAGTTCATATCACAATGGTAACATTTAATGATTATTGAAGTGGGAGTATAAGAGTTTAACCAAAATTTGATTTTAAATAAGAGATGAGAAGATAAAGAAATGAAGAGTGAATAAGATAAAAACTCCTTCGGCGTCGTAAAGCGGTCGTAGGTTATCATCTCCTGAGGCAATACAGTCGTTGCGTAAAAGTAGCGAGACGTAAGAAACAAGGAAAGATCCTAAAAGATCTATATGAGGACACCTAGTTATAGTCTAGGCCAAACCACCTAGTTCTTTATAACCATATGCTCTGATACCAATCTGTCACACCCCGCGAGTGGCGGAAACGCAGGGTGTGGCCGATTGGCAATCATCACAACACAGCAAAAAAATAGAGAAATACTAAATGCAAGAATTAAACGAAAAGTGTTGTGACATTGCCATTCAACAAGATAAATATCCTTGTCTCATGTACACGTCATACACTACAACAGAAATATTCAATAGAAGCGTAAATGATAAATAAGTATTTCAAATGGAATGACATAGGCATGCAAGCCCAAAGATGAATTCTAATCTCAACATGACAATAGCAGAAGACTAATGCAATGCAAACTAATTCTTCTAAAGTCCAACTCGGTCTCAGTCCTAAGCCTGCTCATTACCTGAAAACAATGCTCAAAATGTCAACACAAAGGTTGAGCGAGTTCACTGAGTAGTTTAAGTAAACGGTTTAAATAATTTCCGAAAATAGTAAGTTTCTATAATTAGAAGTTTCTAGTTATAGTAAGTTTCCATATATAAAAGGTTTCCAAAAATAGAAAGTTTCTAAATATGGAAAGTTCAGTTTAAAGCAAGTAATCACAAAACGGTAGTAGCAGTTCAAACAGTGTAACTAATGCATAAGTAAGTAAAATAGTAGCACACATCAGTAACTCCCTATACTGATCGTCAGTAATTACCTTAACTGACAAGAAGTGGTATCGGTAGTTACCTTAACCGATAGAATGTAGTCATCAGTAGTTACCTTAACTGACTGTATGTCTTACGGGGTCGGTGGGGAACGGTCCACACAGTAAGACTAAGCAAGATGCGACCATGTTGCCCTTTGGCACCATGGTCTGTCGTCACTAGTATGTACCTATACTAGTATGAATGAATGTAGGTTATATGGGGGGGTGTCACTACAACGTAGTCACAGTATATCAATCGTCTCATTTCAAACAGTTTTTAAATGCATTAGGTTTTTGTTACACTTTAGTAGTTGAATTGTTTATCAAAACATATCATAATGAAAAGCATTTTAAGTAAGCTTTGTCTTCCCCCAATTTTACACAAATAAGTGAAAACAGTAACAACATAGGGGCAATGAACTCACCTCGATAGCAAAGTAATATCAATAGTACTGCAACGTGTATGCTAAGCTAGGTCACAAGTATAGTCCCGTCTAAATATCGAGCTCCCCTAAAAGTACAACGAACGAATCATGAAAACTAATTCAACAAGTGTTTCTAATACCGTTAAGAGTATATGAAAGGACAATTAGGTTATCCGGTCACGTCAAGTAAAGACTCGAGAGTCGACGTTGAAACTTTAGACGATAGTTAAAATTCAGATTGTACCCCCTTGCCACTAAAACTGAAATAACGGGAGTTTGGAAAAGAGTTAGACAACGATTCTGACTCTACCGAAATTAGACTCAGAGAGCTACGTCGTGGACTCCGGATTCAGTTAAATTGAGTTAATTCAAACTAAGATATGACCAAAACAAAACAGACTTTATAATCTGTCCAAAACCGTAACGTTGTAGTTTTAAATCTATACAACGTTTTGAAGTACTATAAACGACCACCAATTAACCAACACTTATTTATATAGCAAAGAACTGTTTAATAGATGTAATTATTCCCTTTAAGTTTAGATCAAAGTTCGTTAAATGATTATTCAAAATAGATTACTAAACTTAATAATGACGTCACAAAAATCCCAGATTTGACCAACGTTCACTAATTTACATTTTAAGAGAGTTTCACAAACAATTAGACAACGAGACTAATTTTCCCAGAAAATAGACTCCGAGACCTATAACCTTGGGTTAGATTTCAGTTCCAAATTCAAAATGGTTAAGTAGTTATAACTTTTTAAAAACAGGTAAAAACAGCAGCTAAAAACCAAATACTCAGCTGTACCAACGTGTACTAAAATTCAGTTTGCGGGAGATTGAAAAATAATTAAACGATATATCTTATATTTACGGAAAATAGATTCAGAGGGCTACGATATATGTTTAGATTACAAATTCCAGTTCTGAGTTGTGTGAAAGTTATTAACGAAGAAAGACAAGTAAACTTTCAATTCAGCAAGCTTTTTTTTACGACATAACAATTAGTTAACGAATTAAGGTTTTTCCGTGATGATTTGATTAACGATCCTGGAAGTGGTTTTTCATACTTAATTTAAGATAACACTCAGTAGACATCCTATAATAATCATTTTTGAAGTTCATTATGTGTTTACACACTATACGACTCGGAAAGGATCACTCGTGAAAGTTGGAATTTTGAGAAAAATATTTCTGCACAGACCCACGTTTGAAAATCTGTAATCTGACTAACCTAGTCTGGGAACCAGAAGACGAAACTTACATATTTGAAAACTAGACTCGAAGTACTACATTTTAGGCTCAAAATTCATCGAAAAACATTTAGTTATGATCAAGTTATGAGCTCGACAAGTTGAACCAATAAATCTGATAAAAACAGACGACCTGTTCGTATTTTAACAATTTGACCAGCTTAAACGTTGAACTAGACGTTGGGACCACAGCGGACGGAAAGATAACTCAAAATCCTACAGTTTAGAATCTGATATCAACACAAAAAACGTTTTTAAGACCCAGTTATGTTTCCTTGAACACACACCAAATTTTGAACAGCAAACCAGAAATATTGTAACGACTATTTCGATATGAAAAACGTTTGTACGAAACATCCTTCCAACAAAATCTTACCCTTTAAACTCTATGAAAATAAAAATCCTTCAACACTGGGAAAAACACAATTTACAATCCTTTTTAAAACTATAATCAAACCATTTAATTTTTAATAACATAACTCTACATGAAATCATAAAACGAAGAGATAGAAACTATCACAACATTAATTGTTGTTCGACTCCGCAATCCACATACATATATTCAAATTTCTAGACCCCAAATAAGGATGTTAAATCAATAATCAAAGATTAGGATTAGGGTTTTACCAAAAAGGATTCTCGAGAAGCTTGTATGTGTGTGTGAGAACTAGGACACGAGAAAGACGATGATCGAGAGAAGACCACTACACACTACCTTCTTTCTTTTTCTTTTTTTCTTTTTTTTTTTGCTGCTGATGTCGGCTGGTAAAAAAAAACAAAGGGGAAAGTGAATATAGTTGATCGATGGTTTAGAGGGGACAGGGAATTGGATTCGGATATTTTAGGATTAATAGGTTTGGACTTAACACTATTAGCACCTCCAATTTTCAATAGTTAACCTTACACCCAAAAGCGGGACACACAAAATAAACAATACTCGGGACTATGACTAATGTAAATTTACGTGTTAGTATTGAACAGGGACACTCTTAATTAAATCTAATAAATTTTACGTAGGAACGTGAGACGATAGTATAAAACACGAAATTAATCGTTAAGTCATCTAGAGGGTACTAACTACTGTGCACCTTAAGCTAAAAGAAGCAACACATATAGAGTATACACACACATACAATAGTAATATCTCTTATAAGTACAGTAGTAAACAACTTTATAAGAAAATTTTTTAATTTTCAGTAAATTTCGGTAATGAGCTACATGCATACAAGCTAACTACGGACAGAGAAGTGACAGTTGTCACATGAAAGTCTAAACAAACTCAAAATATCATATAAGATAATAATACTTAAAAGCTATAGTTCTAGTCGAGATTTTGAAAATCCGCTACTAAACACTTTCAAATATTACGTATCTAAAGTGATAACATAAGTTTGTAATTTTTGTTCAAAAAGGATATATATTTTGAAATACGAAATTTGATAACGAATAACAAAATAACATGTGAATGTACTAGTTCTAGTCGACATTTTGAAATCCACTACTAAAATACATCAAAAGGAAATAATGTTATTGATTAGACAAAAATCGTGTTTTGAACAAAACTAATTTTTGAGATTATCGAAAAAGGTAGAAGAAGTAATTTATCAAAATAGATCAATACCACAAGAATGTGAAAGTTCTAGTCGAGATGTAAAATCTGCTACTAAAACACATCCTAAATAATATTTTCCATTCGAAAATACATTTTCATCATTTGAGTTTATCGATAAAATTTGAAAGCATCCCTTTTGATAATACAATTGATGTTTTTGTTTTTAATACTTCTCCCCCTCGAAAATTCGATTGTTATTTTCTTTGCAAAAGGCGGAAGAATGGAAGCTCTCAATTTGTTAAAAACATCCAAAGTGTTAGATGTAGAAATGATTTAAAACACCTAGAAGTTTTTGATTTGTGAGATATTGCTTAAAACATTTGAATTGTTATTACTTTGAACGTATATAATATCAAACAATTAAGAGAAAATGAGATTTTTCGTTTTCAAATTCTTTTCTCATTTTGAGTTCTACACCAATATTCCCAAGTTACGTAGAACTCCCCCTCAAAGATATACATATCATGTTTGCACAATATTAACGTTTGAGTTCCTAAATGATGAATTTGGAAGTCGTGTTGAAAACATTTGTGATTTTCATTAACATCATATGGATAAAAATGTTTTGAAAAGTTTTGATCAAATCAAGAATAGTTTTCCAAAAACAATCTTGAATCCCGTCCCGTAAAACATAAAAGATTCATTGGAGGTGATTCATGATTCATTTCTTAAAAAACAAGGAAGTAATTCCATGAGATGTAGAATGAAATCCCCTCAAATTTAGAGATTTGCGTAGTGCGTTCCTTAAAAATTGAGTCCTAAACCGTGTGTTTAGAAGTCTTCGTGAGTACGTTGAAAACATTCGTGAATTCTTTTTCAAGTTCACCCAAACTAAAGTTAACTGAATTGTAAATTATTAGTTCAGCCGAAGTGTTTTTAAATAAACATAAGGGTGTTTGTAATGTAATAGTTAGGTAGAATAGCCTATATATAGTGGTGAAATCAATGCAGAAGGAGTGAGTTTGTTGGATCATTTACTCTGTAACAGAATTTCCCGCCAATTAAAGGCTTTTGAATAATATCTCTCAATTCATTGAATTCCTTGTTCTTAATCTGTTTAGCTTTGATTAATAACCTATTATTCCGCGACTAGTTATTTGAATCCTAACATAGATTGTGAGATTTGAGGATTTCAAGACCTGCCAAGTGGTATCAGAGCAGGAAATCAAATTCAATTTGATTCAGCTTAAGTTACAGTCGAAGTGTTTGGAATAGCTTTAAGGATTATAGCACTAAGATCAACGATCAGTCAAAATTTCAGAAGTTTGAATTTTGGTGGTAAGAATTGAAAATAAATTTTAAGTGATTCTATGTGTTAAGGTGTAGTGTTTAGGAGTAATTGATAAGTTTTCTGAGAATTTGACTGGATTAGCATCAGTTTGGTATTGCTTTGTTCATCCGAGTTAAAAAGTGATCATCCGAGTTAAAATCGTTCATCATGTCTGCAAATCCAATGAATTTTCCGACAGTGAATTATGACAATGAAACTGGATCTGGTGGTAGACCTCCGAAATTCTTACATGGTCAAGACTTCATGATGTGGAAGGTAAGGTTTAAAGCATTTGTATACTATTGTGATCGGAATATTTGGAGTTCAATTGTCAATGGACCTCGTAGACCAATGATTCAGGAGACTGGAGGAACTGGAATGATTGATGTTGATCCAGAGAGGTACACAGAAGATGATAACAAGCTGATTGACTGGGATTTCAGGGCACTAGGAGCTGTCATAATTGCTTTCCCAACTGAGATCTACAATAATTTCAAGGATTGTGTTTCTGCAAAGGAGTTGATGGATGATATGGAGGCGAGTTATGAAGGAAGACTGGAATTGAAGGAGTGTAAGAGGGATATGCTGAAGAAATTATATGAAGCTTTTGAGCATGTCAGGGGTGAGAATCTGTCTGAGCAGATTAGTAGGTATTCTTTGTTGGTGAGTGACTTGAAGAGTGTTGTGGTGGTGATGAAAGACAGTGACATTTGCAAGAAGCTATTGGGGTTACTACCATTGAAATGGTCTGTTCAGGTTATGGTCATTAAGAGGACAACAAGTCTGAATGTTATGACTCTAGTGGAGCTGATTGGAATACTACAATCCTATGAAGTAGACATGCAAATAGATGAGAAGAAACAAACTGTGAACTCATATGGATGTGCTTTGAAGGCTCAAGCTCCTATGAATCCACCTCACTACTCAAGTCAAGCTCAGTCTCAACCTCAGTCATATGCAAGCTATCATTCAGGAAGCTATCACTCTGGAAACTGATGTCCACCAAGTCAAGTATCTGCTGGCTATAGCTCAAGTGCATATGGTGGTTTTTCTGGCCAGAACAATGAAGAAAGCATACATCACACACCATCTGCAAACTCAGGATCAACTGGAATGGGAGATAAGGAGGTTCTCTATAAAGCATTTGTGGGAAGCTATGAAGCCTTTGTTGCTGGAAGCTTGAACCAAGAGGAGATGGTAAGAGAAGACCTGGAACAACTCCATCCAGATGATTTGGAAGAAATTGACCTCAAGTGGCAAATGGCTATGGTAACTGTGAGGGCCAATAGATTTTTCAAAAGGACTGTCAGAAACAACTTTAGGAAGGACACTCGTGATAAGATGGGGTTTGAAAAGTCCAAAGTGAAGTGTTTCAATTGTGAAGATTATGGGCATTTTGCAAGGGAGTGCAGAGCCCCACGGAGGATGAACAACAATAGTTACCAGAGAAACAATCATCAAGCTAGAGATGAACAAAAAAAGCTGTCTGGAACTGAGGCTAAGAGTGGAAAAGATGAGGGGAGTTCATGTGGAAGGCTCTAATCACATTTGGTGAATGGGATGAAGTTCATGAAGATGACTTCAAGAACAATTCAGTTTCTGCTCTTATGAGTAAAATTACTTCTGTCACCACTGTTGAGGTACATTCTAACACTTGTACTCTTGCTTGTTTAAACACTGTGAAATATACTAGAGAACATAATCTGAGCTTAATAAAAGAAATTGATTTAATTAAATTTCATCAAAGAGAGTTTCGGAAAACTGAAAAAGTTTATAAGGAAAGAATTGATTCTTTGATGAATGATGTTGATGTTTATAAG
Source organism: Senecio squalidus (assembly GCA_910822075.1). NCBI lineage: Eukaryota > Viridiplantae > Streptophyta > Magnoliopsida > Asterales > Asteraceae > Senecio > Senecio squalidus. The sequence continues at coordinate 35,661,346 of CAJVGC010000432.1, forward strand.
GGAAAACTTGAAAGGTTGGAAACTCAACATGAAAACCTGTTTGAAAGATTTCAAAAAGTGACAAATGAATTTAAAGAGTCAAAAATTCATGTTGAGAAGTTCAATCTGTCTTCAAAAAATTTGCATGGAACTATAGAACATCAGTTGGTGCATAAAGCAAAGGCAGGTATTGGATTCAACGCAGTACCTCCTCCATTCAATGATAATTACTCAGTTAAGCCTGAATCTACATCTTTCCAGAGTGGTTTATTAGTTGAAAACTGTTTTGATGATTCTTCTGCTTTGAATGATAAATTAGAATTGAATGAAACTTGCTCTTCTATGAATAATTTGGTTAATTTTCCTGCTGTTCCTAGTTTAAATAAAGGTTTTAATTTTGTAGCAGGTAAAAACTTAGAGAGTTCAAGTATTCAGGAAGATGTTTGTGAAGAAAATCATGTTGAATTTTGTAATAGTGTAGAAATAATAGGAATTGAAGAAGAATTTGCAGCACATGTTCATGATTGTCAACATGAAAAATGTTACTTGTTTTATGATTTACATTTGTCAAATTTATCTGTTAATGAATTGATATTAAATAAAGTTGTTTTGACTGATTTTGTGCCTGATTGTTTGAATGATTCTGTATCTGCATGTGTGAATGATTTTGTTATTGACTGTGAAATTGTTAAACAAGAAAAGGTCAAATCTAGAAAGTCAAAGAGAAAACAAAAGTGTATGACATGCAAAAAAAAAAAAAAAACACAAATTAGAGGAATGTTGGATGAAATCAAAAGCTAAATGTGTTTCTGAATGTGTGTTAACATCTAACAAATTGAAATTTGGTAGAGTTAACTTTGAAAAGTGCATAATTAATTCTGCAAAGTCAAAGAATTTAAATGTGATTAAACTTGGTAGAATTAATCTTGAACTGTTAAATGATTTGAAATTACCAAAGTTAAAATATTCTGTATCCGAGTTAAAAAGCTTGAAAAATGATGGTAATATGTTTAAATTGGGTGAAATGCAAATTAAATATGGTAAACATATTTTCAAGAATAACTGTGGTGAACAAAATTTTAATTCGGATAAACAAATGTTTAAGTCTGGTAAAAATTTGAATTCACAATTTAACTCGGGTATAGATAATTTTAATTTAAAAAATTTAATACGGATTATACAACTTGAATTCCTGAGAGAAAAATGCATGATCATTTCAAGTTTAACAAATTTAAAAGATTGCATTCCAAGTTTACAAAAACTTGGGTTCCAAAATCTCATTGAACAATGATCTGTGCAGGGGAAATCCATTAGTTCAGAGACAATGTATGGGTGGTGGGTAGTGGTTGCTCAAGAAATATGACTGGGAATATAAAGTCGCTTCAGGATTTCATTGCATTTATGGGCGGAAATGTGTCTTTTGGTGGAGATATGGGAGGCATAATCACAGGACAAGGAAATGTGACTAATGGGCCTTTGACTCTGGAGCAGGTCAATTTGGGAAAGAATTAAACTATAATATGCTTTCAGTGTCTCAGGTATGTGATAATGAGTACACCACAAATTTCACAAAAGATTTTTTCTATATTCTTTAACGTGAATATGTCATACCACATGACATGATTTTTTTGAAAACACCAAGATGTGAAGACATGTATATTTTAGATATGAACAATGTACAATCAACTGAGTCTTCAAACTGTTTCATATCTAAAAATATTTAAAAAGTCCGATTTATGGCATAAAAGGCTTTGTCATGTCAATCTTAAAAGCATGAATAAACTGGTCAAAGATAATCTAGTTTCTGGATTACCTAAAAAGAATTTTCAATTGATTGATCATTATATTTCATGTCTTAAAGGAAAAAAACATAAATCAAGTTTTAAACTTAAGACTCAAAATTCAGTTTATAATGTTCTTCACCTTCTACACATGGATCTATTTGGTCCAGTTAGTGTGAAGAGTCTTGGCATGAAATCTTATTGTTTAGTTATCACTGATGAATACTCAAGATTTTCATGGATCTTTTTTCTTGCTCATAAAAGTGAGACATCTGAATTGATGAAAGACTTTGTTATTCAAATAGAAAACTTTTGTGATAAAAGGTAAAAGCCATCAGATGTGATAATGGCGTAGAGTTTAAGAATGCCACCATGAATGACTTTTGTGCACTTAAGGGTATCTCTAGACAATATAGCTCACAAAGAACACCTCAACAGAATGGTGTTGCAGAGAGGAAAAATAGAACATTAATTGAGGGAGCTAGGGCCATGCTAAGTGCATCTTCATTACCTGTTACATTTTGGGAAGAAGATGTGAATACCATGTGGTATGTGAACAATAGGATTCATATAGTTAATAGCTTAGGCAAAACTTCATATGAATTTTTTTCAAAGAGAAAGCCTTTTATAGGATTCTTCAAAGCTTTTGGCTGTCAATGTTCTATCTTAAACACCAAAGACCACCTCGGAAAATTTGATCCTAAAACTGATGATGGTTACTTTCTTGGTTACTCTAGTGTTTATAAAGCTCATAGGATTTATAACAGTAGAACTAGAAGCATAGAAGAATCCATTAATGTGATATTCAATGAATATACACCCAATATTAGGAATTCAGGTGCTGAATAGTTGTTTGATTTAGATACATTTGTGAATTCCTTTAATGGTTTCTGTCCAGTTATTTCAGAGGAAGTGCAGGTATCAACAGGGGATGTGACAAATGCTGAGGACATTAATGATTTTGAATTTGGAAATCCAGCAAATGCTAGTGCAAGCCTTTCATCATTTGATCATGATCACATCAGTTCATTAGAGGCTACAACAGTTGTGAGTGAAGATACTTCAGAGAGTGAAACTGAAGCAGACATTCTTCAAGAAGAAGACATTCCAGTAAACTCTGAATATCAAGACAATGTTGTACAAGCTCAAGAACTACATTCTGGTGTAAATCAAGTCACTACATCCTACTGAAGATATCTCTGATGCATAAGCTGATAATGAAGTTAACTCTGGTCATCAACATTTTAATTCGGGTAGTCAAGACCAAGGTGAAAATAATTCGGGTGGTTCACAAGTTAACTCGGATGAACAAGTGGAGAGTGAAGAAAACTCAGGTGAAATTCAACATAACTCTGGTGCAGAAGCCGAAAATATAAATAATTCTGGTGCAGCACAATTCAACTCTGGTGAAGAAACTGAGGCTCATTCTGCTGAACCAAGCCATGAACAAACCAGTGAAGCAACTTCTGAATCTCTTTTCTTTGATGATATTGTCCCTAATCAAACAAATATTTCTACTAATATTACTGAGGAAATACATTAATTTTTAAGAATTCGCAAGACTCATCCTCTAAGTAATATTATAGGAAATTTGTATGATGGGGTCAAGACTAGAAGTAGTACTGGCTTAGCTAATATGTGCTTGTTTTCTTGATTTCTGTCCCAACTTGAGCCTAAGAATGTAGATATGGCATTGACCATTAATAGGTGGGTAGAAGCTATGCAAGAGGAGCTTTTGCAGTTTAAGGTTCAAGAGGTAGGAACTTTAGTTGAGAGAACAACTGATGTGAATGTGCTAGGTGTGAAATTCATATTTAAGGTGAAAAGGGATGATGGGGGAATTATAGTGAGGAATAAGGCAAGACTTGTGGTTAAAGGTTATACTCAGGAAGAGGGTATAGATTATGATGATGTCTCTTTCCTTTGATGATATTGTCCCTAATCAAACAAATATTTCTACTAATATTACTGAGGAAATACTTTAATTTTTAAGAATTCACAAGACTCATCCTCTAAGTAATATTATAGGAAATTTGTATGATGGGGTCAAGACTAGAAGTAGTACTGGCTTAGCTAATATGTGCTTGTTTTCTTGATTTCTGTCCCAACTTGAGCCTAAGAATGTAGATATTGCATTGACCATTACTAGTTGGGTAGAAGCTATGCAAGAGGAGCTTTTGCAGTTTAAGGTTCAGGAGGTAGGAACTTTAGTTGAGAGAACAGGTGATGTGAATGTGCTAGGTGTGAAATTCATATTTAAGGTGAAAAGGGATGCTAGGGGAATTATAGTGAGGAATAAGGCAAGACTTGTGGTTAAAGGTTATACTCAGGAAGAGGGTATAGATTATGATGACGTCTTTGACCCAGTTGCTAGGATAGAGGCTATTAGATTGTTTTTAGCTTATGCTGCTTATAAGAACTTTAAGGTTTATCAAATGGATGTTAAATCAGCCTTTTTATATGGAGTTCTTGAGGAGACAGTATATGTTAGTCAGCCTCCTGGTTTCTTGGATCCTCAATTCCCTGATCATGTAGTCATATTGGACAAAGCTTTGTATAGTTTACATCAGGCTCCTAGAGCTTCGTATGAAAAATTGTCCAAATATTTGATTGACAATGGATACCTTAGAGGGACAACTGATAAGACCTTATTTATTAAGAAAGTTGGCCAGGAATCTGTGTTTCTTTAGATATATGTTGCTGATATCATTTTTGGCTCAACTAATGATGCATTGTGCAAAGAGTTTGAATCAGTTATGCATTCCAAATTTCAGATGAGCTCTATGGGTGAGATGTCTTTCTTCCTAGGATTACAGGTTAAGCAGTTGGATAATGGAATTTTTTATCAATCAGTCTAAGTATGTCAAGGATATGTTAGTTAAGTTTAATATACTGACTGTAAATCTGCATCCACTCCTGTTGACACTAGGGCCAAATTGCATCCTGATTTAGATGGTGAGAGTGTTGACCAACATTTATATAGGTCTATGATAGGTTCCTTGATGTATCTTACTGCTAGTAGACCTGATATTATGTTTGGAGTTTGTCTTTGTGCTAGATTTCAGGCTGCTCCTAAGGTTTCTCATTTAGTTGTTGTTAAGAGATTCTTTACATATCTTAAGGGACAACCTTCTTTACGCCTTTGGTATCCTAAGAATTCTACTTTTGAATTTTATGCCTACACTGACAGTGATTATGAGGTTGCAACTTAAATAGGAAATCTACTATAGGAGGATGCCAGTTTTTAGGAAATAGGCAAGTATCTTGGCAATGCAAGAAACAGACCTCTGCTGAAGCAGAATACATTACTGCTGGTTCTTGTACTTCCCAGGTTTTATGGATTCAGAATCAGATGCTAGACTATGGCCTTAACTTTATGAACACTCCTATTCACATAGACAATATTGCTGTCATGTTCATAACTAAGAATCCTGTGTGACATTCAAAGACAAAACATATTGAGATTAGACATCACTTCATTAAAGACTGATTTTAAAAAACATTTGATTCACTTGGTTAAGATTCTCACAGACCTCCAATAACAGACCTTTTCACAAAGGCATTTGATGTATCAAGATTTAATTTTCCTGTTCACGCTATTGGTCCAATGAATATTGATTGAGTGTTTCTTCAAATTATTTTTGTACATATCTTTTGGCATTTTGTTTTCTTTTTATTTCAAAATACAAAAAGGGGGAGAAAAAGGGAAAAATACAAAACTATTTTAAGTGTGGTAGTATTTTTTTTTAATTCTGGTAGTCTTTAGTTTAAGTCTGGTAGTATTTTTTTTTTAATTCTGGTAGTCTTTAGTTTAAGTCTGGTAGTATTTTTTTTTATTTTAATTCTGGTAGTCTTTAGTTTAAGTCTGGTAGTATTTTTTTTTTAATTCTGGTAGTCTTTAGTTTAAGTCTAAAGGTATTTTTTTTTTAAATCTGGTAGTCTTTATATTTCAAGTCTGGTAGTATTTTTTTAAGTCTGGTAGTCTTTATATTTTATGTCTGGTAGTATTTTTATTTTTAAGTCTGGTAGTATTTTTTTTAAGTCTGGCAGTAGTGTGTATAGATAAAACCTAAAAATATGTGTTTTCTGTATGTATAGTTAAAACCTAAAAATATGTGATTTCTGTATGTAAAGATAAAACTCAAAGAGATTTCTTTCCTATTCTATTTTTAAGTTTTTGAATCAGCTTTATAGAAAATCAAATTAAAAATATCAAAAACCAAAAACAGTACAAAATTTGAAAATGTAGGTCCCATGTATTGGATCAACAAGATTAAACCTATTGATTATGAGGCGGAAACTGAATAATCAATAGTTATAACACAATAAAGAATTACTTACTAACAAACATGGATATTTGTATTAATATTGAATCACTCAAACCTTAATACAATCAGTATTCTTTAGTGTCTACTTCTCTCTTTGTTTTTCTCTGTGAAGCATTTACCCTAAACCTAAACATGTTGTCATTTATAAAGGAAAACATGTTCACTGGGCTTGGGCAACTAATGGGCTTATGGACAATAATACCCAAAACAGACTTACCCCACGAACAATACAATGTTCGTTGGACCATTAGAGACACGAACATGAACCTTAATGATGTTCGTTTATACATACGAACATCATGTTCGTTTCATGTTAATTTACATAAACTATAAATATAGACTTAAACCTATCTAGAACAACTGTCACATATATTTCACCAATAAACTCCCCCTTGACTGTTGCTTCTAAATTCTGTAATACGCTCAAAGTCTTTATAGTCTTTTACTTCCAGCAGGTTCTTCTAATTCATCGTTGACTTGAATAACTCCCCCTGAATCGTTGCAATAATCTTGTAATGAGGAATCAGTCTTCTCCCTTTGCGCTTGTGAAGAGTCATGCATCTCCATTTGTTGTTGTGAACTTTGTTTATCAGAGTCTTCATCACGAATCTACTCAACTAAGTTCATCACTCTTTTGCATGTAACTTCCGAGGTTGCAGCAAACTCCAACAAATGTCAACAAAACTCCCCCTGAGCTGTCTGACGCTGAACAACGTCTCAAACAGTAGCTTTAAGAGTAGAGTCTCGTAAAGTCTCCAAAACCTGCAACGCGTCTTGATTGTCCTTTCTCGTTCACATAAAAAACTCTTTGAAGAAACCACCATCTTTAGAAACAGTAGCGTTAACGTTAAAGCTCAGGTGTTTCCTTGGTGGAATGAAAGATTTTGATTGCCGACAAAAGGAATTTACTCTTGGACTCGGGCAATATGGATTTGAAGTTCGAAATGACGGTTGAAATGGACGCGGTTGAAATGGACGAGAATTTGAAACACTTGGGCTTTCCTTTTTTTTTAATCCAGTTTTGTTTCACTTGTTTCCGAACAGGTGAAAGTGATCTAGCCATAGGTTTAGTCTTTTGGGAAGACGATCTGCTAGCTTGCTTTTTGTTTGGACACATAGATGCCACGTGACCATGTTCACCACATTTAAAACAATCTAAATCATCCATAGCCTGTTTGGGTTTTGAGTTTTCAGCTAAAGTACTCATTCTTGTCTCTGAAACACTTGACTCAGTCTGAACGTCCCTTGTAGAGGAAGATTCACAGGAAGAGTCAGAATTGTTTTCCTTATATTCAAATTCAGCTTTAAGAAAACTGTAATTGTTATTAAACGGTGAGGTGTTTCATGATATCCCAAACCAGTAACATTACCACTTGGCCTTTGACGACGCAAAATGGAAGTAAGGGTGTTGGATGAATTCCGAAATTGCTCTATTTTCCTTTCATAGTTCTAAGACTTTGACCTTATTTGTCTCCAAGTTCTTTTTCTTTGTCAACATAAAGAATTCTACTTTTGACCTTAAGAGAATCTTTAGATATCTTGCAGTTACTGCAGGATCATCAACATAAAAATCCTCTGCCAGAGTGGATTGCGAAGGTTGAGCAGGAACTTGATCTTTATGCTGAGGATACTTTGCAAACCATGACTCCTTCTCCATATATTGTGCAAAAGGAACGTCTTCTTTCTTCACATTTTTCTTTGATTGAACATCTTGACTCTGCTTCTCAACAAGAGACTTCAATGTCTCAGTCTGACTTGGATCAACAATTTTTGAAAAATACCCCTCACCAGTTTGCACAGGAGGAATCACTGGAGCTTATATTTCTTCTACCCTTTGATTCTCAACATCAACATTCTCAGAAGCCCTTTCTGCTTGTCTTCTAACCAATTCTTCCTCAATCTTCTTCTCCCTCTTTGATTTCATGTCCCTCGCCAGCACTTTTGTTTGAACATCAAGCCAGTTCTTTTTCTTTGACCTTATTGTCTCCAAGTTCTTTTTCTTTGTCAACATAAAGTTTTCTCTGTTTTTCCAAACTTTCATAAAGCATATCGATCTTTAATGACTGTTCACTGATGGTAGATAAGAACTCACCTCTATCTTTGGAATCTTGAAGAAGCTTGTTGGAAAAATCGTTTTTCAGCCACCCAGTTCAAATTTCAAATCTTTATGTTGAACCATCAAGGTGTCCAAGGATTCGTTTAAGCGTTTATTTTCCTTGGTTAAAGTTGAAATAGACTGTTCCTCCTTACTGGAATTTTCTTTGTCAGTACATGTACTCTCAGTATCTTGATCACTAACTGAAGCCTTGAATGCATGATTGGAGGTTTCTGAAGTTGTAGAACGTGTTGTCCACTCATAAGTTTGATCATCCTCTTGAACAAGCATAGCCTTTGAGCTAAAACTGTCTTGGTTCTTATTTTGCTCAAATTTTGGAATCTTCGACTGTTGACAATCTCTCGCAAAGTGTCACAATTTCCGACAATCACAACATCGTACTTTAGATTTGTCAAAACCTGTTTTGCCAGTACGAGGACTCCTTCCGGTTCTGGCTATAAACTTGTTGACTCTGTAAGTAAGCATTGCCATTTGCCATTGAATATCCATCTCCTCCATGTCATCACTATCCACTTGATCATAATCTACATCCCAAAGTCCTAGGTCAATTATCTTTCCTTGGATATGATTTCCATAAGCCGTCATGAAGCAAGACATAATTTCTAATGATTCCTCGGCATATTTCACACTCATTGGGATGTTGTGAGGAGCATGAGTTGCCTTAGTAAACTTTGAATCTTTAAATGGTTTTCCAGATGAAAAACATGAGCTTCCTTTCGCGGTTTTATCTTTATCAGATTGCAAAACAGTAAATCCATAGAGAGCTGGATTTTGAACATATTCTTGTGATATATCAAAGCTCGTGCTAGTTGTCACATATCCTCTTAATTTTTCAATGATTTTCTCCAATGTTAGGGGATCTTCGGTATCTTCAGTCTCTTTGTCTATCTCATCTTTCATGAGATTTGGGTATACCTCCCATCTCTTTGGTATAGCATCCACCAGTCTCTCTCTCTTCTCGTCATCAACATCAATTCCAAAGTTATCAAGTTTAGCTAACAGATGATAGTATCTGTTTATCGTATCTTCTAAAGATTCATTCGTAGTTGCTTTGATGATAGAAAACTGCCTTTTCGACATATTTCCTTTGGTTTTTCGTTGTTTAGCTGAACTGGCGCACCTTTTCTCAATTGCTCTCCATAAGGCATTTGCTGACTTGTGTGCCCTAGTGAGATGTAGCAGTTCGTTAGGAAGAGACATTTTCAAACCTGCCCAAACTTTGTTTTCAGCATCAAACACTCTTCTGCATTCAGCTGACATACTTTTGATAGGAGACTTTTGCACGACACCATCTACCATCACCGTTGGATTGACGTATTCTGGTTGAGTACACAACCACATCTAAACATCATTGAATCTACAATAAGATTCAAATTTGTCTATCCATGCATAATAGAGAGATGCGTTAAGAAGTTTAGGTGGGCTGTCTAAATTTGAAGATTCCATTTCTTGAATAATGATACGAAACACCGATGAAGAGAATTTAATAAATCCACGAACTAAAATGTAATACCACTTGTGTAATTATCTAAACCCAAATTAAAATCAATTAAAGTCCAATTAGGAAATTAAAAGTCCAATTAGGAAATTAAGTCCAATTAGGAAATTAAAAGTCCAATTAGAAAATTAAAAGGCCCAAGGTCCAAATCAATTATAGGCCCAAGTAAGTTCAATTAAGAAGTCCAAATTTCACAATATGCTTTCAGTCTTTCACGAACATAAACACGAACATCAAATTTGTCAACTTCAAATTCTAGTCACGAACATAGAGTAAACGAACGTGAATTCAAATCTTAAATCAGATACGAATCTCAAATCACGAACTTGTTCACGAACATGAATTTTGAAATCCCAAGTAGCCAAAACTTATAATCTGTCACAAAATTCACGAACATATAAATACATAACGAAACTATAAACGAACATAAACACTTTTGAGATTCACGAACTTGTTTCCACTGAACTTGTTTCCGCTTCTATACGAACATCAAAACAATTCAGTCACGAATTTTATTTTGATGGCCAAACCCAAAATTGATCACGAACATATAACTTAGCCCAAATTCCAATTGCCGAATGTCCAATTACCAGCACGAACATCAAACGAATATCACACACAAAATGAATCCACGAACTTCAACTGATTACAATCAAACAACCACGAACAACAATTAATTTCCGAACATAAAAATCACGAACATATAAATGAAACGAAGATGATTCACTGAAACGAAGATGATTTTAAATTAAAATTTTCAATCTGCCGAACTTCTTTTTATGTTCGCCCCTTTCAATTTTTATCTTGCTGCCGAATTCCTATCTTTTTCGCCCCCCTTTTTATTTGTCTTCGCCGTTATCCTCTTCTTGTATGTGTCCGTGTGTTTTCTTATTCACTGGTTAAAAAACTTGCAGCCCAACAGATTAAACCTAGGTCCAACACACACTTGCAGCCCAATAGTAGATCACAAAACAAAAAAACTTTGAAGCCCAACTAAAAGTTTTACTACTACACGAACATAGAAAGATTTTGACGAGTAAGCAGATTTTCAAACTGAATTTGTTTAATTCTACGAACTTAGCCGCCGCAAACCATAATTTTGAAACTGTAGCCGTCACAAACCCTAATTTTAAGAAACCTAATTTTTCAACCGTCACCAGAAAAAAAAAATCTTAATTGTGTAAATTTAATCTTGAACCATAAACAAGAGCAAACAATTGTTGTTCGCTCTGATACCACTTGTAGGTCCCAGGTATTGGATCAACAAGATTAAACCTATTGATTATGAGGCGGAAACCCAATAATCAATAGTTATAACACAATAAAGAATTACTTACTAACAGACACGAATACTTGTATTAATATTATATCACTCAAACCTTAATACAATCAGTATTCTTCAGTGTCTATTTATCTCTTTGTTTTTCTCTGTGAAGCATTTTCCCTAAACCTAAACATGTTGTCCTTTATATAGGAAAACATGTCCACTGGGTTTGGGCTACTAATGGGCTTATCGACAATAATACCCAAAACAGACTTAGCCCACGAACAATACAATGTTCGTTGGACCATTAGAGACACGAACATGAACCTTAATGATGTTCGTTTATACATACGAACATCATGTTCGTTTCATGTTCATTTACATAAACTATAAATACAGACGTAAACCTATTTAGAACAACTGTCACATATATTGCACCAACAGAAAATGTTTCACAAAACAAAATTTCTAAGAAATGAGTCATAAACATAAATTCCAGCATAATTTAACATAGTTCAATATTTAAAGAATTTCTTGAAACCAAATGTTTTCATAAATGCATATATTTCTCTATTTTGAAATCTTTAACAATCTGTGGTTTATTCACTGCATAAAGTCATTAAAATTGATAACTTTCAAATGGGAATTCAGTGATTATCAAGTGGAAAAACAAAGAAAATATATATTTTCTGTAAATATGAGCATTTAAATCTATTTATCATAAAAACTATAAAGTTTTATAGTCATTTTGAATAATTTATGGACTTTGAGATCCTTGATGCTAACTTGATAAACGGCAGAGACATGTGAATAAGTCCAAATCTTTAATAAACTAGTCTATTGTCCTCTAAGAACCTTGATGCTAACTTGATAAACGACAAACACCGGGGAAGGAGTTGAACAATAGTACTAAGTCTAATTTTGAACAACAAAAACATGCATTTAATCAAAAATATCTTTAGAGAAAAAGCAGTTTATAAGGTTGAGAAATCATATTCTGGGAATCTCAATAAAGATTGAAGATTAGTCATGTGTTCATACAAATTCATTGGTTAAAATGTGTCATAGTGTATCATAAAACTGCTCTGTTTTAATGACAATAAGACATATATATATATATATATATATATATATATATATATATATATATATATATATATATATATATATATATATATATATATATATATATATATATATATATATGCCTTATTTAAGTAAAATATTAATTTAATTTACTTCTACTTGACAAGAATTAAATTAGTTTGTTTATTTATCATGTTCTTTTTGAATTATTAAAACCTGCAATGTGTGAATTTTTGACATTGGATGAACTCTAATAAAAATACCGATTTCTGCATTTTATAAAACATTTCATTTCTGTTGAAAATTTGTTCTTATGAACTAATTTATGAAGTCCTAGAATATAAGTTTTTGATTTTGAAATTGAAATTTTGCATTATAAACTATTTCAAGATTAACTGATGGTTTGAATTGATTCAGTGATTGTTGACCATAAGTTTAAGTCGGGTCATTTAATTTTTAAGTCGGGTCCTTTAAATTTTTAAGTCGATATTTATATTTTTAAGTCGGGTTAAAAATTGTTATTTTATTTTAACTCTGGTATACTATTACTTAAGTCGGGTGACTTTTGGTGGGAAATTAAATATAATATTTTCCCTAATTCATTTATAATACTTTTAAATTTAATTAATCATTTTTAATTCATGCAATTTGCATCTCTTATCCGGATCAAAATTTCTAATCTCAATAAAAGTTTTCATTCTTTATTCTCTCTGGCGATTCATCTTAGAGCTATTCCATAGAAGTTTAGAGCATCTAAGTTAGTTGTTGAAAGTTTTTCTGTTAATAATATTTTTCTTCCCCTTTTTCCAGATCTTATTAAGGTATTTTCAGTTTTTATTATATTTTGAATCTGTTTTTATTCTTATATTATGAATACTGATGTTATATGACTAATTTCAGATGGCTTTTCCTTATAAACCCAAGCGTAATGTTGCAGCATTCCTTGATATGGGTCATTCTGAAATAGATGAAGACTAGAGGTGGATTTTGGGTTTCTTGATAAACTAAAACTTGAGGTTTGCCATCTCAGAGATATTCAAATGGAAGATATGCTTCAGGAATTTTGGCATCATGCTAGGTTTGGTATCATTAATGGTGTAAGGACAGTGTGTTCAACTATTCAAATGGAAGAAGTGACAATTACTGAGGATGTTATCAGGAGAGTTCTACAGTCGGATGATGCTGGAGGTGTTGAAAGGATGGATATGGAGGAGATCAAGCAGGTTTGCAGACATATCGGTTAGGAAGGAAATTTTCCAGAGAGTATGGTAAAGAAGACCAGGGTATCATTCAATTGGAGATACCTAATTCATGTACTAGTATGTTGCATCTTTGGAAGATCAGGAGGGTTCGATGAGATGAATCAAACACTAGCTTCTGCTTTTGCGTCTATGATCACTCGAAGAAGGTTTAACTTTTCTGGGTTTATTATAGACTGCATGCAAAGGATGGCAGAGGGCAGTTCCCAGAAGGTTCTCCTATACCCACGATTCCTTCAAATCATTTTACATTCTGAGGTTCAGGGTCTTATGCTTGAATGAGGATATGAATTGGAAGATCATGAATAATATGAAGAAGTCTTTCTTTAAAGCAAAAGTAGTATTTTCTGGGCGTTTCACTCCATTCTTCTCTCATATGATCAACTAGGAAAAAGTAGCTATTCAAGCATGTTTAGAGCTACAGGGCCACTAGGGAGAAAATGTCCAAGCTGAACAACCACACCAACAAGCTGAAAAACAAAAACAACAACCTGAAAAACAAAAAAAACAACCTGACCAACCTGAATCACCAATGATTCCTATTCCTTCCCCTCCTCCTCAATCACATGTTTCAGACCAACCCCAAAGGAGTAAAGAAGGTGATTGGTATTATTCTGTTGAAGAAAGTCAAGCATTGCCTAATCTGGCTGCTTCTCAAGCTATTTCTTCTCGTTTGTCCCAGTATTCACGATCAACAAGGTTAATCCAATTGATTAAGAGGCTGAAACTCGTTAATCAATTGTAATGCAATAAGTAAATCGATAATAGCAATAAGAACACTGGATATATATCAAACTCTGAATACTTGTATTATTAATCGAATCACTCAATTACCAATACAACAATATTCCAAGAGTTCTCTCCAAAAGTGTAATCCTAAACCTAAACAAGTTATCTCTTTATATAGAGTAACATGTTCGTCTACTAACGGGTTCTATGGGCCTCACGAACATGCAAGTTCGTGAGTGACCTAAACAGACTAATAAGCCCACGAACATACATGTTCGTGGGAATACAAAATACTTTTACAATCTAAGAAATAACGAATACAAAATGAACGAATGTAATAGAACAACTAGTCATAAACTATTTACATCAACAAACTCCCCCTTGACTGTTGCTTCTATACACCGCGCAAAAGGTCACTATCCGGATTTACTCCAAGATTGATGCATCCGGTGACTATCCTCTGGTAATCTCTTCCAATATCAGCCCAATCGTCGATAGCATATGTTAGGAATAGAATATTCATAACTTTGTATTTGTAGTCGTTGTTAGGGACTTAAGTGTAATATGTGAGAAGTCTTTGTAAAGTCCCCACACTCCTATAAATAGGGGTGTAGGGTGTGTGTAATGTTAATAGATTGTGCTCAATTGTTAAATCATACTTTCTCTCTCTAGAATATTCTCTCTCTAAACTGATCGGAACCTACAATTGGTATCAGAGCGGGATACTCTCAAAAGTACCCGTTCATTCGACTGGAAATAGATCATTAGACTTCAGAAACAACATACACGAACTCATATTGTATTCGTGTAAGAAGGATTTGGAATCTAGTAGTCTATTCGTGTACCATTAGACTTCAAATTCAACACACACGAATATAAACTATATTCGTGTAAGTTAGAAACATAGGCTAAGAGGTTAATTCGTGTAAGATAACTTGGGCTAAGTCTTCACACGACTCATTTTTGTGTATACACGAATACACATACACGAATACACATACACGAACTCTATTTGTGTATACACGAATACAGATACACGAACTCATTTCAGTCACGTTAGAACAGAAACTAGTGCAAGGAGAGTTTTGATCATTCGCTGATTACGTTTGCAATTTTGATCCGAGTTCTCCCCAAGTAGTCACACGACTCACTATTCAATAGGGACGAACTGCTATTCTCGAATACACACTCAACGTAAACGAACAGGACACACGAACAAAGTTTAGGCGGCGAAGAGTTCATTCGAATCCATAATCATCATGCACGACCAGAACTCACACGAATAGGTTGAAGTGACGGCTAGGGTTTCATCTCGGTTAAAAGTATTAAGTGTCCATTCGATCATCACCTCATCACACACGAACATGTTTTGAACGAATAGGTTTTGAACGAATAGGGTTTCATCTCGACTAGGGTTTTATCTCGGCTAGGGTTTTAGGGTTTTGCTAAGTACCCAGACGAACAGATTGTTACCTTGCTCGACTAAATTGATTCAGCTGCAATATCACCCTACACGAACAGCAAGTCGACTAGGTTTTTCAACTCTAAGTATCCACACGGATACATATTCAACAGCCAAGGATGGTTAATTCGAATAGATTCCCAACATAGGCGACTAGAAGTATTCGATCAGCCAAGACCCCGTTGTATTCTGGAATTTGTTTAAGTATCCCTTCGAATGATCTTTGTACCGGTTCAAATAGGAATACACGAACAGGAATACACGATCAGGAATACGTATTTGAATTGTGGTTAAGTGTCTTCTCGACTAGGGTTTTAATGGGGACGACTAGGCACACATCTCGGACACATTAACCTAGCACCTCGAATCATATTGAACACGAATGGGAACCAAGTAGGACACCTCGGACACGATTGGGTTCCAACATAGGCGACTAGATTGCACGCTTAACCCTAATTCCAAACACGAACGAAATCCTTAGAAAAATTACCCAAGTGTTTACTCGCCTGAGATTACACCACACACGAACTGCTTCTTCGAATAGTAATTTAACCAGTTCGACTAGGTGTACACGACTAGGGATTGTTTGTTTCAATTTTAGCTAAGGGTTTCCTCGACTAGAATTTCACCGGGCACGACTAGGATCTCACCGGTCACGACTAGGATACCCGGATACAACCAGGAACACGACTAGGGTTACTCGAGCAGCTTAGGGAAGATTTTTATAAGTGTTGGCACGGACAGGCTATCCTTAGACACGACACGACTTGGTTCATAGGTCCTTCGAATACATCATTTAGTCTACACAATGTCGAACTAGTATACGAACAGAAACTTCTACAAAGAGTATAAAACGATCACGATCAGTTTTTGAAAACAAAGATTCCGAGACTTCAAAAAAAAAAAAAAAAAAAAAAAAGAAAACAAAAGTGAAGTTTCGCGATTCCACGTTTTCACGTTAGAGACGAAATCGAAAAATAAGAACTTTTTTAAAGAGAGTGATTTTTATTTTTTCCGACAGTTTTCGGATACCGGTTAAGCTTACGCGGCGAACTTAGACGAGATTCAAGCATCAGAAAAATACGAAATTTATATTTCCGGAATCGAAATTGAAAAGCGTATTCAGCAGTGTTATTCTACTCGATTGGTTCAATAGGTTTCGGGAAAAAGATTGTCCAAGCGTGAGATACCACGGGTGAAGATTATCCGGATTTTTCGTCAAATTTTCAACAATGAGAAATTTTTCTTCAACTTTTAAGGGATTTTCGCGACCAAATTTTCATTATGAAGAAAGATTTTACCGGGAATATTATGGATCTCACAATCGACAACGAAGACGGGCTTACATTTTATTGTCCTCCGGACCAAGCTTGGACAAAATTAGAGGAGCTGGAGAAATTGTGTGAAGACACGGGGAAAAGACTGTCTCCTGATAATTGGAACGGTCATGAAAGATTGGATCGAAGGCGAAAGGTTGCTACACGTGCACGAGAATTTTTATCGAAGTTATCGCATGTCAACGTCGCAGAGGTACATTCTTTATCTCGATCTACCCTTGATAATAAGATCATTGAGTTGGAAAAGAAGTTGCAAACTAACACCGAATTGGTTTTACGGTTTTCAAACGAAAAAGCTAATCTTTTAAATGAGAATTCTAAGCTTTCAAATGAAACTCAAGTTTTGACATCTCAAATTAAAGCTTTAAACCTTACCAATTCCAAACTCGAAGAGTTTAAAGAGTTAGCAACTTCTTGGAAGGGGAAATATGATCAAAGTGTGATTCAACTTCAACATCTTACAAATGAACTTAATGAAAAATTGGAGGTAATCAATACACTTCAAAAACAATCAAAACCCATTTCGTTTGATGAGAGGAAATATAATCACAGTGTTTTAAAGGAACTCGAGAATCTTAAGAAAGATCGAATGGATGAAAGACTCAAAAGCATGGAGTTAATTAACGAGTTAAATACTCAAAGAAATGAGAAACTAAGTGCTAACGATAATCTTATGCTTTTAAGAAAACAAATTGAAGATTATCAAACGGAAATAAAATCTTTAAAATCAGAAGCACTTGAATCTGAAAATCGAAATGAAATTTCAAAGCCAAATTGTTTGAGAGAACAAACGAATCAACTCATTTTTCCAAACAAACCAAAAGAGTTTCGATCTTTCAATCCACAAGAAGGTTTGGGTCATGATAATCCAAAATATCTAAAGAAAGCTATGTATCATGCTCCCGGTCTTTACGACACAAAATCTTTGGGAAAAGAAAATGTTACAATGTCTTTCATTAGATCATCCACAGAAAATGAAGAACAAGAGGATGCAAAACGACCATTTTGGAATAAAATGCAAGTATCTTTTGATTACAAATTGTTAAATGAGAGTTATAAAACTAGGAAAATTCCTCTTTCGGATGATTACTTTCCAAGTTATAGCGAAAAGGAACTTCATTCCGATGATGTTTTGAAACAAGTTGTCTTTCAAAAAGTATATGTTCCAACTCTTATTTTAGAAAAACAATTTTCGGAACTTGAGCAAGAGTTGGAATGTCGAACTAACTACTTTGAGAATGAAAAACTTACCTTTTTAGAGAAACTTGCGTCTTTTGAAAAAGCTTCCCTTGATAAATCTTCATTGGAATCTTTCTCCTCGAATGAACAATCCATTGCTAAGATATCATTTCTTCAAAATGCATTACATTCAAAAGAAAAGGATATCGAAGCTCTAACTCATAAGATTGACTCAATGTGGAAAATGAATGGTCCGGTTTCACCAAAAACCCCAAGCATTTCACATGAGGAGAAACAGAGATCTAAAACTCGAGAAAACGATTCGAAAAAGCATGTTAAAGTTCCATTAAAGGTTTACAACGGTAAATCTTCAAAAACATTTTCAAATGTGGTTTCTCCGAGTACTAATTCTTTCCCGAAAAAGAATCAAAAGTATTCTCTGAAATCACAACCTAATGGAACTTTTACAACATCTTTGAAATCCAAAATCGTCTCAACCAAACATGTGGAACAGAAAGCACTTTGTCCTCCAATGAACAAAAAGGAAACGAAATCTTTCACGTATTCAATACCAGAGTTATTTGAATTTGCACCATCAGACTTTAAATATTCGGTGCAAAAAGTGAATAGTTTTGTTTCTAAATTTAAACATCGACCTTCAATGAAATCAAATGGTTTTGTACCAAGAAGTCCTTCACCAACTCTGAAACAAAAATGGATTCCAAAATCTCCACCAATTTCAAAAACAAACACACCGATTGCAATATCAACTACTTCAAATGTGTGTTTACCGGAGAAATGGAATCATATACTTTGTGTGACGTCCCGTCAATTTGAAGTACTTATGTTACCGTTATTATTTATATTTTATTCGCAATTGATTTCGACCCTTGTATTTCGCTTTGTTTTGCCCACGATTTACTGTTATTGAGTATCGGGTTTTCTGTATTTGCTGATTCGTCCACCGGGACGTAATAATTTTATTTTATCTAAGTGCCAATTAGTTAGTATTCTCATAATTATAAGTTAGGAGGTTTATGCCAAATTTGTCGGTTAACGGATCCTTTATACTCGAGATATCGTGCTTTTGCGCTTGTTTTACCTTTTACCGAAATCGTGCGAATCTCAAAATCGAAAGTGAAAATATAATATTAAATGAACCTAATATAAAGTAAATCAAAGTATGAACTTTCCTAAGTTCAACGCGCAAAAAGAATCGGGAACTTTCGACGAACGAAACTCCTTAACGGTCGAAAACAAGTCTGCCGAACCAGCCGACCAGCCAGCAGCTGGCAGGGCTTCAGCCGGCGGCTGAGCCCCTCCAGCCGGCGGCTGAGCCCCTCCAGCCGGCGGCTGGATGTATCTGGACAGGTTTTGGTGACTCATTTTTGCATGAAAATCGATTGGGGACACTTGGCCAAGCCCGATTTGACCCCCAAACTGCCAGAGTTCCTGTCCCTAGGTGATAATATCACCTTCCTTTAACATTTTTCATTCATTTCTTTCATTACAAACACACACACCCAAGGTGTTTCTCTCAAAAACCCTCCCCATTTCCTCCACTTTTCTTCACCTTGGCTGTGATTTCCTGCCAATATTCACCATTAAAACACCATAAACATCACAGCAATCGGTTCTATTCATCAAAGGAAGAAAGAGGTGGTCATCTAGTGGTGGTGTGTTTCGGTTTTCATCATTTCCGGGTTTAAATCTCCATCAATATCTCCATCAAGATCAAGCTAGATCATCAGACACTTTATTCTTGCGGTATAATAACTTTTACCCACTGTTTTTATTGGGATTTTCTCATTTTTATACATGCATGTATCATCAAAGATCAAATAAAGGTTTTTATAAAAGTTTCTATGGTGATTTATTTAAAAACATAAGTTTATGAACTTTTACATAAAGATCTTGATATAAAAGTTGTTATTTGAAGAAATCTATGGATATTATTAAAGTTTTATGACTTGCATGTCGAGATCTACCGAAAATACTCTTGAAAACGCTTAAAATCGTTAAAATCAACAAAATCCGGAGCTGACTGTGGAGCTCCAGCCGGCGGCTGGATCATCCCAGCCGGCGGCTGGATAAGTCTGTCAACTCCAAATTTTCGTTTTGCTAATTATCGGTGGTTGTCTTGTGTTTTGGAGGTGGATATTCTCATCACTACACCACTGAAGTTGTCATTCCAGATCCTTGTCCAATCAAGCGGGTGTTAGCGGTATAATTTTGTTGTCCTTGTGAATCTTTTGATTTCATTATATTCGTTATTCGGTTTTAGCCTTGAAAACGGTTAGGAGTAATTATTAGACCAACACTCGTCGTATTTTATCAGATTGGACTGAGATTGGACAATATTGTTAAAAGTGTAATCAAATCAAAGTATGGTATTAAGCTTAATATGGTATTATGTATTATGAATAAGGTTTAAAATGCAATTGTTGTTAAGCGGGAAAGTGTATGAATTTTGGACGAATATTTTAAGACGCGGAAGCGCTGCCGAAATTTCATCTCACGACTTTTTACGACATTAAAACACCTATATAAATAAAGTATATACAAAAGTAACATATTATACAATAACATCGTCTTTGGACTCAAAGACGCCAACGCAATCAAAAATGTCATAATATTACTTAAAACGGACATTTTAAAACCTCTTTGCGATACTTTAAACTTCGCCACATTGTGATCATCTTTTAATTCATCGGAACATGTTTTTACGACAAACTTTATAAATGGTTTTGAAAAACATTTTACTCTAAATATTTTGGTATGAAAACACTTCAAATTATTTAAAGTGTCAAATTGGACTTTTAAATTGACTTTGACTTTAATAAGTCAACATAATGGACATTTGACTTCTATAAGTCAACCTCTTTGATCTTGGTCAATATAATGAACATTTGTAATAATATTCTTTTCGACTCGGAGTCGTCACTTGTTTCCAACGGTCGCTGTTGACGTGAAGTATCGATATCTTGCCGATCGGCCCTTTTCTGGCGCGGAACACCGTCTTCTTAATCCGTCATCCATATTCGACTTATTAAATCGTTGGAATGTTATATTAAACTTAATCTTAACCGACAAGGCTAAACCGAACTATACTTATAGAGATACTGAGACTATTATTTACTGTTTTAGGGCACTTAGAAGGTGGAGTTGTAACTCTATGATTGTTACCCGAGATTTGCTGAAATTGTATTGTGAGTTATTCGTAGCCCTTGTCTTAAATACTTTTGGGCTGTAAAGCGTAATTTAAACTGTCTGTGATTTTAAATTGTCTGCATGTATGCGGGACTGTTTTGATTATCTTGTTTGCCTAGTAGAATAGGACTGCCTTAGATTAGGTGTCTTATACTCTTGTTAAGCTAAATTCTCGGTAGGATGCTCCTATGAGTGGATATTAGGAAGCTCTCGGTAGGATGCTCCTATGAGCGGATGTTAGGAAATTCTCGGTAGGATGCTCCTATGAGTGGATGTTAGGAAGTTCTCGGTAGGATGCTCCTATGAGCGGATGTTAGGAAATTCTCGGTAAGATACTCCTATGAGTGGATGTTAGGAAGTTCTCGGAAGGATGCTCCTATGAGCGGATGTTAGGAAATTCTCGGTAGGATGCTCCTATGAGTGGATGTTAGGAAGATCTCGGTAGGATGCTCCTATGAGCGGATGTTAGGATATTCTCGGTAGGATGCTCCTATGAGTGGAAGATAAAAAATTGTGGTCAGTTTCGGTATATGACTAATCTAGGCATGGTATCCTCGCTAGGGTTGAGAAACAAGATATGATTTTTGAATTATGATGTTTATTGAAAACTTGTGGATGGGTCAACTTTTACTTAAAATTGCGAATAATTCACCAACATGTTGTTGATGTCGTTTTAACGCTTTGCAGGAAATTGAGGATTTCCGTTGATCATGCCATAGTTTATTTCGGATCGCTTGCTTTTGGGAAATTTGAATTTGAATTGCTTATTGTAATTTCCATGACGATCCGTTTGTTTATTTCTTTTGGAATTGTATTTGTACTTGGCGTCTTATCGCCTTTGACTTTATGATGTATTTTGTAACATTTGGCATGATCTATTTAATTTGATGTTTTGTTTATCGGTTATATTGTTGTAATCTTGACTCTTGATATTATAACTGAAACGCCTCGTGTTTCCGCTCCAAGCGGGGTGTGACACTTTGCACATAGCTAACCAAAAAGGACCCAAAATGAAATGGGTACCAAAAGCAGTTTGTTTTGATTGTGCAGAACCGTAGATCATCAAGATGACTCCGGAATACCTCAGTTACGGACTCGAACCTCATGGAAGTGCTTACACGAGATATCATGAAAGATTGGACCACGACGACTTCGGAACAACTCGGTTTCGAACTCAATCTAAAACTGAAAAAGTTACGAATTTATTGGTCTAAATACAAGTTTAATATGATGAATGTGAATAGTAGAGGATTTTCAATCTCGACTAGAACTAACATATTCAAAGTATTATATTTGTGGTTGATAGTATTTTCGTAATTAACAAGTGTTTTCAAAATGTTAAATCTTTTCAAAAAACACTTGTTTTGATCAAACATGGAGAATCAAACTTTGAGGGGGAGTTCATAACATCATTTTTCGAACTACCTCCTAAATCTTTCAAATGAGCTTCAACGAAACAATCTTTCAAATAAATCTTTCGACATGCAATATTCAAATGTATTTTCGAAAAAGACTTCCCATAACCATAAATGTTGTCATGTATATGTTGAAGGGGGAGCGTCTTTTCGAAAATATTGTCATGCATATGTTGAAGGGGGAGCGTCTCTTTGAAAATATTGCAAACTTTCGAAGTTACTTTGGAAATATTTTTCAAAACAATTTGGCAAAATGTTGATGCACCTTGAGCGATTTTCAAAAAGCTACCTTTTTCCTATAGTCCAACCAGAGCCGGAGGGACTTACCCAAGGAATCACTTTCGAATGTGAGGGTTATTTAGGTCTAGGATTGGAGTTTAAAGGTGCAAAATCAACAAAAACATCATTTTCAAAATGACAAAATGAGGGTGGAGTTGAATATTATGAGAGGGTGAGTGAGGAGTGTGTGATACGGTTAAAAGAATGAGAGACCGTTTCTTCGCAAATTAAATCGCCGGGTAGCCAAGTTTCTATCGAATTTCTTGTGTTGATTTTCGATATTGAAAAAGACATCATGGACCCAGTGATGCAATGCACATATACCTCATCGCCACTCAAATTCTTCACTAGAATTTGTTTCAATATACACGAAGAAGTAGCACATTTCTATCATATTCTCACTCGGAGAATGTTGATATTGAAACAAGAGAAAACCAACTCTATGTCTCGATTTCATTTCATACACTATTGAGTCTAGCGCCAAAATGTTAAACATTTTCTAGGACACGAACGAATTTGATAAAAGCATGTCTTTGTGATATCGCTCGGAACATTTGTAGTGGTATCAACGATTTTGGTATTTCACGATGATCGAATGGAAATCCTACCAATGCTAACGCTTTTCCAACATTGAAGGTAGGTCACACAATCGACTTCTTTTGTGATTTTGATTGTTGTGTTAACGAGCAATCTAAGTGATCTCGCAGTTACTTACCCATTTTCACGCTCATGGACGCTATCTGAGACTACTATTTGGCTACACGTTTACATGATGATTACAACGAGTCATAATCATCATGAGGGGGAAGAACGTGTACCAAAGGGAAAAACGTGTGTAAATGGTTTTCCAATGGGAAGAACATGAAGTAAAGAAGAATGTTCATCATCAAGCTACAACGAAGTAAAACATCAACTTTCAGATAGTTGATTTCAAGTATGAGTTGAGGGGGAGCTAAATGAAAAATCAACACGTCAAGGATTTTGGAACGATTTCTCAAACAAAAGAAGCTTCAAACAAAGAAATCAAATCAAGCTTCTACAAGTTGAACGATAAAGTGAAACTACTCAACTAAGGGGGGGGCACTCAAATAAGGGGGAGCGTTCCACTTTATGGTTCAAACGGTCAAAGGAAACGAATGTTATGTTCACATCGGAATCATGAAATCAAAGACTACAAGTCTACATAAAACATTCGTTTGAAATGAAAAATTCTTCAAGTCAACTTTCAAAGTGTGCTTTTCGCGATACAAAGATTTAAACACTACTCTGATGAAATCTAAAGTTGAATTTGAAGACCACAGAGACAAAGGAGGAGATCATTAAGACTATCATCCAGGGTTCGCCAAAAAGAGTTTTTGGATGATTAGGATCTTAAGACTTCTTCAAAGAGCGAGACCTTCGAGAATACTTCATCAATGACATGTTCAATACAACATCAAGGTCAAGCTTTCAAAAGAAAAGAAAGATTCTTCAAGCAACTTATATTTAGATACAAAAATATCAAAGATTACAACAAACTACTCTGATGAAATCCAAAGTTGCGGTTGAAGATCAAATCAAGCATCTACAGGGTCAAGATAACAACAATGAAGATGCTTAAAGACAAAGACTTCATATTGTGAACAACTACAAATAAGGGGGAATTGTTAGGAATAGAATATTCATAACTTTACATTTGTAGTCGTTGTTAGGGACTTAAGTGTAATATGTGAGAAGTCTTTGTAAAGTCCCATGTTAAGAGATTGTGCTCAATTGTTAAATCATACTTTCTCTCTCTAGAATATTCTCTCTCTAAACTGATCGGAACCTACAGCATAAATCCTGTTTTTGTGCAAAATCAGCAAATCCTTTTCCGTAAGGTTTGGAAGTTGAGTCGGATGAAATACTCTAATGATCTCTCTCATACCATCCTCTACTTCATCATCCTTTCGATACATCACCGCTTCACCTGTATCTGTATCCACTGCCCACATGTACAAATTCTGAAGAATATCTCGACCTATGTTCTTCAACAGAATCTTTGACATACTTGCGACTGGTGGATATACTGTTCTAGTTGCAGGCTTCCCGTTTCTCTGATTGATCTTCTTTTTATTAATCATAAAATTTCCTTTAACCGGTGTTAACTCTTCGAACTGGCATGAACGTCCTTCTCTACGAATGATTACCTCTAACCAACTTGCCCATGGATCATTTCCCCTGTTTATAAGTCGAATATTCGATAAATCTTTAAGCTCTGACTTGGAAAAAGAGTTAAACTTGCTCCTCTCCTTACTAACATATAGTATGCCATCAAACCGCTTAATAATAAAAACGTTAAGCTTATGGTCAAACATCCAGCTAGTGATTCCTTGGCTTGGGTGGCGATCAGAAGATTTGGTATAGAATTTCTGCACAACCTTTTCCTGTTTCTCCCGTTCATCTTGGCGAAACCAACCTCGACGCCCTTGTAGACTCGGTCGTCTAGTTTCAGCTCGTGCGCCCGTGTCTCTCATAACCTCTATGTTAAGCACTTTCTCAACCCCATCATGAACGGTGTATCCCTCAAACGGAGAATTGATAAATACGATGCCATCAGTGTCATCATCATCTTCGTTTTCTCGATCATCAATCTCCCAAATTTCTTCATCATTTGTAGCATCAAATTCATCATTTGCCTGTTCTCCCTGATGTATACTTGATGAATCCCCCTGTCGCGATGTCCCAGTTTGACCCGCTTGATAAAGCACTAGAGCTTGAGAAGTTCCAACCGGCTCTTTTCCGTGCTGGGCACTTGGATCATCTTGATCATCTTCCCTTCTAATCCTCAAAGTATTATCCCGACACGTATCCTCCCCTGAGCAACTGGACGCTTCGATAGCTCCCGAAACTGAGCCTCGAGGGCAGAAATAAGCTGGGATTTATCAGCGTCAGCCTTCTTCAATTCCGCAACCTCTAAAAAAAGCTGCAAAACAAGAGCATGTAATTCAAAAAATGTAATATCAGGAGCATCTACAGTAGCAGCATCAGGAGCAGCAGCATCGGTAACAGCTGCAGCAGTAGCCTGACACTTGCGAGGCCTATGAATCAACCGGAGCGTCTGCGGTCTGTGCCGGCAGTTCCTCGGTATGTTCCAGATGAACATCAGCAACCACTGTCTCCGAGACATCAAGAATATTTGTATGCTGACTCCCGGATGGAGTTCCAACAGGCTGCTCAAGGTGTCCCTCCATATGTGGACCCCCCGGTGGAGTGCCAACATATTTCTCTACCTTTATCAAAATATCAGTATCAGCATCAGGAGCAACTGGAGAAACTGGAGCATCTGGAAGTACTGGCGGATCAGCAACATAGGTCTCAATATCTTCCAAATCATCTTGCTGATGAAGGAGATCCGCCACTACCGCATGAACCACGACTGTATCAACCTCCGGGTGAGTGTGTGCGTACTGAAAGACATCAGCAGCTAGAGCCAAGGGATCATGAGCAAAAGCTCCACCCTCAATAACCAGAGCCTCACCTTATAGAATAGGTGGAAATGGTAGAGGGGGAACTAAAACTTCTGGCATATAACCCTCCACTGCCTCCTGATTTTCCTCATGTATATAGTCCGAAGCTATAATAGCTCCAAAAAGAGGAGTTTCCTGAGGTTGAGCCTCACCCGCAGTGCGAGGGTGATGCTTTAGACAAGTATGAAAAATCTTGCATTTAACAACCCCTACTGGAACCCGAAGACCCTCAGCATGCAAGTTTGGCAAGAAGTGATTAATAATGATCATACCAAAGTGGGGGTACAACAAAAGACTTCGCGGATGAGTCATTTCATTCATAAACTGCTCATATATGTATCTCCCGAATGGATAAGGACGGTTGTAGACCAGGGAGACCAACATAGACATCAGCTGATTGTCCAAGGTGTCATGCCCGTTCTTAGTGTTTTTAAAGACCGAGACGATGACATGGAACTGGTAGCGCCATTGAACGTACACTTTCCCTTTACCGTACTGGGAAGCCAGGATCGGACCAACATACCCCATTTTCCTGAGGGCATTGCCAAGAAACTGTTGGCCCAATGTAGTAACACCCCGTTCTTGAGCTGCGGAGCCAAGACGAAAAATGGAGCGTAATCGACTGCTGGTGAGTACAAATTCTCGTCCATTCACCGTGGCAGAGAGGTTGTTGCGACGTTCAGCAGTATAAGGGTGAGCAAGATCGACTGGATGCAACGTATCCCAAAATTGCTGTACGTACGGTATAATAATGGGCAAATCCTCCTGTAGAAGAAAAGATAACCGAGATTCGTAAAGGAAGTTGAGCATCGGACGAAACGGTGTGGCTGCAGGAGAATCAGAAGCCAAGTTGACTGCCTGATTATGCCTTTTATCAAACGAACGTTGAGCCATGTTTAAGTCTGCTAAATCTGAAAAAGAAAACATATTAGAACAAATTTTCCGAACATTCATGTTCGCCGAACATATATTTTCGTGGAAGACATACTATCGAGACCAAGTGTTTGTTCCTTTAAAATATTCTTCAGTGAATCAAAATTATGTTCTTCGAACACGAGTTTTTAAAGAATAATAATAATAAAGAAAATTGAAGTTCATGACGAATATACGAATGTTCGTCGTTAAAGTTCGGCGTTCAACAAAAAGATTTGGTGACAAGTATGAGGCCCTGGAGAACATACAGGAAATTATGTTCGCTAGAATATGTTCGGCCAAAAATTATATGAGCAAAAAAATTCAAGGCAGTGGCGAACATGCAAGCATGTTCGTCAAAGGCATTCGTCTGACCTAGTAAAAATACTAAGCGTTCAAGTCTATGGCGAACACGAAAACAAATCATGTTCGCCAAAACACAAAAAGACAGAGATTAAAACAACGAACAAGAAAGCATGTTCGCCATACAATTTAAGGAAACCTATCAGACAACTAAGGCCAAAGTAGCTAATATTCGGCGAACATGAAATAAATCATGTTTGACAGGTCCTTGAATTTACATCTCTCTACACTCAGCGAATTCAATTGAAACAAGTCAGCATGCAGAATCTCATGACCTGAGTTTGGAATCAAAATTGAAGGAAATATGAAGTCGAATTTGTGATTGAAAGAACTGATAAACAACAATGAGAGCAACTGTTTAAGATTTCATTGATAGTGTGAAATGGTTTTGGAACTGTTCAAGCTTACAAAACCTCTTTGAGAGTGTTCCGGGTTCATAGACAACTAACTCCAACTACCTATCACACTATTTATAGACAACATCTAAGAACAGACACTCTACGAACTAAATTATTACAACATTATCAACATCTTAATTTCATTTCGGGGAGTTCACTTCAGTTCTGAAGTAAAGTCTTCATCTTCCGAATTGATTTCTTCAATGCTGACTTATGTTGACTTAACTTATTCTTCAGCTTATTTTTAGTTCGGAGGAGCTTCAGTCAGTTCGGAGTATCCTAACTGACATGTTCCTCGAACTGAAAATTTCACTTCGGATTATTCCTGATGATTTCAGTTCGGACCCTCCACAAACTGAAATCATCTTTATTAAAACACACTGAAGACTCCATAGCTTCATCCATTCCAGTTCTTGGCCCAACAATGTTCGTCAAAGCCTAAGGATGTTTGTTAGAGGGCAACATTTAATGCGTCGAACGAACATCAGAGCATTTATTTTTTCCTACTTTTGAGGCGATTTAAGTTCGGAAGCCTAAGGAATCTTGTCAAATCAATCACAATCTAATCATTAAAAAACCGTTGAAATTCCGGCAAAAAATTCCGGCCAAAATTTAAATTTTTCGACGAAGATAAACTGAAAACTGGGTAAAGTGATGAATTTCTAGGAATATACCAACGAACATAGTAGAGAGTAAGGAGAAAAGGACTTACGGTATGAAGATTGGTCTGGTGAGGAGGAATTACTGTGGAATGTTCGTCGAGCAAAAGTGTAAACTTGAGAGAGAAATTACAGAGAAGAAAAACAAGAAAAGTGAAAAGTGAAAAATTTTAGAAAAAGTTAAGATTAAATAGGGCCACGAACATGGGCCTTATTAAGATGGGCCGAATATTTGAATGTCATTGGGCTGAAACTATAGGTAAACCGACATAAAAAAAATAAAGAAAGAAAAGAAATAAACATAAAATAGCTAAAAATAAACAAAAATTTAAAGAAAATTTAACTAACATTAGTGTACATGTAACTGTAGTATACATGGTGAAATTTGATGATTCGATCAGATTTGTTGGGTAAAGAAATTGACTGGATGAAACTATGGAGTCTGAAGTGTGTTTGAATAAAGATAATTTCAGTTCGGGGAAGGTCCGAACTGAAATCATGAATAATCCAAAGTGAAATTTCCAGTTCGGGGAACATGTCAGTTCAGATACTCCGAACTGATTGAAGCTCCTCCGAACTGAAAATAAACCGAAGAATAAATTAAGTCAACTCAAGTCAACATTGAAGATATTAACTCGGAGGCTGAAGACTTTGATTCCGAATTGAAGTGAACTCCCAGAGATGAAATTAAGATGATGACATGTTGAAATATTTAATTCGTAGTGTTTTAGATTTTGTCTATAAATAGTGTGATAGGTTGTTAGAGTTTGTTGTCTTTGAACCTGGAACTCAGTTTGAGTTCCGTTGAGCTTGTCATTGTCAGATGTAACAACTCGATCCAAAACCAGTTTACCCTCTCAATGAAATCTTAAACAGGTACACTTATTGTTCTATCAGCTTCAATTTCAATTTCAATTTCATGTTTCTGCTTTTGATTTAACTCAGGTCTTCCGCATCATGACCTGTTTCATTTCGATTCACTAAGTGATGGTGAGGATATTCAGCACCTGTCAAGATTGCTTATCGGAACGGTTTTAACAACCAAATCAAAGATCACAAAATAATTAATTAAGTTAAACCCATGTTTGTGTAGTTGTCGAATATTAACCATTATGTCTCAGACCAAAAAGTCGTGTTTTACTACAAGTAAGCAGTCAAAGATTTAGGCTTACGCACTCCTAATCAGCGTACATTCTACAAGAAATTGGATGCGTTCAAGGTATTTGTGAAGCATTTCAGGTCATAAGTGGTATGGAATGGTTACCAACCTAGAGTAGAGCAACATATGAAACTAGCGAAAGGATTGCGTTTATTAAATTTTGAAAGCATTGGTTTATTTGTGCAAGTCTATGACTAAACTTCTTTGAAGTCTTTACGAGATATAAGAATTCGGCGACTTTCTACGAAACTCTATAGCAAGCTTTCTACTAACCGATCCCATACCAATTATGGCCTTAGGTGGCTAGGTGAACGAGGGCACCCCAAGTGTATACTGACTCAAGTTTCAAAGTCCGCTTATGTGAATTCAAATACTTATTAACACACCAATAACATTTGAGAAATTAATAAAAGTATATCCGATCTGATAGCGCAACATATGACTTATAACAAGAATTCAATCTCAACCTTAATTGCAACAAGAGATTTCGAGTCGTTTAATGGTTAGCGTCGAAAGAGCTCTATGACATACAAACCACACAACTGAATTTAGCTAAGAGCCGAAAGGCCACAAGACACTGGAATTTAAACTAAGTAAGTAACTTGAGGTTATTAATTCGGTGTAAACGGCTTCGAATACGGTTTCCCGATGACAGACGTAAAGCCTTAAGCAAAAATTTTCTTCATTTCAAATCGTTTTTTTCAAATTCCAAGATTTTTTTTAAACTAAACTATACTAAACGAATAAATTAACTAAATAAACAAAAAACATTGTCGGTTATTCTAAGTTACGCATCCCTATGCGTTGAACCAGAGACTCAAAACGATATTTTTCAAAAGATTTAGTGAATAGATCGGCCAAGTTATCTTCGGAGGATACTCAAACGATGTCTATAAGTTTCTTTTCAGTATAGTCTCTAATGAAATGATGCTTAAAGTATATGTCTCGGGTTTTACTATGTTTACCGGATTTTTAATAACTGATACAGCAACCTCGTTATTTATATTAATAGGAGTAGAGGTAAGAGATAGACTGTAATCCAGCATCTGTTGTTGAATCCATAAAACTTGTGACACACAGCTACCTAGGCGTGTAAATTTAGGGTTTGACCCAAACCCGAACCAGGTTTGGTCAAACAAATCCAAACCGGTTCGGTTTTTTATATTTTTTTGACGGATGAATGTTATACGCGGTGAAACCGGTTTGGGGTCGAGTCCAAACCGGTTCGGGTTGAAAAATCGGGTAAAAACCGGCTTGTGGTATTTAATAAAAAAACACGTTAAAATTCGATTTTTTTTTATAAATTCTTGACACACTTCATACTTAAACATTGTATTCTACTAAAAATAGCTTGAAACACATTTTCAAAGCTTAATATATCGATAATTATTAAACAAAATGGGCGAAAAAACTACTATATTTTAGTAGAAATGTAACTAATAACATTGAAAAAAAAAACATGGTTTGAGTCGAGCTTAACGACTCGTCACTAAACAAATAGAGCTTACGAGAGACAACCCGCTTCCTTTCCTTTTATTTTCCTTTTTGTTTCAGAAAAACATAAAAACACAAAAAAAATCAGAAATTTATTAAGAACACTCGAAAACAACAAAAATATGTGTATAGTACGTTTTTAGCTATATTTTTAGTTTAATCTTTGAATTTTTGTTTCAGGATCTCTTATTTCATCATATGGGAAAGGTTAGAAATTTCGGCAACCATGTTAGACATTGTTAAAACGCTAAACGAAAAAACATTGTTTTTCAGAACATAACTTTTTAGCGTGCGGCTGAAATTATTTGGCCTGCGGTTGGAGGGTACCAGCCGACAGCTGGATACCCGGATTTTGAAAATTATATAACGTTTCTCTCTTTCATTTATTCACCACACACATATTTTCACACACATAACTGACGGCTGCACATCTTTTCTCGATTTTTCTCGCAACCCTTTCCAATTTGTGTTTCTATTCTTCATTCAAGCACCAAGGTATGATTTCTAAACTTCTCTTTATTGTTGTTTCTTTAATTTATTCATGAAGAACATGAATTTGATTTTTCGTAAGTTGAAAAACACGTTAAACTTCAACTTTTATTAAACGAACTTGTAAAACATCATACCTAAACGTTGTCTTCTACTAAAAATACTTGAAATATATCTTCATAACCTTAATATTACGATAATCGGAATAAAAATGTTCGAAATAATACTATTATGAAATGTAACTAATAACATTGAAAATTTGAAATTGATTTCTTCATTATTAATCTTCGTCTACTTCAATAAAGTCATCTTGAACGGGTTCATCTTCTGAGCTAGATGCTCGGGTAGCTTCATCGATAGCGATTTCTCATCGGAAAGTGATATTGCAACTCCTTCTCTCACCTCGATATCGAGTACTTCGCCTTCATATTCTAGTTCGCCTTCAAGATTTTGGTGGTCTTGTGTACGTTCGGTCGCGTCTAAGTAATCCTTCAAGCAAATTCACATCTCCAATGCCGCCGGTGTGAGTCTTGTTATTCGTAAAGATAATACCCTACCACTAAGAGAAAACGCGGATTCCGAAGCTACCGAAGAAGCTTGGACTGTTAGTAGATCTTTGGCCATGGCGGCTAGAACGGGAAATTGAGATTCCCGTGCCCTCCACCAAGCCAAAACCTCAAAGTTGGAGAATTCCTTAACTCCCATAGTGGCTAAAAAATCGGTTCTCGTATACCTCACGTATTCGATATCTGTTTGGTCACCCCATCACCCCTAGCACGTTTAATGTTTTCTCGTTTTAAATTGGTAAAAAAGTCAATTTCCGGGTCCGTGCTAGTATAGTTTTCATAGGTCGACGCCATAGAAGAACTTGATTCACCCACATTTGATGTGATTTTATACTTGTTAAAATAAACCCCAAATAACCCTTTAAAAGATTTATCAAATTCAGGTATGGCGTTATCGGCGTATAATGGGTCAATAACGATATCAAATTTTGTAAAGATTTTTCTCATTAGATGTTCCACCCCAATTTTGTTCAAACACGGGTTTAATTCGGCGGAAACGGTAATTAAAGGTGTCAATGTAGAAAAATATTTCTCATTTTTTCTCTCATGGGGATTACAATTCGAAAATATAATCCACCTTAATGTTCAAAATCCTCTAACTTTGTAACCATAAACCCGGTTTGGTTAAGGACTAAATGACTAGTGGGATAATAAACACCCGATAATAAAGTTGTTGCGGTTTTAAAAACTTTGAGAAATTGACTTAGTTTATGAATAATATCCCAATTTTCAAGCGGAAAAGGTGTAACCTGATATTTACCCACTAACTCGGCATGATAATAAGTTAAAGTACTTTGTGGCGTAAACCACATACAAGCATATTGTAAGTCGAATTCCATCTTGTGGGAACATCCCAATTAGGGGCCAAAAAGACGGAAGTCGTTTCCTTACACACTTTCATATATCCCTTGTATCTACTTTTGTGATTTGAAAATATATCGCCTAACATTTGTCTATAAGAGCTTATGGCATTTTTTACTTCGGTGACTTCTAGTCCGGCTTGCACAACCAAATTTATAATGTGTTCAACGCATCGACTATGATAAAAGTCACGGTTCATTGGTGGTTTGTATTTTAGTTTTAGTTTACCCATCGCGTTTGTATTATTACTCGCATTATCAAATGAAACTGAAAACACTTTTTCTTCCAAATTATACCTTTGTAAAATATCCCGTACATATGCAATACGTTTTGACACGTGTGAGAATAAGGAATTGGTCAAAAGAAATAACCCTCTTCATCATTTGCCACGATCCGGGATCACACCAATGTGCGGTAACACAAAGGTATGAATCGGGCAAACCATGAGGAGCCGACCAAACATCGGTTGTTAAGTTTACATCTATATTTTTAAACAATCACTTCTAAGAGTATTACGACTTACGTGAGTATATCGCGGTTGGAGACACCTTTGAACCACCCTATTGAATCAAGGGTTGTCGAAGTGATTGAATGGCAAGGCGGATTGAATCACATAACCCACAAACTCTTGACGCATCCGCTCCACTAAATATACAAATATACTCCCGTCTTGACCCATCGATGATTGACCCGATTCCGGTGCTTTATTGAGTACTTTGCAATGATTCTCGATGTGATTCTTCAACGTCGATTTGGATTCTTATTTCAAAAAATGGCCGCAATGATTACAATGCGCCATCTTTTCGCCATCGGTCAATTTCACCAACCGGAAATGACACCAAACATTCCAGTTTCGGGTTGTTTCGAGAACCTCTACAATTTTTCTTTCGCTTGAGGAACCGAAACCGATGGAAGCGGTAGAGCTTTGACTTTCCATTTGATTTTTGATGATTTTACAAGAATTTTTCTAAAGTGTTTCGAATTTATTTTTTGCGTTTTTAGAGCTTTGAGAGTGTTTTGAGAGAGTTAGAATTATGTGATTAACCCCAAACTCAACCTACATACTTATAGTAAATTTGGAATGGCAAAATGGTATAAAAAAACCCCCAAAAAACGGTCACAAACGGCTCTATAACGGCTAGAAAGTTCAAAATGTGACAAAAAAATGACTAGTTGAAAAATCGGGTTCAAACCGGTTTTTCAAACCGGTTCCAAAAAAACCGGTTAAAACTCGGTATCCAACGAATAGTTACAAACGGTTCCAAACTGGCGGTTCCGGTCAAACCCGAACCGGTTTGGACCAGTTTCGGTTTCGGTTTCGGTTTTTCTTACACGACTACAGCTACCTACAACGATGTATTCGGCCTCACATGATGACAAAGAAATAGTGGTCTGTTTCTTGCATTGCCAGGACACGAGACGTCCTCCCAGAAATTGGAAACTACCAGAGGTTGATTTGCGGTTGATGTTACAACCTCCCAAATCTGAGTCTGCGTAAGCTTCGAGATAGAGGTCGCTTCCTTTGGGATACCAGAGACCCAGCCGCGGTCGGCCTTTTAGGTAGCGAAAAATCCTCTTTTTTTCTGCAGAATTGTGAGACATCTTTGGACATGCTTGAAACCTAGCACATAGGCAAACGTTATGTCAGGACGAGATGCAGTCATATACATCAGGGAGCCTATCATTCCCCGATACACTATCGGATCGACATCGGGGTCATTTTGTGCATTCGGCTCCAAGTTGTGTTGTTGTTGAACTGGACTTGTTATAGACTTTGAGCCAGTCATGGTGAATTATCAAGAATTTTAGTGACGTAGTTGGATTGATTTATGAACATCCCGTCACTTAATTGCTCAACTTGCAATCTCAAAAATATCTTAAGCTCCCCCATTGCACTCATCTCAAATCTTTCCTTCATCAGCTTCTCAAAATCTTTGCACATATTAAGATCTATTGAACCGAAGATAATGTCGTCCACATAGACTTGAACTAGGAGTTTAGTCTTGGACGATTCTTTGATGAATAATGTGCTGTCAATGCGTCCTCTCTTAAAACCGGGTTCGAATAGAAAAGTATACAACGTTCCATACCACAACCGTGGAGCCTGATGAAGACCATACAGAGCTTTGTTAAGCTTATAGACTCTATCTGGATGTTGTGGATCTTCAAATCCAGGCGGCTGTTGAACGTAAAATGTATCATCGATTTTTCCGTAGAGAAACGCACTCTTCACGTCGAGCTGAATGATAATGAATCCCATATATGATGCGTATGCCAAAAATAGACGAACTGCTTCAAGACGTGCAACTGGTACAAAGA
Organism: Senecio squalidus; assembly: GCA_910822075.1. Taxonomy (NCBI): domain Eukaryota; kingdom Viridiplantae; phylum Streptophyta; class Magnoliopsida; order Asterales; family Asteraceae; genus Senecio; species Senecio squalidus. The sequence goes on from CAJVGC010000432.1 coordinate 35,696,976, forward strand.
CATCCTGAAAATCCAGTCCTTTTTCTTGATAGAAACCTTGCACAACAAGTCTTGCTCTATTCCGGGTGATAATATCGCGATCATCCTTTTTGCTCCGAAATACCCATTTTGTGCCTATGACATACTCTCCATTTGGTAATTCCACAAGTGACCAGACACATAGCTTCTCAAATTGCGCAAGTTCCTCCTGCATGGCGTCCACCCAGTTGGCATCATTGAGTTCCATATGAATATTAGCAGGAACTTCTTGAGAAACGAAACATAAGTAACGACAGTTGTTAAAATCCTTTGATTGCATAGCTACAGCTTATAGTCCTTGAATTTGAATTCTTGTATGTACACTAACATTTGGATCTCCAAATATGTTCTCAAGGGGGTGAATCTTGGTTATCCTTGACTCTTGGAGGTCATTAGAAATCTCATCGTGATAAGAGTGATCATTAAATGTTTGGTCTTCGTGTTCATCAGCTTGTGTGTCTTCGTCATCTTCTTGTTCATCGGCTTCATCATCCAAGTGGACAAGTTCATCTTCTTCCAGCACTTCTTCAAACTTCTGTATTACATGTATTCATGGAAAAACTGAGTCTTCTATCATCGGAAGAGGAATAACAGTGTTCTACGGATCCTGTATTTTTCACACACGTGGAGGAAAGGTTAAAAGAATCAAACAGAGAATCATAGTCAAAGAAAACTGCTGGACCGTTTTGTTTTTCAAAAGTGTAACTTCTTATTTCTAAGTTAAAGAAGATTTCCACCTTTCGTTCAAGTTTTAAATAAACTCGTTTATTTGCACACCCTTCAACATATCCAAGGAAATAACCCTGAACAACTTTGGGTTCAAATTTCGTGGTGTGGTTAGTTTTCAAAACGGTACATGGAGCCCCGAAAGATTCCAATCCAGCAAGATTCGGTTTTCGACTATTTAATAATTCATAACTTTTTTTTATTAAGACGTTTAACCGTTAACACCAAATTTAATAGATAGCACACAATATTGACAGCTTCTCCCTAGAAGATGAGTGGGAGGTGCGAGTCAGTTAACATTGTTCTTGCGGCCTCGATTAGAGTTCTGTTTTTCCTCTCTGCAACTCCATTTTGTTGAGGTTCATAAGTTGCGCTGTATTGTTGAATGATTCCATTTGTCAAGCAGTAGAAGTTCATTGTAGAGTTCTTGAATTCTGTCCCATCACTTCTTAGGCGTTTGACTTTGGCTTTGTAGACGTTTTTGATCATGTCAAAGAAATTGATCAATTTACCGGCTATTTCACTCTTTGTAGCCAAGAAGAAAACCCAATAGTATCGAGAGTAGTCATCGGTGACTACGAGACAATAATATTTTCCTCCAAAACTCTTCTGCTTGATAGGACCGAACAAATCTGTGTGCATGAGTTCGGATGGTGTTCCAATAGAATTGAGAGCTTTTGACTTATGAGGTTTTTGTTGTTGCTTTCCAAGCTTGCATGGTACACATTTATCCTCATACGCAAATCGTTTCAAAGGAACTCCGTTGACTAGTCCATTCTTTGTTATCTCATTCATTTTGCAAAAGTGCAGATGCGCCATTTTCCTATGCCATATCATAGCTTCTTCACGTGTAGATTTAGACAGAAGGCATGTGGACTCCAAGTGACAGTCGATGTTGTTCATATCCAGAATATACGTATTCTTCTTTCTTGGGGCCCGCATGAGTATTAGGTCCTCAGGAATTTCAATCCCTGATTTCAGAATTAACACTTCTTTCTTTGTAAAGTGAACAGGATTGTCATTATCGCAAATTTGAGACACACTTAGAAGATTGTGCTCTAATTGCTCAACGTAAAAGACATCTTTCAGTGTCACTTTACCATTGGTCACCGTTCCAATTCCCGTAATTTCCCCACCTTTATATCCAACAAAATTAACTCTCCCTTTCTTTTCAGATTCGAAATTTGTTAACAAACCCCGTTCTCCTATCATGTGCCTAGAACAATCACTATCAACATACCATGTATTGACCAAACTGTGACTCAGTTCCTGCACAACAAACAAAATTCATCAGTTTTCTCAGGGAACCCAGGCCATAACGGTCCTGGATTGACCTTTCTCGTTCACATATGTGAACTCTTTGCAAAATCTATCTTTTCTGTTTAAAGTATTGTTAATTGTTGGAGATACATTACGATTGAAATTATTAGATTGATGACTGTTAGAGTTATTTGCAACTCTATGACTCATCCAATTTGGCGTGACATTACAACTTGGGGGACTAAACCGATTTTGGTTGTATTTATTGGTAAAGTGTCGTGGTGGACTGTGAAATCGTTGTTCAAAATGATTCTGCCTAAAATTTGGAACAAACCGTTGTTGTGGACGTTGAAAGGTTTTGAAATTTCCCAAGCCCGGTCTATTGTACCCATTAGATCTTTCGTTTGACTCAAAACGATTATTGGTTGGGTTTCTAAGAATTTGCACATGTGTTGTAGGGACTGGTTTAACCTTTTGTGGGGGAACCGTCCTAGCTGGTTGTTCTTTAGGTTCTTTTATTTTATTGGTGCAAATAGATGCCACATGTCCATGTTCACAACATTTGAAACAGTTTAGGTTTCCATTTTATTATTGGTCCTTTTCAACTTCTGTGATTTATTTGATTCAACATCCTTACTGGAAACGAAAGTTTTGTGTAACGGTTTGGTGTTGAATCTTGACTTTTGGTTTTCTCAGATTGGCTTGGCTTAGAGTATGAAGATTCACATTCTTCGTTTAAAGGAAATTCGGATTTAAAGAAACTAAAATTGTTGTTAAATGGCGGTGGAGTTTCTTTGTATCCTAAACCAGCTGCTTTACCACTAGTTCTATGACGACTCAAGATAGATGTGAGAGTGGTTGATGAGTTTCTAAACTGTTCAAGTTTCCTACTTTGTTCTAACAAATTAACCTCAAATTTATTTAGCTCTTCGACTTTTTCAACATAACTTTTCTTCTGGTTTTCAAGATTTTCAAAAAGCATGTCAATTTTGATGAAATTTATTTGCATAGTCATTTTTTAAGTTCGCTTGATTTTCCTATTCAAATTTTAAGTCTTTATGTTGTGTTTCTAAAGAGACTAGAGCCTTAGTCAAGTTTTCGTTTTGAACAGTTAAAACTGTAAGTGATTTGCACAGTTCTTTTATAGATTTAAGATCAAGGAGTACCTTTGTTTTCTCTGTTTTGAGATTTTCCATATTTGCAATGAAGTTTTCCTTGTGTAAATCCACCGTACATGTGCAAACCTTTAATTCCTTTCTTTCAACATCTTCAACATCACTTGCTTCCCCATCACTATAACTCATCTCACTTGCAGTACAACTTGCTTCACTATCGATGAGAATTTCTTCAACAGAAGCCATAAGAGCTTGATCTTTATCGTCAGTACAGACTTTCCAGTCATAAGTACGGTCTTCATGTTGAACGATCATTCTTGAGAAGTTAGGCTTCTCTGTTGTAGAGGTGAGGATCTCGATCTGTCCTGATTAGGATTGTACTCAACTTTGGGTTGTTGACATTCTCGAGCGAAATGTCCATTTCCTTGACAGTTAAAGCATCATACCTTCGATTTGTCAAATCCAGCTTTGCCAGTTCTAGGACTTCGTCCTATTCTCTCCATAAAATGTTTAATTCTGTTCGTAAGCATAGCACTCTGCCATTGCAAATCCATTTCCTCCAAATCGTCCTGATCTACTTGGCCAAAGTCTTCATAGTGATCTTTCCTTGCACGTGGTTTCCATATGCAGCCAAAAAACAAGATAAAATTTCCAACGATTCTTCGGCTGATTTGACGCTCATAGCCTTGTTCTGATGAGTGGTAGTTGACTTTAATACTTCCGAACTATTTCCTGAGTTGGAAAGGATGAGATTCCTGGTGACGATTTTTCTTTGTCAGACAGAAAGGCGGTGACCTCATTGCCTGATGAGCTAGTTTCTGGAATCTTCCCATAATAAAGAGTTGGGTTCTGGGCGTGACAGGTCCTTGAATCTCTCTACACTCAGCGAATCGAATTGAAAACAGGTTATGATGCGGAATCTCATGACCTGAGTTTGGAATCAAAATTGAAGGAAATATGAAGTCGAATTTTGTGAAATGATTAGAAAAACAATGAGAGCATAACTGTTTTGATAGATTTCATTGATAGTGTGAACTAGTTTGGAACTGAGCTTGTTACAACGACATTCAAGGTCACAGAACCTCTTTGAGAGTGTTCCGGGTTCAAACACAACAAACTCAAACTACCTATCACACTATTTATAGACAAAATCTAACTAACAGACACTCTACGAACTAAATTATTACATCATAATACACATCTTAATTTCACTTCGGGGAGTTCACTTTAGTTCTGAACTAAAGTCTTCATCTTCCGAATTGATTTCTTCAGTGTTTACTTCTGTTGACTTAACTTATACTTCAGTTTATACTCAGTTCGGAGGAGCTTCAGTCAGTTCGGAGTATCCTAACTGACATGTTCCCCGAACTGAAAATTTCACTTCGGATTATTCTTGATGATTTCAGTTCGGACCCTCCACGAACTGAAATCATCTTTATTCAATCACACTTCCAGACTCCATAGCTTCATCCATTCCATTTCTTGGCCCAACAATCGCCCCCTTGGATGATGCTATGAGTCGTTTTCTTCTTCTTGAAAGGATATTACAGACCTATGTTGAAGAGAAGAAGATTGGCCTTAATGAGCCTCTGATTCATGATTAATATGAATTACACTTTGCTTACGGAACCTTCAACCAAAATCATCAAGAAATCTTCTGACTTTAGCATTTGGATCTTCATCACTCTTCAGGAACAAAAATTGGATTAAAAGATTATCAGATTAGAAGAAACATGTTGTTGAAAACATTTTGTTCTTCATCTTATAATCTTTGTAATCTCCATTCTTTCAAAGTTCCATCGATGAAGAATTAATCGTTGATGAAGTTTATCATCTTTACTGCCAGCAGAATTTCTTGATTTGTCAATCTGATTTCAGATCGGAAGCACATCAAACACACCCCTCTCTCAAATTGATCACTCGTGTTTTTGCTCTTCATACACCAACCGTCTTTGAATAGATAATGTGTAACATCAGCTCCACCATGAACACCTTAAAATCTAAACAAGATCTTCAATTCAGCCCTTCAATTTCACTTCGGACTTCTTCTATTTCACTTCAATTCACTAATAGTTTGACCTAATCTTCGAATCAAGTCAAATTGATGAACCAGACTAAATCGAATTTAATCAATTCATTTTTCTGGCTCTAATACCAATTGACAGGTCCTTGAATCTCTTTACACTCAGAAATTGACAGGTCCTTGAATATATAACTCTCTAAAGCGAATCGAATTGAAAACAGGTCATGATGCGGAATCTCATGACCTGAGTTTGGAATCAAAATTGAAGGAAATATGAAGTTGAATTTTGTGAAATGATTAGAACAGCACTGAGAGCATAACTATTTTGATAGAATTCATTGATAGTGTGAACTGGTTTGGAACTGAGCTTGATAATTCGACATTCAAGCTCACGGACCCTCTTTGAGAGTGTTCCGGATTAAAAGACAACAAACTCAAACTACCTATCACACTATTTATAGACAAAATCTAACTAACAGACACTCTACGAACTAAATTATTAGAACATTATCAAAATCTTAATTTCACTTCGGGGAGTTCACTTCCGTAATGAAATAAAGTCTTCATCTTCCGAATTGATTTCTTCAATGTTGAATTCTGTTGACTTAACTTATACTTCAGCTTATTTTCAGTTCGAAGGAGCTTCAGTCAGTTCGGAGTATCCTAACTGACATGTTACCCGAACTGAAAATTTCACTTCGGGTTATTCTTGATTATTTCAGTTCGGACCCTCTACGAACTGAAATCATCTTTATACAATCACACTTCCAGACTCCATAACTTCATCCATTCCACTTCTTGGCCCAACAGGGCGTATTCTGGTGTTGCATCAGTAGTTGAATTGGTTAATTCATAACCTTTAAGTTTCTCTATAATTTTCTCTAGAGTTAACGGATCTTCAGCCTCATCTTCCTCCTACTCAATCTCATCTTTCATGAGGTTTACGTACACCTCCCATCGCTTTGGCAAAGATTCCATAAATCTTTCCCTCTTCTCATCTTCGACATCTATCGCATGATTTTCCAATTCTGCTAGAAGATGATAGAATATGTTGATTGTATCCTCTAAAGTTTCGGTAGTTGCAACTTTGAAAATGGCGAATTGACATTTGAGCATATTGCCTTTGTTCTTCTTTTGTTTGGCAGTACGAGCATACTTTTTCTCTTTGGCTTTCCAAAGTGCATATGCTGATTTATAAGTCCTAGTTAGATGAATCATTTCGGTGGGAAGACACATCTTCAAGCTTGCCCATGCTCTATTTTCATAATCAAACACCTTTCTGAGGTCAGCAGACAAGGTGTTGATAGGACTTTTTCGTACTTCTCCCTCGATTGTAACGGTTGGATGTATGTATTCAGATTATATGCAAAGCCACATATGTACATCGTTATATGTGTAGAAAGATTCAAACTTATCAACCCGGTCATAGTAGGTTGAAGCATTGAGCAGCTTGGGAGGACTTTTTAAAGATTGTTTTGATTCCATTGCGAACTTAAAGGCGAACTTAATCACGAACGAACTAGTGTGACGAACTTGAAGGCGAACTTGGATCACGAACTTGAACACTTACGAACTGAATTACTTACGAACTAAATTTCGAACTTAGTTAAGGATAAGAGTTAATAAATGAATCCACGAACGAACTTGCATCCACGAACGAACTTGATTCCACGAACGAATGAATTATTTTAATCCTCTAACTGTTTAAATAGTCCACGAACTTGTAGAGGTCAACAAACAATATAATGTTCGCCGAACTTAAAGTTTAATATAGCTCCACGAACTGGAAGTTTATAGAGCTCCACGAACTTAAGTAAATCCCGAACTTTGAGTTATCAAAATCTAGAGATATCCACGAACTTGAGTAGTCTACAAAACGAACTTGATGACGAACTCAAAGACCTAATTCTTCACGAACTAAGCCGTCAAATTTCAGAAAACCCTAATTCCTCACGAACTAGGCCGCCAGATTACTAACAAACCCTAATTCTTCAATAAACCCTAAATCTGCCGAAACCATAACACCAGATTACCAGAAATCGATTACTTAGAATTAACCTTGAACCGAATCTCGATAAAGAGCAAACACCAATTGTAGGTCCCATTATTCACGATCAACAAGGTTAATCAAATTTATTAAGAGGCGGAAACTCGTTAATCAATTGGAATGCAATAAGTTAATCGATAATAGCAATAAGAAAACTGAATATATATATATCAAACTCTGAATACTTGTATTATTAATCGAATCACTCAATTACCAATACAAAAATATTCCAAGAGTTCTCTCCAAAAGTCTAACCCTAAACCTAAACAAGTTATCTCTTTATATAAAGTAACATGTTCGTCTACTAACGGGTTCTATGGGCCTCACGAACATGCAAGTTCGTGAGTGACACAAACAGACTAATAAGCCCACGAACATACATGTTCGTGGGAATACAAAATACTTGTATACTCTAAGTAATAACGAATACAAAATGAACGAATGTAATAGAACAACTATTCATAAACTATTTACATCGACACTTCTAGTGTTCCCCCTCCTGTTGTACAAACAAATGTTTCTTCTAACACTCCTATTCAAGTATACACCTCAAAGAAGAAAGGTGGAGCAGGGATTGTTCTGTTAACAATCTTGGAGCTTACAAAGAAGAATGAGGAGTTAGAGAAGTTGGTGAGAAAGCAAGCTTCAATGATTAATCAGTTAAGATGGAGGCAGGGTGCAAATGTTGTTATAATGGATCATATGAAGACTAAATGCAATAGATCTCTTCCTATTGATGATGCATCCAAAATAGGGGAAGATAAAACTAATGTTGAAATGATGAATGTTGAGGGAGAGGCTGAAATGAATGTTGAAGCAGAAACTACAGTAAGAGTGGAAAGGAGTGAGAGCATAAATGAAGAAATAGAGGTAGATTTGACCATTGTGGGGAAAATTATGGAAGATATGAAGGAGATTAGAACTGATAAAGAAGAGATAAGATCACAGAGTATACCTCTGGTAAAGATCTATTTAGGTCTGGTGAAGGAGAAACAAGTTTGGTGAGGTAGAAGTTAAATCGGGTGAAGACATCTTTAAGTCTAGTGAAGTGGGAAATAAATCGGGTGAAGACAAAGTTAACTCTGGTTATGATGAGGATATAAATGTAGAGAAGAATGAAAGGCGATTAAGGGCTATAGATCAGGAAACATTTGAAATATATTATGAGGGTCTATATGAAGGTGTATTTGATGAGAATGTCGAAGAAACATTTACTGTGTTTATTAAGGAGAGAGATCCACAGTTTATTCATGCTTATGATATTAATCAGTGGAATGAGAAGCTTGGTGGAGAAAAAGTGGAAAAGTTGATAATAGAGATTGATAGTGATAATGAGGAGGATGAAGGTGTAAATGTGACTGTGAAGGAAGAGGAAGTAGAGAAGGAAACTGAAGAAACCCCTGAAATTGGTTCTAGTACTGTTAAACATGGAGGAAAGGTGAAAAACAGAGCAGTGAAATCTTCAACTTTGGTTCCCTCTAAGGTGGTGAGCTTGAAGAGAAAAATGATTGGATTTAAACAGATGTTTTCAGAGAAGCAGTACAAAATTCATCTGAAGAACTATCTTGTTACAGTTGGTGGAATGTCATCAAGGTCAGTTGGTCAAATGAAAGTTGAAACCTTAGAAAAGAACTGGCTTGATGTTCAAACAAAAGTGCTGGCGAGGGACATGAAATCAAAGAGGGAGAAGAAGATTGAGGAAGAATTGGTTAGAAGACAAATAGAAAGGGCTTCTGAGAATGCTGATGTTGAGAATCAAAGGGTAGAAGAAATATATGCTCCAGTGATTCCTCCTGTGCAAACTGGTGAGGGGTATTTTTCAAAAATTTTTGATCCAAGTCAGACTGTGACATTGAAGTCTCTTGTTGAGAAGCAGAGTCAAGATGTTCAATCAAAGACAAATGTGAAGAAAGAAGACGTTCCTTTTGCACAATATATGGAGAAGGAGTCATGGTTTGCAAAGTATCCTCGGCATAAAGATCAAGTTCCTGCTCAACCTTCGCAATCCACTCTGGCAGAGGATTTTTATGTTGATGATCCTGCAGTAACTGCAAGATATCTAAAGATTCTCTTAAGGTCAAAAGTAGAATTCTTTATGTTGACAAAGAAAAAGAACTTGGAGACAATAAGGTCAAATTCTTAGAACAGGAAAGGAAAATAGAGCAATTTCGGAATTCATCCAACACCCTTACTTCCATTTTGCGTCGTCAAAGGCCAAGTGGCAATGTTACTGGTTTGGGATATCATGAAACACCTCACCGTTTAATAACAATTACAGTTTTCTTAAAGCTGAATTTGAATATAAGGAAAACAATGCTGACTCTTCCTGTGAATCTTCCTCTACAAGGGACGTTCAGACTGAGTCAAGTGTTTCAGAGACAAGAATGAGTACTTTAGCTGAAAACTCAAAACCCAAACAGGCTATGGATGATTTAGATTGTTTTAAATGTGGTGAACATGGTCACGTGGCATCTATGTGTCCAAACAAAAAGCAAGCTAGCACATCGTCTTCCCAAAAGACTAAACCTATGGCTAGATCACTTTCACCTGTTCAGAAACAAGTGAAACAAAACTGGATTACAAAAAAAAGGAAAGCCCAAGTGTTTCAAATTCTCGTCCATTTCAACCGCGTCCATTTCAACCGTCATTTCGAACTTCAAATCCATATTGCCCGAGTCCAAGAGTAAATTCCTTTTGTCGGCAATCAAAATCTTTCATTCCACCAAGGAAACACCTGAGCTTTAACGTTAACGCTACTGTTTCTAAAGAAGATGGTTTCTTCAAAGAGTTTTTTATGTGAACGAGAAAGGACAATCAAGACGCGTTGCAGGTTTAGGAGACTTTACGAGACTCTACTCTTAAAGCTACTGTTTGAGACGTTGTTCAGCGTCAGACAGCTCAGGGGGAGTTTTGTTGACATATGTTGGAGTTTGCTGCAACCTCGGAAGTTACATGCAAAAGAGTGATGAACTTAGTTGAGTAGATTCGTGATGAAGACTCTGATAAACAAAGTTCACAACAACAAATGGAGATGCATGACTCTTCACAAGCGCAAAGGGAGAAGACTGATTCCTCATTACAAGATTATTGCAACGATTCAGGGGGAGTTATTCAAGTCAACTATGAATTAGAAGAACCTGCTGGAAGTAAAAGACTATAAAGACTTTGAGCATATTACATAATTTAGAAGCAACAGTCAAGGGGGAGTTTATTGGTGAAATATATGTGACAGTTGTTCTAGATAGGTTTAAGTCTGTATTTATAGTTTATGTAAATTAACATGAAACGAACATGATGTTCGTATGTATAAACGAACATCATTAAGGTTCATGTTCGTGTCTCTAATGGTCCAACGAACATTGTATTGTTCGTGGGCTAAGTCTGTTTTGGGTATTATTGTCCATAAGCCCATTAGTTGCCCAAGCCCAGTGAACATGTTTTCCTTTATAAATGACAACATGTTTAGGTTTAGGGTAAATGCTTCACAGAGAAAAACAAAGAGAGAAGTAGACACTAAAGAATACTGATTGTATTAAGGTTTGAGTGATTCAATATTAATACAAATATCCATGTTTGTTAGTAAGTAATTCTTTATTGTGTTATAACTATTGATTATTCAGTTTCCGCCTCATAATCAATAGGTTTAATCTTGTTGATCCAATACCTGGGACCTACATTTTCAAATTTTGTACTGTTTTTGGTTTTTCATATTTTTAATTCGATTTTCTATAAAGTTGATTCAAAAACTTAAAAATAGAATAGGAAAGAAATCTCTTTGAGTTTTATCTTTACATACAGAAGTCACATATTTTTAGGTTTTAACTATACATACAGAAAACACATATTTTTAGGTTTTATCTATACACACTACTGCCAGACTTAAAAAAAATACTACCAGACTTAAAAATAAAAATACTACCAGACATAAAATATAAAGACTACCAGACTTAAAAAAATACTACCAGACTTGAAATATAAAGACTACCAGATTTAAAAAAATACCTTTAGACTTAAACTAAAGACTACCAGAATTAAAAACAAATACTACCAGACTTAAACTAAAGACTACCAGACTTAAACTAAAGACTACCAGAATTAAAAAAATACTACCACACTTAAAATATTTTTGTATTTTTCCCTTTTTCTCCCCCTTTTTGTATTTTGAAATAAAAAGAAAACAAAATGCCAAAAGATATGTACAAAAATAATTTGAAGAAACATCAAATGCCTTTGTGAAAAGGTCTGCTATTGGAGGTCTGTGTGAATCTTAACCAAGTGAATCAAATGTTTTTTAAAATCAGTCTTTAATGAAGTGATGTCTAATCTCAATATGTTTTGTCTTTGAATGTCACACAGGATTCTTAGTTATGAACATGGCAGCAATATTGTCTATGTGAATAGGAGTGTTCATAAAGTTAAGGCCATAGTCTAGCATCTGATTCTGAATCCATAAAACCTGGGAAGTACAAGAACCAGCAGTAATGTATTCTGCTTCAGCAGAGGTCTGTTTCTTGCATTGCCAAGATACTTGCCTATTTCCTAAAAACTGGCATCCTCCTATAGTAGATTTCCTATTTAAGTTGCAACCTCATAATCACTGTCATTGTAGGCATAAAATTCAAAAGTAGAATTCTTAGGATACCAAAGGAGTAAAGAAGGTTGTCCCTTAAGATATGTAAAGAATCTTTTAACAACAACTAAATGAGAAACCTTAGGAGCAGCCTGAAATCTAGCACAAAGACAAACTCCAAACATAATATCAGGTCTACTAGCAGTAAGATACATCAAGGAACCTATCATAGACCTATATAAATGTTGGTCAACACTCTCACCATCTAAATCAGGATGCAATTTGGCCCTAGTGTCAACAGGAGTGGATGCAGATTTACAGTCAATATATTAAACTTAACTAACATATCCTTGACATACTTAGACTGATTGATAAAAAATTCCATTATCCAACTGCTTAACATGTAATCCTAGGAAGAAAGACATCTCACCCATAGAGCTCATCTGAAATTTGGAATGCATAACTGATTCAAACTCTTTGCACAATGCATCATTAGTTGAGCCAAAAATGATATCAGCAACATATATCTAAAGAAACACAGATTCCTGGCCAACTTTCTTAATAAATAAGGTCTTATCAATTGTCCCTCTAAGGTATCCATTGTCAATCAAATATTTGGACAATGTATCATACCAAGCTCTAGGGACCTGATGTAAACCATACAAAGCTTTGTCCAATTTGACTAGATGATCAGGGAATTCAGGATCCAGGAAACCAGGAGGCTGACTAACATATACTGTCTCCTCAAGAACTCCATATAAAAAGGCTGATTTAACATCCATTTGATAAACCTTAAAGTTCTTATAAGCAGCATAAGCTAAAAACAATCTAATAGCCTCTATCCTAGCAACTGGGTCAAAGACGTCATCATAATCTATACCCTCTTCCTGAGTATAACCTTTAACCACAAGTCTTGCCTTATTCCTCACTATAATTCCCCTAGCATCCCTTTTCACCTTAAATATGAATTTCACACCTAGCACATTCACATCACCTGTTCTCTCAACTAAAGTTCCTACCTCGTGAACCTTAAACTGCAAAAGCTCCTCTTGCATAGCTTCTACCCAACTAGTAATGGTCAATGCAATATCTACATTCTTAGGCTCAAGTTGGGACAGAAATCAAGAAAACAAGCACATATTAGCTAAGCCAGTACTACTTCTAGTCTTGACCCCATCATAAAAATTTCCTATAATATTACTTCGAGGATGAGTCTTGTGAATTCTTAAAAATTAAAGTATTTCCTCAGTAATATTAGTAGAAATATTTGTTTGATTAGGGACAATATCATCAAAGAAAAGAGACATCATCATAATCTATACCCTCTTCCTGAGTATAACCTTTAACCACAACTCTTTCCTTATTCCTCACTATAATTCCCCCATCATCCCTTTTCACCTTAAATATGAATTTCACACCTAGCACATTCACATCAGTTGTTCTCTCAACTAAAGTTCCTACCTCTTGAACCTTAAACTGCAAAAGCTCCTCTTGCATAGCTTCTACCCACCTATTAATGGTCAATGCCATATCTACATTCTTAGGCTCAAATTGGGACAGAAATCAAGAAAACAAGCACATATTAGCTAAGCCAGTACTACTTCTAGTCTTGACCCCATCATACAAATTTCCTATAATATTACTTAGAGGATGAGTCTTGTGAATTCTTAAAAATTAATGTATTTCCTCAGTAATAGTCTAGCATCTGAGTCTGAATCCATAAAACGTGGGAAGTACAAGAACCAGCAGCAATGTATTCTGCTTCAGTAGAGGACTGAGAAACAGAGGTCTGTTTCTTGCATTGCCAAGATACTAGCCTATTTCCTAAAAACTGGAATCCTCCTGTAGTAGATTTCCTATTTAAGTTGTAACCTCCATAATCACTGTTAGTGTAGGCATAAAAGTCAAAAGTAGAATTCTTAGGATACCAAAGGCCTAAAGAAGGTTGTCCTTTAAGATATCTAAAGATTCTCTTAACAACAACTAAATGAGAAACGTTAGGAGCATCCTGAAATCTAGCACAAAGACAAACTCCAAACATAATATCAGGTCTACTAGCAGTAAGATACATCAAGGAACCTATCATAGACCTATATAAATGTTGGTCAACACTCTCACCATCTAAATCAGGATGCAATTTGGCCCTAGTGTCAACAAGAGTGGAAGCATATTTACAATCAGTATATCCAAATTTAACTAACATATCCTTGACATACTTAGACTGATTGATAAAAATGCCATTATCAAACTGCTTAACCTGTAATCCTAAGAAGAAAGACATCTCACCCATAGAGCTCATCTGAAATTTGGAATGCATAACTGATTCAAACTCTTTGCACAATGCATCATTAGTTGAGCCAAAAATGATATCATCAACATATATTTGAAAAAACATAGATTCCTGGCCAACTATCTTAATAAATAAGTTCTTATCAATTGTCCCTCTAAGGTATCCATTGTCAATCAAATATTTGGACAATGTATCATACCAAGCTCTAGGGACCTGATGTAAACCATACAAAGCTTTGTCCAATTTGACTAGATGATCAGGGAATTCAGGATCCAGGAAACCAGGAGGCTGACTAACATATACTGTCTCCTCAAGAACTCCATATAAAAAGGCTGATTTAACATCCTTTTGATAAGCCTTAAAATTCTTATAAGCAGCATAAGCTAAAAACAATCTAATAGCCTCTATCCTAGCAACTGGGGCAAAGACATCATCATAATCTATACCCTCTTCCTATGTATAACCTTTAACCACAAGTCTTTCCTTACTGCTCACTATAATTCCCCTATCATCCCTTTTCACCTTAAATATCCATTTCACACCTAGCACATTCACATCAGCTGGTCTCTTAACTAAAGTTCCTACCTCATGAACCTTAAACTGTAAAAGCTCCTGTTGCATAGCTTCTACCCAACTATTAATGGTCAATGCCATATCTACATTCTTAGGCTCAAGTTAGGACAGAAAGCAAGAAAAAAAGCACAAATTACCTAAACCAATACTACTTCTAGTCTTGACCCCATCATACAAATTTCCTATAATATTACTTAGAGGATGAGTCTTGTGAACTTTTAAAAATGAATGTATTTCCTCAGCTTTATTATTTAGTTTCGGTGATGTACAATGTTCACCCGAACTAAAAGTTTACTACACCACAATATGACTCAGATCTTTGGAAGCTTCACCATCACTCTTGTATGCTCCAACACATCATAAGATGAGTAGGTGATGTTGCTGGGAATAGAATATACATATCATTGTATTTGTATTTGTTATTAAGCGCTTAATTGTAATATCTAGGAAGTCTTTGTAAAGCCCCCACACTCCTATAAATAGGAGTGTGGGGTGTGATTAGTGTAACCATTGAGCTTAATGCAAATAACTTTCTCTCTCTAGATTAAGTTTCTCTCTCTAGACTGATCAGAACTAACAATTGGTATCAGAGCGGGGTGCTCGAAAACACTTCGTTCGACCAGATTTTTCACTTGTTCGACTAGGGATTCGACTAGGATCCATTCGACTAGCTCAATTCGACTAGCTTTTTAACTAACACGAATAGCATCATTCGAATACGTCTACAAGAATAGAATCCATTCGAATAGCTCAATTCGACAAGCTTTTTAACTAACACGAATAGCATCATTCGAATAGCATCATTCGAATAGTATCATTCGAATAGGTTTTCAACTAACACGAATAGGAAGGGTATTCGTGATTTTGGACAAGTGTTGAAACGAATAGGAAGTTGGGACACGAACTTAGTTTTGAATTGATCGAACACAGTGATTTACACGAATATATCAAAGGTTAATCCAATCAATCGAATAGGTTTTAGCCTTACACGAATTACACCATTCGAATAGGTTTTAGCCTTACACGAATTAAACCATTCGAATAGGTTTTAGCCTTAAACGAATTAAACCATTCAAATAGGTTTTAGCTTTACACGAATTAAACCATTCGAATAAGATTTAACCTTACACGAATACGAGTGATGCCACTAAGCCATTCGAACACAAAAGATCACGATCACAAAAGATCACGATCACTTGAAAACGAGGGTTTCGAGACTTTACCAAAAAAAAAAATGAAGTTTCGCGATTCCACGTTTTCACGTTAGAGACGAAATCGAAAAGTAAGATCTTTTTTAAAGAGAGCGAATTTTATTTTTTCCGACAGTTTTCGGACACCGGTTTAGCTTACGCGACGAATTTTGACGAGATTCAAGCGACGGAAAAATACGAGATTTATATTTCCGGAATCAAAATTGAAAAGTGAATTCAACGGTGCTATTCTAAGAGACTGGTTCAATAAGTTTCGAAAAAGAAAGATTGTACAAGCGTGAGATACCACGGGTCAAGATTATCCGAATTTTTCGTCAAATTTTCAACATTGAGAAATTTTCTTCCAACTTTTAAGGGATTTTTGCCATCAAATTTGCATTACGAAGAAAGACTTTTTAGGAAATATTGTGGATATCACAATCGACAAAGATGACGGGCTTACATTTTATTGTTCTCCGGATCAAGCTTGGACAAAACTAGAGGAGCTAGAGAAGTTGTGTGATGAAACGGAAAATCAAGTGACTCCTTCGTATTGGACTGCTGATGTTAGATTGCGAAATGCTGCTATCGACGGTATCGCATTCCAACTTATCATCATGTCAGGACAACGTCGCAGAGGTACAACCTTTATCTTGTTCTACCTTTGATAATAAGATCATTGAGTTGGAAAAGAAGTTGCAAACTAACTCCGAATTGGTTTTAAGGTTTTCAAACGAAAAGGCTAATCTTTTAAAAGAGAATTCTAAGATTTCAAATGAAATTCAAATTTTGACATCTCAACTTCAAGATTTAAACCTTACCAATTCCAAACTTGAGGAGTTTAAAGAGTTAGGAACTTCTTGGAAGGGGAATTATGACTAAAGTGTGATTAGAATTCAAAATCTTACAAGTGAACTGAATGAAAAATTGGATTTACTTAAAACACTTCTAGAACAATCAAAAATCATAAAGTTTGATGAGAGAAAATATAATCAAAGTGTTTCAATGGAACTCGAGAATCTTAAAAAAAAACGAATGAATGAAAGGATGAAAAGAATGGATTTAATCAGCGATTTAAATAATGAAAGAAATGAGAGACTTAGTGCTAACAATAATCTTATGCTTTTAAGAAAACAAATTGAAGATTATAAAACGGAAATTAAATCTTTAAAATCACAAGTAATTGAAGTTGAAACTGTAAAACAAAATGGTTTGAGAGAGCAAACTAATCAACTCATTTTTCCAAACAAACCAAAAAAGGAAGTTAAAGTTCCATTGAAGGTTTACAACGGTGAATCTTCCAAAACATTTTCAAAAGTGGTTTCTCTGAGTACTAATTCTTTCCCGAAAAAGAAAAAAAAAGTATTCTCCGAAATCACAAACTAATGGAACTTTTACAACACCTTTGAAAACTTCGAGTTTGAAATCCAAAATCATCTCAAGAAAACATGTTGAAAAGAAAGCACATTATCCTCAATGAACAAAAAGGAAACGAAAGCGTTCACTTATTGGATACCCGAGTTATTTGAATTTGCACCATCACATTTTAAATATTCGGTGCAAAAAGTGTATAGTTTTGTTTCTAAAGTTAAACAACGAACTTCAACGAATTCATTCACATCTAAAAAACAATTGTTTCCAAATGTACCATCAAATGCATCGAATACGGTACACTCATCAAATGATTTTTTTCCCAAGAACTCCTTCACCAAATCATAAACGGAAATGGATTCCAAAGTCTCCACCAATTTCAAAAACAAACACACCGATTGCAAAATCAACTATCTCAAATGTGTGTTTACCGAAGAAATGGAATTCATATTCTTTGCACATAATCAATACTACTTATCAATGGTTTTCGAACAAAGGTAACCAAAAAGGACCCAAAATGCAATGGGTACCAAAAGCAGTTTGTTTTGATTGTGCGGAAACGTAGGTTATCACATTGACTCCGGAATACTTCAGTTTCGGACTCGAACTTCATGGAGTGCTTACACGAGATATCAAGAAGAATTGGAACATCACGACTTCGGAACAACTCGGTTTCGAACTCGAATTTCATATGATGTTTTGAGTTTGTTTAGGCTTTCAATTATTTCAAATTGAAACCCGTTCTAAAACCGGAAATTACGAATTTATTTATCTAAATACAAGTTTAATATGATGAATGTGAATAGTAGCGGATTTTCAATCTCGACTAGAACTAACATATTCAAAGTATTATCTTTGTGTTTGATAGTATTTTCGTAATTAACAAGTGTTTTCTAAATGACATATATTTTCAAAATTGTAAACTAGCAAATTTGATTAACTCGACTAGAACTAGATTCAATTGAAAATGTTGATTTAATAGCGGATTTTGAATCTCGACTAGAATTATTTCATCCTTTAGAGAGGATTTAGTAGTGGTTTTTCTTATTTTGTCTAGTTTGCAAAACATTTCTTTGATCGAACATGGAGAATCTAACTTTGAGGGGGAGTTCATAAAATCATTTTTCGAACTACCTTCTAAATCTTTCAAATGCGCTTCAACGAAACAGTTTTTCAAATAAATCTTTCGAAATGCAATATTCTTTCATGAACACATCAAATGTATTTTCGAAAAAGGCTTCTCATAATTAAAAAACATTTTTTTTCATGCATATGTTGAGGGGGAGCGTCTTTTCGAAAATATTGCAAAGATTTGGCAAAATGTTGATGCGTATTCAAAAATATATCTTTTTCCTATAGTCCAACCAGAGCCGGAGCGAATTACCCAAGGAATCACTTTCGAATGTGAGGGTTCTTTAGGTCTAGGATTAGAGATTAAAGGTGCAAATCAACAAAAACATCGTTTTTCAAAATGCCAAAATGAGGGTGGAGTTGAAAATTATGAGAGGTTGAGTGAGGAGTGTGTGATACGGTTAAAAGAATGAGAGACCGTTTCTTCACCGATTAAATCGCCGGGTAGCCAAGTTTCTATCGAATTTCATGCGTTGCTTTTCGATATTGAAAAAGACATCATGGACCCAGCGATGCAATGCACATATACCTCATCTCCACTCAAATTCTTCACAAGAATTTGTTTCAATATACACGGAGAATTAGCACATTTCTATCATATTCTCACTCGGAGAATGTTGATATTGAAACAAGAGAAAACCAACTCCATTTCTCGACTTCATTTCATGCACTATTGAGTCTAGCGCCAAAATGTTAAACATTTTCTAGGATACGAACGAATTTTCAAAAAGCATGTCTTTGTGATATTGCTCGGAACATTTGTAGTGGTACCAACGATCTTGGTAATTCACAATGATCGAATGGAAATCCTACCAATGCTAACACTTTTCCAACATTGAACGTAGGTCACACAATCGACTTCTTTTGTGATTTTGATTGTTGTGTTAACGAGAAATCTAAGTGATCTCGTAGTTACTTACCCGTTTTCACGATTATGGATACTATTTGAGCTTACGGTCAAGAATTTAAAGATCAAGACTTCGGAAACAAGACATGTTCGGTTCGGTTTTGTCACGACGTAATACACGTTAACATGATGATTACAACGTTTCATAATCATCATGAGGGGGAAGAACGTGTACCAAAGGGAAAAACGTGTGTAAATGTTGTACCAAGGGAAGAACGTGTGTAAATGAAGAAATGGGAAGAACGTGTAACCAAATGATAGATTGGGGAAGAACGTGCGAATAAGGAATTGTGAAAAGAATGAGTGTTCAAGAATAAATAGAAGCGAAAACATGACAAACATGCAAATAAAGAAGAATGTTCATCATTAAGCTACAACGAAGTAATACATCAACTTTCGGATAGTTGATTACAAGTATGTGTTGAGGGGGAGGTAAATGAAAGATCAAAACTTCAAAGAATTTGTAAATGATTATTAAATAAAAAGAAGCTTCAAACAAAGAAATCCAATCAAGCTTCTACAAGTTGAACGATAAAGTGAAACTACTCAATTAAGGGGGAGCGTTCCACTTTCTGGTTCAAACGATCAAAGGAAACGTCAAAGACTACAAGTCTACATTCAACATTCGTTTGAAATGAAAGATTCTTCAAGTCAACTTTCTAAGTGTGCTTTCCGTGATACAAAGATTTAAACGCTACTCTGATGAAATCTAAAGTTGTGGTTGAAGATCAAATCAAGCATCTCGCGTTCAAGATAACATCAAGGAAGATGCTTCAAGACAAAGACTTCATATTTTGAACAACTACAAATAAGGGGAATAGAATATTCATATCATTGTATTTGTATTTGTTATTAAGGGCTTAATTGTAATATCTAGGAAGTCTTTGTAAAGCCCCCACACTCCTATAAATAGGAGTGTGGGGTGTGATTATTGTAACCATTGGAGCTTAATGTAAGATTATATTTCTTTCTCTATATTAAGTTTCTCTCTCTAGACTTATCAGACCTAACTGATGTTGGCTTTGTCGTTTCATTGTGGTATCCTTCTTGAGAAATCCATTGAATTCCAATTCTAGAGATATGTCTTGAAAAATTGCAATGAAGTTCGAGTCCAAAATTGTTGTATTTCGAAGTCCTTGAAATCTCGTGTAACCACTCAATGAAGTTCGAGTCCAAAACCGAATTGTTTCGATGTCATCGTGTTTAAATACTTTTGATATCTCGTGTAAGCACTCCATGAATTTCGAGTCTGAAACCGAATTGTTTCGAAGTCATCGCGTTCCAACCCTTTTGATATCTCGTGTAAGCACTCCATGAAGTTTGAGTCCGCAACCGAATTGTTTCGAAGTCATTTTAAAAACCTACTTCTCTGCACAATCAAATTCAACTTCTTTTGGTACCATTACATTTTGGGTCCCTTTTGGTTATCTTTGTTCGAAAACCATTGATAAGTTATATTAATTATGTGCAAAGAATATAAATTCTATTTCTACGGTAAACACACATTTGAAGTAGTTGATTTTGAAATCGGTGTGTTTGTTTTTGAAATTGGTGGAGAGTTTGGAATCCATTTCCGTTCATGAGTTGGAGAAGGGGTTCTTGGAACAAAGTCATTTGTTGAATGTACCATTTTTGAAACGTTTGATGATACTTTGGAAACAATTGTTTCTTTGAAGATTTGAATGAATTCATTGAAGTAAAATATTTAAAATGTAATGGTGCATACAAATAACTTGGGTATTGAATAAGTGAAATATTTCGTTTCATTTTTGGTCATTTTAGGACAAAGAGCTTATTTTTTAACATGTTTGTATGATAAAATCGTTGATAAAATCGTTCATTTTTGGTCATTTCGGAGAATACTTTTGACTCTTTTTCGGTAAAGAATTAGTACTCGTAGAAACCACTTTTGAATATGTTTTGTAAGATTCAACGTTGTAAACCTTCAATGGAACTTTAACTTCTTTTTTGAATCTTTTTCAAAAAATTTAGATTTCTGTTTCTCCTCATCTGAAATGATTGGTGTTTTTGGTGAAACCGAACCATTCATTTTCCACATTGAATCAATCTTTTGAGTTAAAACTTCAATATATTTTTCTTTTGTATGTAACGCATTTTGAAGAAATGATCTTAGCAAGAGATTGTTCATCCGAGGATAAAGGTTTTGTAGATTCTTGTTTTGAGAGTTTTTTAATTCTAACCATCTTTTTCAAAGAAAATTTGTCATTTGAAGTTAAAGATTTATCAAGGGAGGCTTTTTCAAGAGACACAATTTTCTCTAAAAAGTTGTTTTTCACTCCCAAAGTAGTTAGTTCGGGATTCCAACGCTTGTTCAAGTTCCAAAAACTGTTTTTCTAAAATAAGAGTTGGAACGTATACTTTTTGAGAAACAACTTGTTCCAAAACATCATCGGAATGAAGTTCCTTTATGGTATAACTTGGAAAGTAATCATCCGAAAAAGGAATTTTCCTAGTTTTGTAACTCCCATTTAATGATTTGTAATCAAAAGAGATTTGCGTTTTATTCAAAAGTGGTCGTCTTGCATCCTCTTGTTCTTCAATTTACTTTGATGATCTAATGAAAGTCATTGTAACATTTGCATATCCCAAAGATTTTGAATCATAAAGATCGGGAGCATGATACATAGCTTTCTTTAGATATCTTGGATTATCATGACCCAAACCTTCTTTTGGATTGAAAAATCGAAACTCTTTCGGTTTGTTTAGAAAAATGAGTTGATTCGAATGTTCTCTCAAACAATTTCGCTTTAAAATTTCATTTTTATTTTCAACTTCAAAAGCCTGTGATTTTAAAGATTTAATTTCCGTTTTATATTCTTCAATTTGTTTTTTTAAAAGCATAAGCTTATCTTTAGCACGAATATTCTCCATTCTTTCATTTTCTAATTCTTTGCTTAAATCCATTCTTTTATAACTTTCATTCATCCTTTCATTCATTCTTTCCTTTTTAAGATTCTCGAGTTCCATCAAAACACTATAGTTATATATCCTCTCGTCAAACTCTATGATTTTTGATGACTTTAAGTGTATTGATTAAATCCAATTTTTCATTAAGTTCATTTGTAAGACTTTAAATTTTAATCACACTTTGGTCATATTTCCCTTCATCAAACTTTATAATTTTTTATTGTTTTTGAAGTTTATTGATTAAATCCAATTTTTCATTGAGTTCATTTGTAAGACTTTGAATTTCAATCACACTTTGGTCATATTTCCCCTCCCAAGAAGTTGCTAATTCTTTAAACTCTTCGAGTTGGGAATTGGTAAGCTTTAAAGCTTGAACTTGAGATTTCAAAATTTGAATTTCATTTGAAAGCTTGGAATTTGCATTTAAAAGGTTAGCATTTTCGCTTGAAAACTAATTCAGAGTTAGTTAGTTTGCAACTTCTTATCCAAATCAATGATCTTATTATCGAACGTAGAACAAGATAAAGATTGTACCTCATTTACGTTTCCTTGACATGGTGAGGAGTTAGAACGCGTTACCGTTGATAAAAATTCTCGTGTACGTTTAACAACTTTTCTCATTTGATCCAATCTCTCATGGCCGTTAAAATTAGAAGGAGATAACCGACTTCTAGTTTTATCACACCACTTCTCTAGCTCCTTTGGATTTGTCCAAGCTTGATCCGGAGGACAATAAAATGTAAGACCTTGATCGGTGTCGATTGTGAAGTCGAATATAGATCCTAAAAATTCTTTCTTCATGATGAAAATTTGATGACAAAAATCCGTTGAAAATTTGAAGAAAAAATCTTAATGTTGAAAATTTTGAAGAAAATGCCAGATAATCTTGATCCGCACTCACACGCTTCTACAACCGTTTTTTCGAAACTTGTCAAACAAAATACTTAAAATAGCACTGTTGAATTCGCTTTTTGTTTTTTATTCCGGAAATATCAATCTCGCATTTTTCCGATGCTTGAAACTCGTCAAAATCTGTCGCATAAGCTTAACAGGTATCCGAAAATCTGCTGGAAAAAATAAATTTCGCTCTCTTTGAAAAAGTTCTTATTTTTGAATTTCGTCTCTAATGTGAATACGTGGTATCGCAAAACTTCACTTTTTTCGAGATTATTTTTATTTTATTTTTTCTAATGAAAGTCTTGAAATCCTCGTTTTCAACTGATCGTGATCTTTTGTACTCGTTGTAAACACCTCTACGTGTTCATATGACTTAGTCTAATGTCGTAGTCGAATATGCCTCATTCGTGTATGTTGAATTCCTATTTGTGTCAAATATATTCGTGTTCGTGTCACTTGATATTCGAGTCTAACCAATACTACTTGTATTCGAATCAATGTGTATTCAAATCTAATAAACACCAACTTTGATTGTGTTCGAGTAGTTTCCACCGACCTTATTCGAATGATTAACTTTATTAGAATTCAACCTGTTTGAATCACACCTTATTCGAATCACATCTTATTCATGTTCGAGTAATCTCTGCTAAAACTTGTTCGAACTAATCCTTGTTCGAATAGTTAATCAATTCAAACAAATTAAATCCTAATTCGAACTAAACCTTGTTGTAATCTAAGCTTCATTCGAGTTCAAGTGAAACTTCGTTAGAATCTGTTGACTCTTACTTCGACTAAACTTACTAAAATACTATTCGAATTAGTATCCTTTGAACTAAAAACTTGATCACTTCGAATCAAAACAAGTCGAACAAAGAAACTTCGAATACAAAAAATATTCATCTTCGAATAAGAATTCAGTCGAACTAGTAGTCTTCGAATGACAAATTACACTACTTCGACCCAAAATCAGTCGAACCAACTTCATTCGAATGAAAAATACACTAGTCCGAATCTAATTCCCAGTCAAACCACTACAAAACTCATTTGAACTAGTACAAATTCAGTTGAATATGTGCAAAAGCTGGTTGAACGAAGTGTATTCGAGCACCCCGCGCTGATACCAATTGTTATGTTTGATCAGTTTAGAGAGAGAAAGTAATTTTAGAGAGAGAAAGTAGATTTAACAATAAGCTCCAAATTTTACATTAATGGAGTGTGAGGGATTTACAAAAACTTCCTATATATTACAATTATTCCCCTTATAACAAATACAAATATAATGTTATGAATATTTTACTTCTAACAAATATCTTGTAAGAAAACATACACATCCATTACATAACATGTCTTTTAAATTTTAAATAAGAGTATTAATTACTATAACTTGTAACCCATTTATTACAAAATCATTATTGTTTGAAATAAGGGTATTCCTTATTAAAATAGTTAGTTAAACAATAATATGTCATATACAAATATTATTCCGTATTTTCATATCAATGTTGAATTTTTCAAGAAAATCTTGTTATGGAATTATTTTAAAATATTATATACGTAAATTGGACATATAAGTTATATTTCATATACATATGTTGAGCTTTTAAAGATATAAATTTTTTGAATTTTGTTTATTATATATGTTGATTGATGTTAAAATAATTTCTTTAATAAATGGATTATTTATAATATTTTAACAAACATTAACGAGATCATAAATATGAGAGCATTGGTTGATCAATAGCTTTTAGATTTATTCTTACAAGTTGGTGACGATTATGAAGAACCGATCGACGGGAACATTATATTTGCATAGCTCATGGCAAAACAATTTCGTAGGATAAGAAAGATGAATTTAAAAATACGTGGACCAATGTAAAATTTAACTTCAATGGTATTCGAATTATAAAATTTGTATGACAATATTATCTAAAAAATGGGAATGTTGACAAACTTAATGTTCCCGTCGATTCGTAACATAAGACGAAGACGACCGTAACAACATTTATTCAATAAAGTTCTTAAATCGTTGACTATTAGTGGTTTGCTTATTCATAAACTTCGACCATACGTTGGATGCCCCATTAGTATACTATTATGGAATGTCGATCAATCAAATAGTTTATGTAACGGGAAGCCATTGATATGCAAAGGTTTCCAACATAACGTTATTAATGCAGAAATTATTACTGGTCAACATACCGGAAAAGATATTCTTGCTAAAAAAACTCTTTATGTTCGTGTGACGACGACACGTTGTCGTCCAAAATTAAGGAGAACAATTTTCCATTAGACTTAGCTTTGTCATGATAATCAAAGGTTATCTATCGAGAAGTTTTACATGATAAAATAAAAATATAAGTGTATTAAAGGTTAAGAAATTTGGCACGTCGATGTTTATCAACATGAATCCGTTTTTCACATGGGAAAGTGTGTGTGGCATTGTCAAGAGTGATATCCCACGGAAATACAAATGTATTACGTATTAGTAAGGTCATCCAAAGATTTTAACCGAGACATGATATTCACCTCAAAGGTTTCTATCGAGAAGTCTTACATGATGAATAAAGTATAAGTGTATTAACGGATAACTTTATTCTTTCATATGGGTTTTTGGATCTTCATTTTTTCCATTAAGATTGTAGTTTGAATGGTGGTTCATGTTATTTATCATTTTTCTTATTATCATTGCCATATGTCTTAAGCGTAATCTTGTGAAATATAATTTTTTTCGTCGGCGCTTCATCGCTCGAGTACTATACTAATAAATAGAAATAAACAAAGATATACTTGAAAATTTGGCCGGAATGGACAAATACCGGCCGGAAATTGCGCCGGTGGACGACTCCGGAAAATTTTGATAAAAATGGTATAGCCGGCGTTCCCAACGCCGACTTATGCCATGTCACACGCCACCTCAGCATTCCACTACTACTTATCCTCGCTGTCAGCCGACGTGTCAATAGCCAGAGTTCCCAACGCCGGATTTTGGTTAAAAAAAGGTGGTTTTTTTTTAGTGGTTTCCGGTTTTGGTGGTGGTTTTGTTTTTGTTTTGTTTTGAAAATGGTTAAGTGTTAGTGTTTAGGGTTAATTATGTATGTAATTTGATGATTTTTATGAAAATTTCCAAATTGTGTTTTGTTAATATGTTATTTTTTTAGAGTTTATAAAAGTTAGATTAATGTTTACGGCTTTTTTCGTGTGTTTTATGCTATGTACAAAATGGCAAAAAATCATTTTGGTTAGTTTTTTTTTTTGAAAATGGTTATGTGTTAGTGTTTAGGGTTAATTATGTATGTAATTTGATGATTTTTATGAAAATTTCCAAATTGTGTTTTGTTAATATGTTATTTTTTTAGAGTTTATAAAAGTTAGATTAATATTTATGGTTTTTTTTGTGTGTTTAATGTTATGTACTAAATGGCAAAGAAATATTTTTTTGGGCAAAAATGAACAACTTAAAATAAGAAATGGCCCACTTAATCCCACTATTTTGAACAACTAAAGATAGAGAATGAACAAGTTACAATACACACTAACGTTGGTTACGTGGGCAAATCCGGCTCCGACTATTGTGACCTGTTTGTCGACAACCACTACACGTTCGGGGTCTACTTCTACTTCCGCTCGGCTGGTCCATTTTGTTACGGATTCTTCTTTGTTTCTTTCTTCCTCTTTTTGTAATTATCATTTTTTTATCCGCTTCGATGGTCCAGTTCGCTTCTCTCCAGTAGTCCTTGTGTCGTAGGCCCCTAAGTGTTGGGATATACTACTGTCTCCACGTTTTTGTGTTGTAGAAGGCGGAAACCATTATTGGGGCAGCTTCATGGTTTCTTCGACTAGGACCATTCACGTGTCCATCAACAGCCATGCCATGAGAACAAATAAACCTTTGCATTTGCCACTTTCCACAAGTACAAGACTTAGCGATAAAAGTGACCTCGTATGTGTTCCCCCCACCCATGGTTATTGGGTCATTTGTCTGATACTCATAAACACCATTTGGGACATCGTAAGGTGTTACCCTCTTATGAATGGCATATGATTCCTGACCATTGTTGAGTCTCCGCATGGTTGTTGAAAGGGGTGAATTACAGTCTCTAGCTCTCCCAGAGTTTTGTACTAAGTGTGCTCTGGTAAGTTCGAGTGTACCTTCTATACATGCCTTGATAGGCATCATGCGCACCGTGCGTATCACATTGTTATATGATTCGGCTATGTTTGATGTGGTGTTTCCCCAAAGTACATAGCCTTCATTATACAACAATGTCCACTTGTCCAAACCAATATCTTTTAGCCACCTCCAAGCATCCTTGTTTAACCCTCTCATTTTATCAACGGCGAACTTAAACTTTCTCCGCTGCGATGTAGTGCCGATCTCCCAACACCATTTCTGGTCTTTAAAGTGCGTCATAAAGTTACTCCTTATGTGTCTCAGACATAATCGATGATTCCAGTCCACCATATCATCCATTGCGTTGATCAAACCTGGGTGACGGTCTGAAATCACACACAAGGATCTATCTGAATGAACGGCAACATGATTCCGGAAGTTGGGCAAAAACCATCGCCATCTTTCATTTGTCTCGGAATCAACCATGGCGAAAGCAAGAGGAAGTATATTCCCATTAGAGTTTTTCGTCACGGTTGTAAGAAGCTTCCCGCGATAGTTCCCTTTCAAATGGGTCCCATCGACACATACGACGGGAATACAGTGCTTGAAGGCTTCAATGGCAGGATGAAAAGCCCAAAATACATACCTAAAATGAAAGTTGTAATAAGAGCGTGGTCTATTTTGTGACATGATGAGTTTAATGAAAATTTCCAAAATACATACCTAAATTTTGTCGGACCGTCTGGGTTTGTATTTTGGGCATGTAACCATCTGAAAATGGTACCGGGGTTTCTATGGATCATTTCTTCAATGTACTTGGGTAGCTTGGCAAAATTGCTCTCCCATGTTCCGTAGAGCCGTTCAATGGCAATTCTACGGGCATTCCAAGCTTTGCAGTAAGACATGTCCACGTCCCAAGTAGACTTGGAAGTGGCAATGATGTGTTTTACTTTGTATGCAACGTCTAGCTTAATTTGGTTAGCAATTTTGGTTGCAATCATGCTTGCCGAAAAAGACCGGTTGTTATTTCTAACGACCGATCCAACACAGTTGTGGATAGGGTTCCAAACTACCAGACGCCATATTCCCCTTTTGTTTCTAATTGAACCCCTAGCAGTCCATTCACATGGATAACGGTGTTCGTCTCCTTCGTAGTCTGGAACCTCTGTGTAGCATATTGCTCTCCAAGCCTCTGGCCTTGTGTCTTTCAAGTACATTTCCCGATTATTCTTTAGCAACCATATCCTGATGGCATATACAAACTGAGCCTTGCTTTTGAAGCACATTCCTTGACGTGGGTCTTGGCCTTCACACCAGTACTCCACCGATTCGTCATCTTCGTCGAATGGAAGACGATTCCATTCTTCCTCCCCCACAAAACCAACGATTGATTCGAGGAACACTTCATCATCTTCATGATGAGGTACGAGCTCATCATGACGTCCTTCTTCCTCGGAAGCGTCTCCAAGTAGGGCATAGTCTTCTGCTGTATATTCCTCGACCGTTTCGTTATCGTCATCAGAACGGTAGTTTTCAGCAAAACCATCTTCTGCTTAATGGTGTGGGTGGGCTTGGTGTTAGCCATGGTGTTGGCCATCATCAGAGTTCCGATCTTCTTCGTGATATTGTTCCCTATATCTTGATGGGAACATGTCTTGATCATCATAAGTAGAAGGTTGAAAGTGATCGGTATAGGATGATGGAAACCCATCTTGAGACTGATGAGGATGTTGTAATTGTATGTTCCTCATCTAGTCTATAAAGGAAAATTGTGTTTGTTGAACCACTAGAATAAATTGTGCTTGAATTTGAGGCTGATATTGAGGGTTGGTGGAATTCAAAAAATATACTGTTTCAAATGTTTCATCGTCTGGAATTTCGCTCTGAACCACATGGTCTCCGTAGGTGTACCATATGATTAGTTTAAGGTTAAAAAATTCACTGGATAAACCGAATTTGTTGTACGCCGTCTCTTTGAAACTTGCAAGATTGACCCTCCTGAGAAGAGGAAAAACAATACGACTGGTCGATTCATCACCAGTCAAGAAACCGTTTTGAAATGATAGGTCATTTCCAGAAACTAGATGAACAAGGATTGGGGAAAATGCAGACATGGTTGGGGAAAATAAGAGTTGTTTGAGAGTTGGGAAAATTGGTATGAGAGGTTTTGTATAAGAGTTGTGTATGAGAGTTGTGTGATATGAGAAGTGATTGAGAGGTGGGGATAATTAGTATATATTTAAAGTACATAACCTTATCTCATAATATCTAACAAAAAATCTCGGGATTAAACTTGGTCCAGTGAAAATGCCACGTAGGTTTGAGATATGGATAAAAGTCGGTTTTGGCAAATCCGAATTATTACAGGGAATCAATGCCTTCTGTATGATGTGATCAAAACACTGTTTCACGTACAGTACCTTATCTGAAAATATCTGACAAACAATCTACGGATTAAACTAGGTCCAGTGAAAATGCCACGTAGGTTTGAGATATGGATAAAAGCAGGTGTTGGCAAATCCGACTTATTGCAAAATAATGATTGACAAGTCTAATGACTTGTTCAGTGGAATAAATGCCTTTAACGGCTTTATTAAATGATTTTGTATGATGTGATCAAAACACTGTTTCACGTACAGTACCTTATCTGAAAATATCTGACCAAAAATCTACGGATTAAACTAGGTCCATAAAAAATGCCACGTAGGTTTGAGATATGGATAATAGCCGGTGTTTGCAAATCCGGCTTATTATAAAATAATGACTAGACACTTTTGTTGACATGTTCAGTGGAATAAATGGTTTCACATGCTTTATTAAAGGCCGCTGTTGGCAAATCCGACTTATTAAAAACGCTTTTTATCAACTTATTATAAGTATTAACTTACTGTAACACTATCACCTTTTTATATTTCTCTAGCAACTCAAGCAACAAATTCAATCTCATAAGCATGGCTTCTTCCAGTAATTCGTATTCAAACGCCTCCAATATCCTAGACACTTTTTTCAAACATATAGAAGAAGATAAAAAGCGTTACGAAAAACTAAACTCCCTTATCAAAAGTTTCCAGAAAGTTGACAATGAAAAAACCCAACTCATACAATCACTTCAAGATAACCCCCACCTATCATTTTTAGAACAATATTATCTCAACCTCCTTCGTCTCCAGTGCGTGAAAGATTGGGAAAATACGTCGAAATGTACTGAGTTGCTCAGTCGGATTGATCTTCAACTAGAAGAGAAAAATGACTTTATAGAAAGAAATTGCAATGTAAACGAAGGTTTAGATGCGGTCAATATCTACGAAAACAACGAAAAAGCTATCATACCAGCTGAAAGTGCTGAGGAATTTTTCCTTCAAGGAGACAGGAAAAAAATGAGGACGACCAATATTGTAAAATTGTTTTTTTACCAGACGATGTAAAATGTTCTAGAACGTTTTGGGGTGTTCTGTTAGGATTTATGCAAGACAATGCATTGTGGGAAATTGTAAGTTTGTGATGTTTGTAATTTACACTTTTAATTTTTTTTTTACATAAGTTTAATTTTTTTCGGTTATTTTCAGCATGTCGATGCATGGATAAGGCGATCACAACTGGTTCATAGACATTTAATAGAAAAGGAAGAAGTTCGCACAAAAACCAGGTATGCAGTTGCGCCTATATCGTTTCATGAAGATTTTTACGATCATCATAATTGGGCCAAAAACTTTGATCTAGCGCATGATTATATAAAACCATATATACGCTGGAAGAACGTTGATTCAGTCCTTATTCCAATTTGTTGTCCCAATAGTCAATTGTTTCTTATTCAACATAAACTTGCTGTCAATGAGTTGACCATTTATGACCGTGATAAATCTGCTACTCCGACCGTTTATATGCAAAACTTAATATCATTTTACAAGAAAAACATACTATGGTTTTATAACTCTGTAAGACATACCAGAGCAACAGCCGAACCAGTACCTCCTCCTAGGTCTGAGCCATTTATTTATTCGAAAAATGTCAGTCAATATCCGGGTAACAAGGAGAACTCTGCTTTGTTTGTATGTATGTTTATTCACTACCTGGTCACTGGTGAAGCCTTAAATGTAGTTACAGCCGATGTATCTGATGAACAACTACTAGAATTTAGAAGAAGGATGGCTACTGTACTATACGCTAAACGTAAAATGTAGGGTGATGTTATATTTTATTTTAAATATGTAATATTTTTTATATTTAAAAATATGTAATGTTTTTATGTATTGTTTTTATGTAATCACATTATGTAATGTTTTTAATCTATGTTTTTATGTAATCACATTATGTAATGTTTTTATGTAATCTATGTTTTTATGTAATATTTTTAAATATGTAATGTTTTAAAAAATATTGATATCACATGGGATGTATAAAAAAGTATAATTTACTAAAACCCAAAAGTTATAGAATTTTGCAATAAAAAGTTATTATAGATCAAAACACTGTTTCACTAAACAGTCCAGTCAACTTTGTTATCTGATAAGATAAGATACAAATCTTGGGTTTCAACCTGGTCCAGTGAAAATGCCACGTAGATATTGGATATGGATAAAAGCCGGTTTTGGCAAATCCGGCTTATTACCAACTTTTGACTGACAAGTGTAATGAGTTGTTCAGGGAAATCAATGCTTTCACAGGCTTTATTAAAGGCCTGTCTGATTAGATCAAAACATTGTTTCACCTAACAGTTCAGTCAACTTTGTTATCTGATAAGATAAGATAAAAATCTTGGGTTTCAACGTGGTCCAGTGAAAATGCCACGTACATATTGGATATGGATAAAAGCCGGTGTTAGCAACACCGGCTTATTACCAACTTTTGACTAACAAGTGTAATGAGTTGACAGGCTTTATTAAAACACTGTTTTTTTAATGCCTTGGCAGACTTTATTAAAACACTATTATTACAATTATAAGGGACTATTTTCATAAGGGTTTTTATGTAATGTTTCCCCTGAAACACATATTTTTTTTAGATTTAATATGCTTTGTTTTTTTTAATGTTTTATAGGTTTTATAACTCTATAATACATATTTTTATTGTTTTCGATATTTTTTTTTTTAAGTTTTTGTATTTTTTAAATATCTAATTTTTTTTAAAGTTTTTATAACTCTGTAAGACATATTTTTTTTATATGTTATGAATTGAATACAAACTAATATTAAAACACGAAAAAAAAACTTAAAACACAAACATAACTTTTTATTAATTAAAACATCATACATATAAAATTACAACACAATTTTAAAACTCTACTGACGACGGGGAGGTTGTTGTAGAAGATGACTGCCGGTTCCACAAAATGTTGGGTGAGGGTTCCTGGTTGGTCTTCTGCGTCGGTCTTGCCCAGCTTCTTTGTTTTGTGCGTTGGGTGGCTGGTTTGTATCTATATTTTGTGCCATGCCAAAATCACCATAACTTTGAAATTGAACCGGGCTACTTTCAGCATAGATAGACCGGCGTGCAACCATGTCAGTATCAGGGTCCCTTTGGAAATTTGGTTGTACCGAGTTACTGTACTCCCCAGGAATATTGGGTGACAACGAAAGCCAGGTAGGGTAGGGGTAGCAAACAGTTCATTGATCAGGTCTAGCCCAGAATGGGTACCACTACCTCCAGCCTGAAACTGCTGATATTGGGAACCACTCCAACCAGGCTGAAACTGTTGCCTGTACTGGGAACCACTACCACTACCCTGAAACTGTTCCCCGTACTGGGGACCACCCCAACCACCCTGAAACTGACCTCCATACTGGGGTTGAGACCTAGTGTACCCTTGAGCAGTTGGAGGACGTGGATAATAGGCAGGTGGGGGAAACGCAAATTGTTGCGATCCGTAATTTATCCGGTCCGGATTATGTCCAAATCCCATAGCTTGAGTAGAGATTTGAACAAAATCCTGCCACATGTCGATGTTACCCACTCCACTATCGATGTTATGTTGTGCACGATCGTGGATTTCCCTCAATGCCTCGTTCTGCAAAATAAATTTAAATATATTAGTATAATATACAAATATATATCGTATAAATACATATAAATATTTGAATATAATATAAAAATTTAAATTTAATATTTAATATAAAATAAATACGCAGAACCTATTACCGGAGTTTGTTGGACCCCACCCCATTCTAGATACACGTTAGGAGGGTTATGTGCAGTCGGAGACGTGATAACTAAGACAGTGCGATCATAAAACCACTGCATATAGCCCGGTAGAACACCGCCTCCCGCTGGTCTAGGAAAATGATAGTCACTGTTATGTCTACCATTCCAACACCCTACCAGCAGCTTTCTTCTCTATCCAGTTTGTACCTCGTCCACCCGTAAGCTTACTTTCATGGTTTTTCTTGTGTTGTCTAACTGAAAATATGTACAAATCTTCAGGAACCCCTTGTACGTATGCAAACTGTCTGCATACTCTGTTCGGTACATGAGGTTCGGTAACAGCCCAACAGACAAGCCATCCAATGTATGCCCATAACTCCCTGTCTCGAGTGCAATCAGCCGGAAGTTGCCCCAATACAGCACTATAAGGACACCATATAAACTGGCCCTCTTCCAAAGTGGTGAAAGCAGCACGGTATGTAACCAACACATGAGCCGGTGACTAAGGCTACTAAACTGCCGACTCCACCTAATATACAAAATAATACTCGTAAAAATTTAATTGTAATATTCGTAATCTAAATTAATCAAATACTCCTAAAAATTTAATTGTAATATTCGTAATCAAAATAATAATTATAATAATAAAAATATAATGTTATAAATATTACCTGCTACCATAGCCGTGTGGGTACGTAATAGGTGAATCCCCCTTAATAAAATACGGGGCGCAATCTGTGGTATTCTCTCCCAGGCCCAAAGCTGGAGTAAAATTAACGGTCCCTGAATACTTTTAATGTCCTTCTTCTCCGCAGCAATACACAATTGTCGATACAAAAAAGCCAATACTGCGGAGCCCCAGCTAAGTCTACGAGCTTCTGAAATCTTGTCCAAGTTTTTTAGATAATTCGGCGAAAAAATATATGAACGTGAATCGCTGAACAGGTGGCCACCCAAAAGAGCTAAAATAAACACTCTACATCTTTGTTTGAATCTGCTCCTCCGACACGGTGTTTGAATTTGCTCTACTAGGGTACTGATTTTTACTCTACCAGCATTAAGTTCACCCACGTCTGGGACAAACCCCAGATAAGCATCACAATCAGCCAGCCATTCTTCCTCGCCTTTACACTCCCATTCTCCAGAAACCGCCGGTCCGTTTACAGGAAAAGCCCACAGAACTTGTACGTCCTGCAACGTAACAGTGGCTTCACCAACTGGAAAGTGGAATGTGTGCGTCTCGGGACGCCACCTTTCGACCAAAGCGGTAATAAGAGTGTGGTCTATTTTGTGATAACCGGTGCGTAATACACCGTCAAAACCAGCACTTACTATCCACCTTCTAACACCATCTTCAATTTCATCGGTGTAGTCCCAAAGTCCGGAATCACATCGTCTCGCTTTATTTGTTCAATCGGATTTTGGTCACCATTGAATAAACGAGCAGAACGACGGTGCTCACCATCTTGTAAAAACAGCAAACTGGTGTTTCTAGGGGTTGAGGTTGCTCCAAATTATGCTATTTTAAATTCGGGATTAACCAATATTATGTGTGTATTTGTGTTTTGTGGAAAATGGGGGAGAAAACTAGCCGGAATATGTGTGTATTTGTGTTTGTATGTGTGTGAGAGTTGTGTGTGAAGTGGATGAAACCGGCCGGAATATAAACCCACCATAAGCGGGGCTTGCCACAACCGGCTTATACACGTGGCATGCAGTGATTGGATGGTGGAGAAGGTTTGTCGGACATGCATGTGACTCGTGGGGCCGGTTGCAGAAAAAGCACCATAAGCCGGCACTCCCAACGCCGGCTTATGGTGAGTGGAAGCTGACGTGGAAAAGGGGATGGTGACTGGGCGAAGAGGATGGTGGAACGCTGAGGTGGCCAGTGATATGGCATAAGCCGGCCTTGGTAGTGCCGGCTATACCATTTTTATGAAAATATTCCGGCATCGTCCACCGGCACTAATTCCGGCGACATATTGTCCATTCCGGCCAAATTTTCGATATTCTTAAAAGGAATTTGAAAACACAAATATAACTTTCTTTTGGAAAAACGTAATACCCACCATCACTCCCCCCCTCACGGTATGCTTTTGTTTAGAAAATACAGTCAGGGAAATGTAAAAGGATTTATTGATTAGTTATATATGATGATTATTTATACAAGATAAAGAATTACCTTTACGAATTGAAAGATTA
This sequence comes from Senecio squalidus, assembly GCA_910822075.1. Lineage (NCBI taxonomy): Eukaryota > Viridiplantae > Streptophyta > Magnoliopsida > Asterales > Asteraceae > Senecio > Senecio squalidus. Next base: position 35,732,473 of record CAJVGC010000432.1, read on the forward strand.
GTTTTAACAAAACAAGCTTCTTCGTCTTCGATCTCTTTAACTTTTCCTCAAAATTTTTGTACGGGTAACGTGTTATAAGACTAAGGATAAAGGGTAGGTCGAAAAAGGAATGTAAATTCATTAATCAGGGATCATAAATAAGGTTACAATATGGCTTATAGTTATATGTTAAAAGATAAAGGCTAGAAAACTAATAAAAAAGAATCATACACAATCTCAAAATTATAATTTACAACACAAGCATTATTATGATGATTTTCTTTTGTTTAATGACATAAACTTTCAGTTAATGAAACATCAATTAATATGATAATTTTATTGATGCTACAATTTTGTTAATTTTTGAAAAATGGATACTACAACTTATTGTTGTTAAATTTATGTTATATTCAAGTTTTATTGAACTTCTTATGATATTTGGTTTACTAGACCAGTCCAGTTCGGTAAGAAAAAATTATAAAATTGGTTAAATGTTTGGTCCAGTTTTCAAAACAATGACTAAATGTGTAAAATTGTTATTATTTTTATATATTTCTTCATATTTATAAATATCAAGTCTTTATATACATATTTAAATGTGACGGAATTGACAAAAAAAAGTCATTTCCCTTAAAACGAACTAAAATTAAATTAATCGAATGAACTTTTTTTCAAGTGTTCATATGTAGGCTACTAACCATGGACCATGCTACCGCTGAAGACCACAAGGTTAATAAGCATTCTGGATCACATGAAATGCTTAGGTATCTTAGTTCATGTCGATCAGGTTTTGCTCAAAATATTTCTTTGTTTTTTTGCTTTTGTTTTAAATGTTATTCCTGGTAAGTTGTTTGTGTGGAATATTAGAACATATCAATCAGTTTACAACTTGGGAATTTTAGTTCCTTTTGGACTCTACCACTATATCTAATGCATCCAAAACGTGAATCAAGCAAACAAAAGCAAATCATTGCTTTTAACAAAGATACAAATATCTTCAAATTACGCGATTATGTGAAATGAATTTAAAATAGAATAGATGTGATTTAAAGGGTTTTTTTTTTTAATACACAAGTTGACATTCATTAAGAAAATTGTACATGAAATTAAAGAACTTTAATTGATTGGTATTGTATGAAATTGAACATTTAAAATTGTCATTGTATCTAATAAAAAATATTTCTTTCATTTACATTCTATATAAAGGTTAATCTTAAATCTCGCTTAAATATATTAATATATTAATACACACAAATTAAAAAAAATTTCATAGTTGAGTGTCACACATATTTTATACATCATTATTACATTGACTTAGAAGAAGAAAAATAAACAATGAATAATATATGTTTTTGATATAGCCAATTTTTGTGTTCATATAAAACGATTGAAAAATAAGTTTGTTAGATTACGAAACCATGATTACTCCGTCGGATATAACCTTTTGTAGAATAACAATTATAATTTATAAGTTCACGTCATACCATTATAATTCAATGATATATAATCATATTTATCTTCTAACTCTAGAAGATTATGCATTTAATTATTTGCCAACTTAAACTTTAGAGCACCCGGTGGGCTCGTTGTGGAGCTCACAACGAGCGTTGTCCTCGTTATTACTCGGAGGCTCCTCGTTGTGGCGTCGTTGTGAGGAGACCGTTGTCTCCACAACGGCTCGTTGCCAGGTTTGTATTTTTTTTTTTTTTTTTTTTTTTTTTTTTTTTTTACCAAATTTCATCTATAAATACAACCCCATTTTAACCAAAAAAATCACACCTTCTTTCAACAATCTTATTCTTAATCTCATACCAATCCCAAAACAAACACAAAATGTCTTCATCTTCCTCAAACGCTCCCCAAACAAACACAAACAATCCTTCGACGCCACAATCACAAACACCATCCGGTTTCGCTAACTACTACGGCACAACAAACGCCATTTTTTCACCCCAAATAACAAACTTTAACCCACAACAAACCCAACAAATTCTAAACACTTATTTAACCCAACAACCGCAACAACCTCAACAACAACAACAAATGTTCACTCCCGAACAATTCGCAATGCATCAACAACTTATGATGCAATATACCCAACAATCCCAAACTTTTTTTCCCCAACAAACACAAAGCCGAGTTCAAGAAACTCAAGAAATCGTCCAAGAAACGGATGATGTGGTCGAAGAAATTCCACGACCGTCCACGTCTAATCCGAAAAGGAAAAAGACGTGCAAAAAATTTGTATTGACTGAAAAAGAGGAGGTCCTTTTGGCAAAGATGTGGTGCCACATCTCGGAAGATGCCGACAAAGGAAACGCCCAACCCGAAGCGACATTTTGGAAACGGGTCGTTGCCGGTTACAACAAAGAAGCGAGGGTGCAAGAATTGGAGGAGAGAGGCAAGGAGTCCATCAACTCCAAGTTTACGGCGATGAGTGCCTTGGTCAAGATTTTTATCGGCCACCATGCGGAGGCTTTAAGAAATCGGCAAAGCGGGACCGACGACGCGGCGTTTATCCAAGCGGCTCGGCAAATGTACTATGAGGCCGAGGTTTTGCAGTTTAAGCATACGGCGGCGTGGGAAATCTGGAAAGATCACGGTAGATGGCGTTCATTTTTCAAGATAGATACTCCAGTCGAGACCGTCAACTAGACGACGTTGACACACCGGACGATATATTTGCGGATGAAGAACAAGAACGACCTCCAAGAAAAAAAAGAGGTAGTAAAAGAAAGGAATCATCCGAAGCCTCCGATAAGGCGCAAACATCTTCGTCGTCGACGCTTTGCGGGCTCATCGCGACACACTTGAAAAAGATTACGAAGACAAAAAAAGCAAACCGCGGAAAAAAAGGCGCAAACACTCCAGGCTCAAGAACAAGCGGCTCTCCGACAAGAACAAACGGCTATCCGACAAGAAGAAGCGGCTTACTCAAGTGCAAGAAGAGACGATATGATGTTTCTTCAACAAAGCACGGAGGGGTTGCCGCCGGCACAAGCGGCTTGGATGGAAGCGGAGAAAATAAAAATCCAACAAAAATACGGGATGATTTAGTTTAGTTTTTATTTGTATTGTTTTAATTATTCGTATTGTTTTAATTATTTTTATTTTTTTTATTTATCTTATTTAATGTTTTAATTATTAAGTTTTAATATTTTATATTCTTTTAATTATTTATTTATCTTTTATATTAATGTTTTAAGAAAAAAAAATAAAAATAATAAAATAATCCCACAACCTCCACAACCCTCATTATCATAGCACCCAAAATCTCACAATCCTCATTCTCATTGCCACGTCAGCAACTTTTTTCCCACAACCACCACAACCCACATTGTCACCCATTATCACTTCGGGTGCTCTTATGACATATGAACTCGAGTATGCTAATGATAACATGTGAAATGTTCGTATATTACTGAGAAATCAAAACAGAATAAGTAGAGTTTAATCATTAGAAGATATACATTTAAAAACACAAAAGTAAATTAAAACTATGTAACCCTAAAACTTGATGAATAATTGTTCCCCATGTCTTCTATATATCTTTTATAATCTCAACTCTCTAACTATATTCAGGGTTTGTATAAAATTTGCGGCATATACGAATATAATTAAACTAAATTAAATCTAAATATATAACTAAGAGAAATGATGTACACACAAAAAATGTACAAAAACTATTTTACAAAATGAGGTGGCAAGATGTGAATTAAGAGAAAAAGTATGGGAAATAGTGAGTGCTTTGATGTGATTGGTTAATTAGTTATTTCATATCATTTTGTAAAAAAATGTTTGTAAAATCTTTATATATAACAATTTTGGAGACGTCATATAGACAGTTTTAGAAACAACATATGACAAAATAATAATTTAAAGGTAAAATTTAAGATAATTTTTACATATAATAAACATATTCTAATTACATTTATTTATAACTTTCTACCTAGATTATAAAATTAAAATAAAAAACCTTTATTTTGTCAATATTAGAATCACGATGGAACACCAATTTTTTTCCATCTCTGTATGTTAATCACAAATATTTTGTCACCTATTGTTCAGGCAAATGTTTAAGTACAGGTAAATAAAAAGTTAACATTAAAGTAATTAATTGTAATACAACTTAGTTCATATAAATAAATTTTATTCTTATTTTATACTTTTCTTATAGTATTTTAATACTAATTTACTGTATATTGTACTAAAATTAAAATTAATATAGTTTATATTCAAGAAATTTTAAACTTACAACTAATATGTAATTAATTGGGTGGGGGGTGGGGCCGTGGGGGAACCATTTTATTACATAATCATATCATACCCTCAAAAGCCACAAATTATAAGACGTCTCTATTTACACTATTTTATAATTTTATATATCACAGATTCAATTTATTATACATTTAGTATTTAGTATTAACTAGTAGGTTCGGGGTTTTATGTTCCAGCCTGCACTTTAACCATTAAACAATGTAAATTTATATTCGCAAGCCAAAAAAAAGGTATCGTTTTCGTAAGATTATTTGATTCGCAAACTATATTTTTTATTTCATACTAATCTAAAAATAAAAAAATAAAAAAAAATGAAAGCCCAAGACCAAGAAAGCCCAACACCCAAGACCTAAGGAAGCCCAACAAAGCAAGCCCAACATCAGCACCTAAGGAAGCCCAACAAAGCAGTAGGAAAAAAAAAAGGAGCTAGTGGGATTCGAACCGCGGTTTCCCCGCTGTGGAGGCCGCGCGCTTACCATTCCGCAACCAAATCTTTTGTAATTAAAACGATAACAATTGAACTTAAACACAAACTTTTCTGACTATAATAATAATAAAATGCACATTTGCAAAGGTAACAACAGAAATTAAATAGAGGAGTAATATTGCAACAACTCGTATCTATTTAACTTTGAAAAAGTCCACAAATAAGTTCTGACCGAAGAATCTTTAAATCATTTGGTATTTCATAACCATAAAAAAATTAAAAAGAAAAATTATCGTGACGCAAGTTTAAAAACATAAAGTTTGATTTTAACGAGCAGGGACTCGTGTGTTGCACGAGTTCGGGGATTTGTGTGTAATGATATTAGACGAAAATTGATATTTATGTTCTAAATTTATAGGTGATATTCAAATTGAAAACGAAATGTGTTATTATTTAACGATGATTTTAACATACATTTATTTTAAAAAATAAAAAGATAATTAATTTTTGGAAATGGAATTTATAAGAAAATATGCAAAGTATATTTTTTATTTGATTCTATTTGTAGTCGAATCTAAAATTTGATACTTTTTGTAAGCACCTCTAAGAAACTTATTCCTCGAAATGGAATTTATAAGAAAATATGCAAAGTATATTTTTTATTTGATTCTATTTGTAGTCGCATCTAAAATTTGATACTTTTTATAAGCACCTATAAGAAACTTATTCTTGGTTCCAGCCTGCACTCCCACGTCGCAAAACGGCATGGTCTTGGTGGGATTATTTAGGGAGAGAGGGTAGATGTGTGTGGTGGTTAAATTTTACTAATCTAAAAAAGAAAAAATTTAAAAGCCCAAATTCCACACATAAGCCCAACACCAACCCAAATTTAATAATAATAATAATAATAATAATAATAATAATATTCATTATAATAATGATAAATGGACACAATTCCATATGTAAAGGTAGAATTTAAACTAGAAAAGAATAAGCTAAATTTTTTTTTATAGACAATTATTAGCTCAAAATTAAGTCATAACTAAAAGTAAATCATATCCGTGAGGTTTGATTATGGTAAATCTATCTCCTTTTATTTGGGCGTAATCAATGACGCTTTAGTTGTGTGACCTTTTCTTTATTTTGACGATTTTGATGGTTACTTCCAATATTAAAGACACCGCACAAACTTTATATGATTGTGTGATGTCATTTTAACTACATCGAGCGAACTACATGCAAGTTTTGTTTCATTATTTTAAATAAGATTTAAACCAACTCATGGAAGTTATAATATTTTAAAATATTATCATTTTTTATGTAAATATTAAATAAATTTTTCTTTAACTTCTTTTTTAAATACATTATTTATATCTAAATTTAATCTTAATCTTATTTTAATATAACATAAAATGGTCTAAAATCTTACATGACAAATTTTATAATATTAGATGTGTTTTAACTTTAATTTAGGTTACTATATCATTTGATAATATTCATTATTTACAAATTTTATTTTAATCATTTTACTTAAAATAATATATAATTTTATATTTAATAATATTCAAATAAACTTGTCAGGATCGAATAAGCTAATATAGCTTATAGTTTGCCTTCGTTAAGATCTTGATCCATTAAAGAAGTTCAGCAGCGGATGAACACTTTAATATTAACAAGTTGTCGAACAATAAATATCGTAATGATATGAAATAAGAATGAACAATAATATTGTCGAATGTTAAGCCTCAATTGTATTAATCAAGATATCAATACAACGTGTTTCTTCTATTCTACAAGGATCTATATTTATAGACCTTGAGGCTAGCCTAGATAAACTAGGAAATCTACATCTATCGTTATCTAGAAAAGGAAACTTTATCTAATTACAAAAGGAAACATAATCTAATTCTAACTCTATCTATTAGATTATTCTTGCATGACAAGGTGGTCTTCCGTAGTAACTCTTAGTCTGTCCGTAGTAACTTGATACTTCCGTAGTAATGATGATTTCCGTAGTAACTTAGTTGAACAGCCGTATTAAACTTGATCTTCCGTAGTAACTTCACAAGTTTATATCCGTAGCTAGAAGTAGTATTATTGAGTTAAACTATTATGACTAAGCTATAACCCAACAATCTCCCCCTAACCTTGAACTTTTATAAACTTTATCAAAAGTACAAGTTTTTATACATCAACTGTTATAACTACTTCATTACATGTCAAGTTAACTATGCATTTCTTCTTGCTTCCTTGTCTTGCCACTCTGCTGCTTTTCCTTTTGTTCTTTCTTCAGTGATTTGTACCAAAATACTCCAAACTAGTTCATGTGCTATCCTTGAATCAAGAAGTCCATATAGCTTGACTTTAATCATTTCTTCCAAAGTCTTCAAGTCATGTGGATACCTTTTATCCACTAAGTAAAACTCCATGGCTCCCTCCTTTCTTACTATTGAGTAGACACCACTTCGTTCATATACAAACCACTTCTTGACTGAATTTTTATGACTTCCCTTCTTGAACACTGAGCTAGTCTGTTCATACCCTGGTTCAAACAAACCACATAAGCAGTCCATAGCATGATCAGTACCTGAACATTCACCTCTGCGATGAGAGTATTTGACTTTTCCTACTTCGTACATTCTCTCTAAATCATCTCTTGTGAAATCCCTTATAACTCTGTGGAAAGCTGGAACAATTGTTGTTGATTTATCTTGCCTTGTAACCTTATATTCTGTCCCCAGTTGTCCACCAATAAATTTCCAATCGATGATCATAGGAGGCTTCACAGCTAACGGTGTAAATCTTAGTCCTTCTAGATTGTTAATAAAAGCTGAACAATCTTCTTGTGTGACTTTAGGATCAACATCTTCTTCATCCACATTCACAGGTTCTTGCTTTATTTGCATAAGTGGGATGATAGGACTTTCTTGAGAAGTATTTGGAGCAGTAGTAGTTTCTACTCTTCTTTTCTTTGCAAGAGGGATTCTTTTAGAAGCTAACTTCTTCCTCTTTGACTTCTCAGGAGGGTTTACCGTAGCTGGAGCAGTACTACCTACAGCAGGGTTTGGTACTTCTTTTCCTTGTTCATTGATTATTTTTCTGCCAGTTTCAAGAGCAATCTGCATGACCTTCTCCATGCATGTCTTGCTTCTTCTTCTCTTGAATCTTGGCAAGTGCAGCAGATCTTTGAGCATCCTTCTTCTTTTCCTTTTCTACTAATTCCAACAAGCTCGCCATCTTCATAGGTCCTAAAGACCTTCCACTATAGCCTTCTCTCTTGAGATAGGAGACAAATTTCTGCCTATCTTCAGCTAGCTTGGCTTTTGTGGACTCCTTCTTCCCAAATACTTTCTTCTTCTAAGGCTTGGCTTTGACTTTCTTTTTCAACATTAGTTCATCTCTTTCAAGCATTTTCCTGGAAAGCTCTGCATCAGCTTTCTCTTGAGCTTTAAGTTGAAGCTCTTCCAGAATCTGCTCATCTGCCATCTGTTGAGCATGGATTGCATCCTCCTCAACAATCTTCCTTAGCCTTTCTCTATCAGCCTGAGTAGGTTCTTGATTCAGTTCTTCTTCAGCAACAAGCTTCTTCAGGAACTCAGCAGAGGCTCTTTCTTGTTCAATTCTTTCCCTCTCCAACTCTGCTAGCAGATTTTTCTCATCTCTTTCTGCTGCAACCTTCTCTCTTTTAAGCCTTTCTTCTTCCTTCTTCTCTTCTTTGGATTTCTCCACAACCTTCACCTTGCCTTTATCATGGTGTTTTGGATCATCAAGGTTCACCTTTTGAAGTTTTCCCTTCATAGTGATGTATCCAAACCTACCTGCAGACACAACAACATTAACTTGTTGTTCAGACAGAGCAAGTTGACCTTCTTTAGGAACTGTAGCTGCTGCTGCTCTTTGTCTTGCAACTGCTTCAGCTATCAACTTCTTTCTTTCAGCTTCTGCTCTCTCTTTTTCTTGTTTCTTCTTTTCTTCTTTGATCTTGTCAAGTTGTGATGCTAAGGTTGACTCATCAGACATGACAAAAGTTCTTGCCATTTCTTGTTGTATTAGCTCATCCGCAGCAACTTGTTGATCAACAGAAGGAGCAGAAACTGTAGATGTTGTGGTAGTGATTGTTGTAGCTTCAGATGGAATACCTTGAACGGTATGAGGAGCTTGGTAGAATGTTGGAGGAGTTGTTGTAAACAGCGGTGGTTGAGTATCTATGAGGCTTTCCGTAGCAACTGGAATACTGGCAGTAGTAATGATGTCCGTAGAAACCATCTCAGCATCCGTAGTAACTAGCTCCGTAGAAACTATATCCGCAGTAATGGCAGCTGACTGAGGAGCCGTAGTAACCATGTGGTCAGTAGTAACCATGGGGTTGGTAGAAATTGCTGCTTCTTCCATTTCGATTTCCCTTGTATGCTCCCCTTCTACTGTTTCTTCAACCATTTGCTCCCCCTCAACAACTTGTTCCTTCTCAGTGGTTTCATCTACCACCATTCTCTCTCCTTCTTCATCCACCAACATATCTTCTCCTTCTTTTACTTTTTCCCCCTTAGGAGTACTATCAATCTCCATGTCTTCAGTTTGTTGGGAGGTTGCAGTAATGACTGTTTCATCACTCTTTCTTTCTTCTCCCCTGCTCTCTTCAGATGATAAAATTTGTGTCTCTTTTTCTTTCTCCCCCTTTTTGTCAGCTGGAGGAGTATCATCAGATGAAGAAGAGCTTGATGGCCTTGGAGATGTTCCAATACTTCGTGTGGTGGTTCTTTTGGGCAAAAGTTGAGCTGATAAGAGAGCCTGTTGAGCCAGCAACTGTTGCACGAGTGGCAAGAGTTTCCTCTTGTTTATCCACCCTAGCTATGACAATTTTGTACATGTCCATCAATTCATTGTTTTGAGTAAAGCTACCCTCACCCCTTGCCTGTTGGGTACCAACAGGTGGTTGATCATAGGGTGTAAAGACACTTTCCTGCCTAGCAAGAACAAGTATCTCCCCCGTGGTTTCTTGGCACCAGGGACCACTTCCCAAAGATGAGAGCCAGTCATCATCAAAGGTTAGTGTTGCCTTGGTTTGGGTCTTAGATATGTTAATACTGTCCTGAGCATCACTGTGAGAAGTGATTGCTGCAGTAGTATTAGCCCTCCCCAAATGGTCACCCCCCTCCTTATGGACCACCTCAGTGAGCAAGGGGGTATGCTCAATGTGTTCCCCTGATTGTGTCTTTCCTGAAGATGTTTCAGGTAAAGATTTTTGAGTGTGAGAGAGTGGGGTAGTTTGAGACACAAGAGGCTGAGGAACCCTCTTGTTTCTTCTGGAGAAAGCAGCTATGGATGGTGAGTGAGGTGTAGAAACTGTGGGTGAAGTCACAATAGTGGTGACTGTGGCAGTAGCAACTGGAGTAGAACTCACAGTAGCAACTGGAGGTACACTTTCAGTAGAAACTGTAGTTGTAACCTCAGGGGTTCTAACCTCAGCACTTGCAACAGAAATCGCAGTGGTGCTTCTGGTTGATACAATAGAAGATGGTGGCTGGGACAGAGGTGCAGTCACTTGTCCCTCATCTTGGGAACTTGTGACCACCATCATTGTTGAGAACAATGGTGACACATTTGAAGAACTACCTTTATTAACTTTTCTCATGTTTGTAAAAACTTTTCCTGTATGTGCATGAGAATAGAAAACATTTTCAGATCTAGTAAGATCTTGTAATTCATTGTTAAAAATGTGTTGAAGGAACCTTGGGTACATTAGAAATTTATGTTTAAGATTTACCAAGTTCCATTCATTCCCTCAAAATTAAATTTGAAAAATTGTATGTTTGGTTATGGCAGTAGCTAAAGAAGAGCTACCTTCATGCCAACCCGTTCTCTTTTGGGATAAACATTGTTGCAAAGTATGCAACAAGAATTTCCATTGGGGGGACAACTTAGCTTTTTGAAAAGTTGAAATGTGTAAGTCCCCCTCATATCCCATTCTTTCAAAATTTTCAATAAGAGTTTCATTAGGAAGGTGTGTTATACCTGCTGCATCACCAAGTTGTAGATGTGTGCGCACTATAGCCTCTGAAACGGTTATTGGTTTGCCATCCACTGTGGCATTGATAACATGTACATCCTCATCAGTATTAATTTCTGCGGAGGTCCAGAAATCCCTTATATGTGATTCATGGATTTGAGGGTTTATTGTTAACGCCAGTTTAATGTGGGACTGCCGCAAGAAGTCGATAATGGGATGAAAATCGGCATTGTCATTGAGTTTGATCAAGAATGCCACCATGTTGTGTGTCATATGAAACTGTAATTCAGCCATTGTTAAGAATGTATA
>CAJVGC010000432.1:35743572-35765983 GCA_910822075.1 Senecio squalidus
CTGACAGCGAGCGTAAGCTATAACTTTACCATGCTGCATAAGCACACAACCCAGACCCTTGTGCGAAGCGTGCGCAATAAACAACAAAATTCTCGAACCAACTGGCAGACTAGATAGGAGCGTTTACACACCAGCTGCTTCAATACCTGAAAGGCTTTCTCCTGATCGGAACCCCAAACGAATGGTTCACTCTTCTGTGTCAACTTTGTCATAGGTGAAGCGATCTTGGAGAAGTTCTCTCGTTAATCGGCGATAATACCCAGCAAGACCCAAAAAATGAACGGATTTCGGTCGAGACTTTGGGTGCAAACCCAACTTTTACAGCTTCAATCTTAGCAGGATCAACATGAATACCCTTCGCGCTAACCCACGTGCCAAGAAAAGTTGAACTTCGGATGAACTCGCACTTAGAGAATTTCGCATACAACTTTTCTTTTCGAAGCACTTCTAGAACAAGACGCAAATGCTCTTCATGTTCCTTGCGACTTCGGGAATAGATTAAGAATGTCGTCGATGAATACGATAACGAATTTGTCGAGATACGGACGACAAATACAGGTTCATTAGATCCATGAATGCTGCAGGGGCGTTTGTCAGACCAAACGGCATCACCATGAACTCATAATGACCATATCGAGTACGAAAAGCGGTCTTAGGTAGATCATCTTCCAGAACTCTCAACTGATGATAACCCAGAGCGAAGATCGATCTTAGAGAAATAGCAAGAACCCTGAAGTTGATCGAATAAGTCGTCAATACGAGGAAGGGGATAACGGTTCTTCACAGTCACTTGTTTAACTCCCGATAATCAATACATAAACGCATGGAGCCATCCTTCTTCTTAACAAAGAGGAACAGGAGCACCCCACGGGGAGAAACTAGGACGGATAAAACCCTTTCCTGAATTTGTTTCGACAACTCGAGCATCTCGGAAGGAGCCAAACGATACGGAGCTTTTGCAACTGGTGCAGCTCCAGGAATAAGATCAATACGAAAATCGGTTTGTCTCTGGGGAGGGACTCCAGGTAAGTCTTCGGGAAAGACGTCAGAATTCTCGCGAACGATCGGTACACCATCAATCTTTATCGTAGAATCTTTCTTCACCAAGTGAGCAAGATATAAGGAACAACCCTGACGGACATACTCGCGAACTTTCAAACTTGAAATGACTTTAAGGCATTTCCCAGCCTTGTCTCCGTGTACAATCATCTGATCTTCATCCGGCTTCTGAATACGAATCAGCTTCTCATAACAGACTATCTCGCCTTTATGCTTCGCTAACCAATCCATACCGACTACGACATCGAAACTACCGAGTTTCATAGGAATAAGGTCGATGGAAAAAGGAATATCGGCTAATACGAGGGGAATATCACGAATAACTTCTCTAACACAGGCACATCTACCATCGGCTATTTCTACTTCATAGGCAGGCTCTAAAGGACTAGAAGCACGGTTTACTAAGGGGCGGAAATCACTAGAAATAAAGCTTCTATCGGCACCCGAATCAAACAATATAAAAGCAGGATAATCGTCAACAAGAAATGTACCGGTGACTACGGTAGGATCCTGATGAGCTTCAGATGATTCCATGGCGAAAGCTCGGCTCTTGGCAGGATTCCCTCTTGCACTAGTACCAGCACCAGGAGTAGGAAGGGAAGCAGATGATACAAGCTTGGGACACTGGTGACGGCGATGACCCATTTCTCCACATTCAAAACATGCCCCAGTAGACCTTCCACAATACTGCTCAGTGTGGCCTAACTTCTTGCAGCGTTTACAAACCCAACACGCTACATTCGCCGCATGAGCACTGCCACAAGTGCCACACTTAGGGCGCACGCCCTGATAACCAGCTCCAGCACCAGTCAACGCATAGACTTGAGGAAGTTGAGGTCTCTGATCATGGCTACGGCTTCTCTTCCTCGAATTACCCCCATCCCTTCTATCAGATCTACCAGAATCTCTTCGGCTCACAACTGGCTGAAGAACACCACCACGAATCATACTTGCGGTCAACCTACCCGCAATATCAACCGCACTCTGAAGAGTACCCGGAAGATGAGAAATAATGTGGTCCCGCATAGTCTGAGGCAACCCATTCGTGAAGCGTTCAATCCTCTCATTCTCAGTGCGAACCAGACGAGGAGCCAAAACACACAGATCATAGAATCTGTTCACATACCCACGAAAGTTAGAACCTTGCATAGTCAGGTTCCACAACTCATCTTCCAGCCTCTGCGTCTCAGATGACGGCACATACTCCTTCTTCATCATAACCTTCAGATTTTCCCAGCTCATCAAGGTAACAGCAGCTCGGCCTTGAACCTTCTTCACAGAGTTCCACCAAGTGAGGGCTTTACCCTGGAACAAAAATGTAGCATACTTCACTCTGCTTTCCTCAGAGACATCAAACACAGACTCTATCTTCTCAAACCATTGCAGGGTAGCAACCACATCTTCAGTACCCTTGAACTCAGTAGGTTTGCAGTCCAGAAAGGTCTTATACGAACAGCCTCGGGGTGGATCTTCAATCACAATACTCGGTCCACCGACTCCCACGTGCACCGCCCTTCCCACATCGGAACCATCACGCCCAGACGCCATACCTTCTGGTTCAATACCTTGCATCTCAGGTTCTTCCAACCCGATGTCGACATTCTGCACCGGTGTCTCCTTGAGTTGTGCTACAATCACGGGTATTGCTGCTGCAATCTGCTCCGCAATCATCTGACTGATGTTCGGAGCGGTGGAGGTAGCATTGGGGACAGCAGTGGTATCCTGAGGCGTAGCACCCGTTCTCACACTGGCGCGACCTCGCCTTGCCGACCTTCTCGTAGCAGTGACGGCAGGAGTAGCCCTAGTAGAAGTTCTCTTAGGCGGCATCTTCTACGAAAATCAAACAGAATAAATAAGAACGATAACTGTATGTGCGACTAAAACAAGCAGGCCTCAAAACACAAAAAAAGCAAAATAAAAGCACATATAGCATACGAATCACGTACAGGCCCACAAAAGAAGTAAAAGCGCACATAGAGTAAATCAGATAGGTCCAAAAGCCTAGGTCATAGTCTAAGTGATTCCGTAAGGTCACTTAGTTCGCTATAACCATTGGCTCTGATACCAACTTCTGTCACACCCCGCAAAATGGCGGAACCGAGGTGTACAGTGTATACGGTATCAGAGATTCAAAGGTTACATAAACATAAGTAAGCCATACATCATCAACATAGATTAAAGAGTTAGAAAGTAGAATACTTATTACAATCATCCGAATAATATCAAAATACGGCTACAGCGTTTGGGATACTAAGGAATTAATACAAAGCAAAAATAATTCCAAGCAAAAGATCCACGTAGCCAGTCAAGCATAGCATCAATTAGAGTAACCTCAAATCCCTGAAAAGCGTTAAAATACGACGTCAACATAAAGTTGGTGAATTATTCGCAATAGTAAATGAAAACATATTAGTATAAAAGTTTTCAATAGGTTTTGACCCAAAAAGATAAGATTTGAAGATAAGTCATTTGAAATGGTGTTTTAAAACATACTTGAAGTATACGAAACCTTTTGATAAGATAATCATACATATACCATAAAAATACCATAATCATTTCATAAAATAGCATACTGGATAAATAACAGCCTTAGGTAAATACGATACACCTGAACCATAACAATACTGGCAACTAACCCCACCTAGTGCATTACGCTAGGTTGTCCTCGAAATCATCGGTCATAACATTACTAACACGGACAGGGCGCATCCATCATCCATCGTGTTAGAAATGAGGGTTTGTTAGACCCATATAGCGCTATATATACGAACCGGCGGCTAAAAGCTAACAGGTGTGTATACGGGGCCTCGTTCTACCACAAAGGCGGAACGAGTTGGGTAATGCTAACCTAAAGGCATCATATCCATAATACATATCCATAATACATAACATAACATAAAATATATTTTATACGACGCTAATCATGCCCAAAATGTAAAAGCGGTAAAAAGGGCAACGAATAACTCACAGTATAGCAAAGCAATCCAAATCACGATATGTCGGGAAATACTATAATACCGTCAAGCTCCCACGTCTAAGTGCCCTAAACATCACGTAAATAAAACATGTCTAAGTATCTCTAAGTCTAGTGGATTATGCCTTAATGATTAACGTTTTATACGGGTTTAAAATGACCATAAGGAATATCGGTTTAACGGGATTACAAGTGTTTCGGAAAGTTCAGCAAGCTAGTTACTTGATCCTCATACTTACGTGCACTACAAGTCACGTAGGTATCAAGTTACGTGATCAACAAGCTTCTTACGTGACATAGAAGTAATACGTGACAAACAAGAGTTAATTACGTGAACCACAAGTCAATTTCGTGACCAAGAAGACAATTACGTGATCATGGGACTTGTTACGCGACCAAACAGTTATTACGTGATCAACAAGCCATAATTACGTGACTTAGGGTGAATTACGTGATCCAGGAGGCTTACTTACGCGACAAGGCAATCAATTACGTGATCAATGCATCTGTTACGTGAATATGATGGTGTTACGTGACCTACAAGTCACGTAATTGTTACTTACGTGCGTAACAGTCAAGTTACGTGATCAGGGGGGTGAGTTACGTGCAATACAAGTTGTTACGTGCTCCAGTTACGTGCCCGTAACACAGTTACGTGCCGTAACTGGGTTTTTACGAAAAATCACATTCGGGATTCGATTTCTGAGTGTTTTAGGCATCTAAATGATCCCATATTGGAACCCTATGTCCAGAATATGATTAGGAATAATAATCTTAAATAAAATCTAAGTTTTGACGGTGAAAAATGGTATTTTCGGTATTGAATCAAAATAACAAAGTTTAAAACTAAATCCGAGATATACTTACCCGATCGTAACGAAAATCGGAGGATAGATGAAGATGATAATGGTGAACAATAATCTGGTCTCGGATTTGGATTTCAACGGTCGAATCGCCGGAAAATGTAGAGAGAAGGAGGAGGGTTTGTAGGTGTTAATTCTAGAGAGAGAAGTGTATGGGGAAAATGGTGGATAAAGACAAAAAGGGTTGGTGTCTAATGAGACAAATTGGTAGGTGAAGGACGAATTTTGTAATAAAAATCTGGAAAGGACTAAAATTGTAATAGAATTTCTCCCATAGGACTAGTTTTGTAATAAAATTTCCGAAAGGACTAAAAATGAAATACTTTTTAAACGTTAATCTTAATCGTATAATTAAGGCATAATTCCCCTAAACTTATCATAAGAGCATACTAGACTTATACTAAAGGCACTTAGAACTATACGTTCCCGACATAAAGATTCGAATTACATAAAATACATATACGATACTTACTAAATACGAGAAATACGAATACAATACTCATAAAATACGAATACGATAAAACATAAAAGGAATACAATAGGGTCAAAACATAAATATAAATAAATAAAACGGATACGAGTCGATAGAATTATACCTAGAAATTCGCGAATGTCACATGAACCTCTTCTCTAAAGCTTCCCATAGAGTTTTAGCATCGTTGTACCCTTCAAATTGTGATTGGTACTCGTTTGGAATTGCAATAAGAAGAATACTTAAAGCTTTGATCTCTTTTTTCTTCTCTCTTCTTTCGTGATCAGTTACCGGACGAGAAACTTCACCAGGATGACCATCAGCTGCAAGATTTTGAATCTCTTTGTTTCCATTGACGATGACATCCCATACTGTATAATCAGATAACAGTATATGTTGCTTGATGCGTAGCTTCCATAAATCGAAATCATTATTGTTGAGAACTAGAACCTTGTTGACTAGAACGTCTGTCATGTTGTAGATTGATATCTTCTTGATGAGAGTTCTTAGAACTTGTTGATCAATGGATCTTAAACACCTCATGTGCTCTGATACCACTTGTCAGGATCAAATAAGTTGAATAAACCTAAAGCTTCTCTAAGAAAGATCTCGATCTATCAAAGAAGTTCAGCAGCGGATTGAACACTTTGATATTACAAGTTTATCGAATCAAATAATATTGTAAAATATAGAACGATAATGAACAATAACTTTGCCGAATTATAAGCCTCAATTGAATTGAATAAATGTATCAATACAACGTGTTTGTTATCAATCTACAAGGATCTATTTATAGACCTTGAGGCTAACCTATCTAGAAAATAGGAAACATCTATTAATAAGGAAATATAATCTAACTCTAATTGTAAATCTAATCTAAACTTGCATGGCAAGTATGTTGCAGTAGAAACAGTCTTCCCGCAGTAATGAGATGAAGCAGTAGTAATGATATGTCCTTCGTAGTAACTAGTTCTTCCGCATTAGCTGTCTTCATTATGTCGTAATTACTTCGGTCAGTATTAATGAAGCACAGTAGTAGTAACGAGAGCAGTATTAATGAAACTAAAACTAATTTAACTAAGTTCTAATCCCAACACACACACACACACACACACACACACACACACACACACACACACACACACACACACACACACATACATATATATATATATATATATATATATATATATATATATATATATATATATATATATATATATATATATATATATATATATATATATATATATATATATATAATTTGTCGACTTTGAGGCTTGCTTCAATGGTTATCACCTGCGAACTTTGTGTGGGAGGTCACGGGTTCAAAACCTAGTACTGGGGTGGGTGACCTTTCAGTAAGATTTTCTATCAATGCTCGTGGCTCTCTCAGGAATGGGGTTTTACCGGGACCAAGACTTCGTGCAGGCTGGGTCGGTCGATCACAAAAGTAACACGGGTTTGAGAGGGGCCTGCCAATAAACCTTTTTTATATATAATTTGTCCCTAAAAAACATTGTTTTAAAAATCGAACTGGACATAAAATAGTTAAGGACCGTTAAACCGATATAGTAAACTTGATATCATCATAAGTTTAATATATATAATTCTATATAAGTTATACAGAACTGATGTCGCTTTAATGTCACATAAAAATTTATCAGAGAATCTAAATTTTTATTGAGCGGCACCTAACTCCACAAACCCATATACTAAGAATAGCAAATGCTAAAATGACTCGTGATCGTTGTAAATGATAACTGAATTTGAAGTAAAACTTTTCAGAGGTACTAATAGTAGTTAATAGGTTTTTGAAAAGATTTAATTTTTTTTTTGGTTTTCTAAATTACTAACTAAGGAAAGCAGATAAACAAAAAGAAAATACTGATAAATAAATGGTGGAGGAATGGTTGTGTTTATTGAACTGCATTTTATATTTAGATTTAGGTTGGTTGATGACTCAACTAGTATGTCATGAGGAACTAGCTTGTTTGTGATTCAATAGTTTATTTGCAATACTAATATCAATATCATGTTCGATCCAATAAATTGGCACTTGACTAGTTTAATTCATATTTAAGTAATCAAGATATTGTTAGCTAGTTTGATATAGTGTGGACAAGTTAATTTCAAACCCTTTCGAGACGGTACCTGGAAAGGATATCATTTTAAATGGAATTTCTACTGCTATATTTACATTACCATTTGTAAGTTTAACTTCAGATTTATCCCTAATCTATGTTTTGTGAAACTCCCCCATGTCATCCTGATAGTCTAGGCTAAGCTAAGTGATTACCACTAGTACTATAAGAATAACTCGAAAATACTACCTTTTTAAGATTAATCAAATCCGTTAGTACCCAGCCACAAATTCCAAATGTAAAGGTGTGTATATACTAGTTTCAGTGAACAATAATAATTATCTACCTAATTATTTATTAAACCTCATTTGTATTCTAAAGAACTCTCGGTCAACCTAGTATCTAACTATATTTGATAGTAATTAAGCAAAAACACAAAGGGGGAAATATCCTAGTATCATTTCCACTAACAGTTTTTAAGATAAGTATAATAACCACAAACATCAAAAAGTACACTATGGTAATTATATTGTCACACCCTGGTTGCGACAGAAACGAAGGGTATGGCCGATTGACGATCGTCATAACACATATGGCAACAAGAGATAGTCTATATGATACATGAAAAGATAGTATGTCATGACGTCGCAAGACCAAGGTGAAATCCTTGGTACACGAATACGTCAATCACTACAACGAATTATCAAACAAGAAAACAACCAAGTGCAATGTATATTAAAAGGAAAGACATAGGCATGCAAGCCCGAAATAATCCCAAGAGTATCAAATATAAAGAAAATAGAGTATTCCACATGCAAATGAAATCTTTAAAAGTCTTCTAAAGCCCGGGCTCAAAGCTAAGTCTTATGCCTACTTATTACTTGAAAATAAAGCTCAAAAAGTCAACATAAAGTTGAGCGAGTTCATTGAGTAAGTATAACAATATAATAGTAAGGAAACATATCTAAACATAACCGTAAGTAAAAGAATGTGTAACTAATGCCTATAAGTAGTAAAACAATCATCGCAATAATCTATGGTAGCCATGCTACCGATCGACAAGTAACATTCTGTCGATAAGCATGCACCAAGCATGTAGAGCGAGTTACACTGAATGCATCCTGCAGTAGTCATGCTACTCTGTGTATCAACGAGTACATTATGTTGTTATACTTGCAACATCAGTTTGATTTATCCTGATGAGCAAGTACGATCCACAACCAATATCCCAAACAAGTTTTGAAAAGATGCATTAGATTTGTTACACGTTTTATGATTTCCAATATAGTAAGTTTTCATAAATAGAAAGTTCTATTTATGGAAAGTTTCTATAAATAGGAAGATTCCATTTATAGTAAGTTCCGAAAAATATAATTCGTTTCTCAAAGTTGTTTCTCAAAATCCGTTCTCAAAATCCGTTTTGGTTGAGCTTTAGTTTCCCTCGATGTGTTTAAAACAAGTAAGAATAAAAGTGGAGCAATGAACTCACCTTAAAATAGCAAGTAGTACACTACTCAAGTAGTCTAGGTATGTGTGTGTATGTAAGGCCACAAGCTAAGCATCCCGGCTAGATATTGAGCTTCCCTAAAATGCGTGTAAGTAAAGTTACGTGAGCAATTAAGTTTTCCATTTTTAATCTCGTTTAATACACATATGGAGATGTCCAAAATATTATTTCATATATTTAATGGACACGAGGTGAATCGATAAATTGAGACTCGAAGACTGAAAGTTCATCAAGTATCCATGCTCAATAAATTTGTCATAACTTGAGTTTGGAAAGGAAATACACGACGAGTCTTATATATCAAAAAACTAGACTCTGAGGGATACATCAAGGACTCTAATTTCGTCAAAATTGAGTAATTTATCATTGGGTTATGCCCGACACAAAACAGACCACCGAACCTGATCCAAACGCAACTAACCAAGCTTATGTTTTAAAATGAGTTTAAGATGGCCAACGAGCACACAGACGAACTTGACACATATTATGATGCTTAGGACCTGTTATGAGATTACACCAATAAATTTTAAAATAAATTAAAGTTTGCTATGTCATTACACAAGATCAAATCATATAACTGTAACACAACCGTTTCAGAATTTCATATTAGACCCACGTTCACTAAAAGTCAGTTTCATGGAGTTTGAAGAAGAACTAGACAATGAACCTTATATTTATAAAAACAGACTCCGAGAGCTACAACTTTGGTTTAGATATAATTTAAAATTACGAAGTTATGAGAAATTTATTATCCGTGCAAAACAGTATAATATTTTGATCAGAAATGAAAACCGACTAACAACAAATTTAACATACAACACGTTTTCTAAAGTATACGAAACTTTGGTTTTGAGACCTAAACTCGAACAACAACATAATAATCTTAACAAAACAGATTTCCCAAAGAAAATTCTCAAAACACAAAGTCTTAAACTCGTTTTAAAATCAAACTACTATATATGATCATACGTACGAATTAGGGTTTAGGGTTTAGGGTTTCTTACCAATTGCACTAGATGAACGGGACTTATACTTGCAACATGAAAAACACCAAGACTGGTCAGAGAATCTCGAAGGGTTCTGCATAAAACATATTGGTGTCCATGGATTTGAATCGAAATCAACACATTAGAATTTAGGGTTTACTAGGAGACTTACTATGCAAAGGATGAGAAGGTTTCTTGTTGCTGTTGTCCACGAACAAGGGAAGAAGAAGAATAAAATTGTTGCTGCTGGGATGGGGGTCGAATAAGAAATGAGAAGAGGGTAGTCTATCTAGGGTTTCTAGGGTTTTAGGATTCGATTGCATTAAGACCGGGCTCAATTGTGGGCTTAGTGTTGTATTATGGTTATTGTTTATTTAGTAAATGGATCGAATGAAATGGATGTCTCACTTGGGTGGATTATTCGGGCTAAATCACTAAGAGGACTAGGCTAAGAATTTATTGCAAAAGATTTTCTGTTAACAAATGTGACTCGGGAATAATAAAACGAAACCAAATATGATTATGACTCGGGATTGTTAAGACGACATCTAAATATGGAAAGTTTATGTATCTCCAAATATATAATTATGAAAACTGTTACGAGATCAATTCGTTAATTTACGTAAAAGCTCATCTAGCGAGATCTACTTACTTGTGCACCTAGAATACTATACATAACCAACAATGTATAAAATGAAATACACAAGATATAATATTCTAAAACACAACAATATAATGTAAAAGCAACTTTTAATAAAAGATAAGCGTTTAATATTAGTCGGTAACGAGCTACAAACATACTAGACTAACTAGAGACATAAAATGTGACGGATGTCACATATGTAATGAATTAAATAGGGATAGTAGTCACCTAATACGTAAATACCAAATACAACGTCTGAATAAGAACTCGAAATACAACAAGACCTCCTCCATAAGTACCCTTCATGCTACTCCTCCACCGTGTGGTTACACTAAGCTAACATACCTATAGAGAGAAAGATTTCTCTCTCTCTCTCTCTCTCTCTACTATTACCGGTGCTCTGATCTAATACAAAAATATTATAAGAACAAATCCTAAAACTACTAGGAAGAGGAAACTTGATACAAATATATGGGACCATGTATAGGTTTTTTTGAATGGTGGAAATTTGCACTTTATTTATAGCCAAAAGTGGACCCTCCACCTGGCCGGTAGTTCGGTCGCCTGCTTCTGGTGTGTTTCTGATGCTATTCTTCGTGTTTCATGTTTTACACCAAATTAGTTTACTTGGTTGATCCGAACACTCTTTGTATACAGTCCGATTAACTGTTGCATTATATAGATGTCTCATCTTTAGCTTTGTAAGCTTTGTATGTAGTGTCTAGGCCTTCTAAATGAAGCAGAGTCATAAGCGGAATATATGGTCATCGTGTAATATTCTCAGTTTTTTGCCGTGTTCTACTGTTTTTTCCTTCTTTATGCTTCTTTTACATAATTCTCCTAGAATCATCTGTTTGGAAAATCAATCTCAAAATATGCTCTATCGAGATAAAATGTGATGTTCTGTTATCAAAATTGTGTGTGTAAAATAGGTCTTTTTATTCGATATCAATAATATAAGTTGAGCAATATTAATTTCTCGACTTATTCATCGTAAAAATAATCTTATTTTAATAATAACTAGTTTATTTCCCACGAATTCGCAGATAATTTTATTGAAAAAAATATAAATTTAATATATAGAAACTAAAGGAATATCGTGAATCGTTAACAATATGTGACAATATGAGTTGTGATATCATATATTTGTTGTTTCGATAACATGTATGTGTTTTAGCTTCACTTTTAAATTTATATATGTAGAGAACTCTATCGAAAATAATACAGTTATAACCTATTAAAAAAATCGTGGTCTGGTGTTTATAAATTCAATAAAATGGTTGAATTCTGCTAAGTTTTGTATGTGGACCATTTGGGTGTTTTAGAAAATTATAGTCTATCAAAATATATCTTGAGTTATGTCATGTTCGTAGAAGTAGGTATTCAATACTTTTTCTTCAATTTTGCTTTATTTAAGGACATAATCTTAAAGGTCAAATTAAATAGTTTTATCTATGATTTTTTTTTAGTCTTTTGTTAGTCTATTATGGTTGTATGTATCAGTACACAAAATGTGTCATTTTGTATGTCAACATTCACTTTTATTACTTGTTATAGATAGTCCTTTCATACTCGAATAATATATATAATCTTACAGGTCGAATTAAAGTCTTTTGTAAGTCTAGTGATTGTTTATTGTTAAAAAAACGAAAATATAGAGTGTGTCTTTTTTTGTATGTCAACTATAATTTTTTTTTTCTTACAGTTATATTTTTTATAATTTCTTAGAAAGACAAAGCCAAAAAAATAAATTAAAAAAAGGAAATCTTTTATCTTTCTATAAAAAGGTTTAATAGATAAAAGTATTTCACATCTTTAATATATAATAAAAGAGAAGCCTTAAATGTCAAATGACAATGTAATGACCATTGGATACGTTAACTTCTTTTATTTCAATCGTTAGATCAAATTGACGATGTCATCAAAGATTATTTTGATTTTACACCCTCTTACAATAAATAATTACATTCTCTATTTAATTCTCATACCCACTAAAATAAAAACAAAACTCTAATTTATTTATAAAATCACTTAATTTTGACTATGATTTACCTTATTGTTATTTTTAAAATCTCCTAATAAAAAATATCAAAACATGTGTATAAACGTAAATGTGTAAAATCTCGTAATAAAAAATATCAAAACATGTGTATAAATGTAAAGGTCAATATGTTATTATAACTATAAACAACATATGTATAAACGTAAAGGTATATATGTTTATAACATTGTCTTTTCATAATAACTTAACATCTATATAAACATAAAGTTTACGATTCAAGTTTTTATCTTTGCCCACGCTAACGCGGGACAATAATCTAGTTTAAAGTAATAGTATAAAAATGAAAGCTTAAAATTATATTTAAAATTGAAGGTTAAAAAGAAAATAGTTAATTATGATTTCATATGAAATAATTATTTTGATCTAAGGATGTAAAATCAATATTGGAATCCATCTAATGACCTATATATTGTTATGTGACTTTTAATGATATTATAGATAAATTATAGATATTGTTTACTAAAAAAAGAAAAATCTAAAAACTAAATGTTTCGTGCATCAATTATATATACAAAAAAAAATTAGATTAAATATAAAATATATGAACTTTTAATAATTGTGGTTACTTAAGTTTTATTTACTTGTTTATTGACTATGTTTTAAAAAAGAAGAACAAGAACTTAAAATACATCTATTAGTTATAAATAAAAATTTATTATAAATAAAAAGTAAATTGTAATTTATTATAAATACGATGATATTTATATTCTTTAAATGTTTATTATCTTCATTTGTTGACCTTATTCGTCGCCTCAAAGACGATCAATATCTAACCTCTAACATAGTGTTTAAAGTGGACTTAAACTGTGTTTATGTGCTTAAATGGTTAAACTGTAAACTTTAAATAGAAGAATCTAGTTTGTTATAGATTTCTATGAGGAAAATTAATTCATTTAAATTCTTAGCGGATAGGGATGAGGGAAAATGTCTAATATTTAGGAAATGTTACTCTAAAAAGGTAAAATCTTCATTTAGTGGTTGTGTTTTTGGTTTTGGTTTTGTTTGTTTTGGAGTTTTTTTTTTCAAGACTTTTTCGTAGATGATTCATTTGTTTCATCCTGTTATGTAACGGTTTTATTTTTAATTTCTTTTGTCGTGGTCATTTCCCCTTTAACGAAAAAAAAACATATATATATATATATATATATATATATATATATATATATATATATATATATATATATATATATATATATGGGGGAAGTGAATATGGGGCTGTAACGCATGTAAGCTTACATACGAAACTCATTAAAAACTATGTCGTTTTGTGGTTTAAATGATTTTTAACGCTTGATTTGTCATATATTCATCAAGGGAGAGGTGATCCCCAAAATGCAGGGGGTCATTATTTATTATGAAGAAGTTATAAAAAATGACTTCGATAGATGCCCAGTGATGAAAAAAAAACTTATATTTTTGAAAGACACGATTAATGAAGAAAAAGATGTGAATAGATAAAAATTTGGAAAGTTAGTTTAATAAATATGATTAAAATTATATAGATTTGAAGAATTTTTAACAAAAAGACATATTTTTTGATGAGTTTTGCATTTTAGCTTATATGTGTAACAGCCCCATATTCACTTTTCCATATATATATATATATATATATATATATATATATATATATATATATATATATATATATATATATATATATATATATATCAATTAGTAAAGAAAAAGAGTTAATGAGTTGTCAATTTTATATATATAATAGTTTTTTGTTGCTCGATATTTATGGCTGTCTTCTCGTAAGACATAAGTTCGATTCTCTCACATATAATGGATATAACTAAAAGATCAAAAATGGTTACAAAAGAAAAATCTATTATTTTGATTTTTTAAAATAAATTGTGACGTTTTTCGAAAAAACATATACAAATTTGAACTTTGGAAAGACTTCTTGGGCATTTTAATCATTGTTAAGCATCGATTTTGAAAGTGGACAGGATCGCCGATCAGGTTCGATTGGATATTTACCTTGTCCTGGTTCAATAAGTGATATATGGGTCGGTTTATCCAGAAGGGGTCAGAAGGGTTGAGCGAGTGGGGTCCGACAGATCCAAGATTTTAAAAGTGGTCTACAGTTTAAGCTTCATAGTTGCTAAGAATCTAACTCAAGACTTTTGGTTCCTTAAGCCATTTGGCAAGGACGAAGCTAGGGGCATGTAGAAATGGTGCCCCGCATAGGGGAAGATTTTACCTTTTTAGAGTAACATTTCCTAAATATTAGACATTTTCCCTCATCCCTATCCGCTAAGAATTTAAATGAATTAATTTTCCTCATAGAAATCTATAACAAACTAGATTCTTCTATTTAAAATTTATAGTTTAACCATTTAAGCACATAAATACAGTTTAAGTCCATTATAAACACTATGTTAGAGGTTAGATATTGATCGTCTTTGAGGCGACGAATAAGGTCAACAAATAAAGATAATAAACTCTTAAAGAATATAAATATTATCACATTTATAATAAATTATAATTTATTTTTTATTTAAAATTAATAGATTTATTTTAAGTTCTTGTTATTTTTCAAACCATAGTCAATAAACAAGTAAATAAAACTTAAGTAAAAACTGTATTTTTCACTTATAATAACAACTACGGTCGTGAACAAATATATTCAATCTCCATGCTATTTGGTCTAGCAACCACATTTAATAAAAGTTCATATATTTTATATTTAATCTAATTTTTTTTTTTATATATATAATTGATGCACGAAACATTTACTTTTTAGATTTTTCTTTTTTTTAGTAAACAATATCTATAATTTAAATAATAAATCATTAAAAGTCACATGACAATATATAGATCATTAGATGAATTTGAATATTGAGTTTACACCCCTAAATTAAAATGATTTCATAAGACATTATAATTAACTATTTTCGTTTTAACTCTTCAATTTTAAATATAATTTTAACCTTTCAACTTTATACTATTACTTTAAATGTAAAATACTTTAATCTATTAAACCTTTTTATAAAAAGATAAACGATTTCCTTTTTTCAATTTTTTTTTGGCTTTGTCTTTCTAAGAAAATAAAAAAATATAACTGTAAGAAAAAAAAATTAGAGTTGACATATAAAAAGAGACATCCTCTATATTTTCGTTTTTGTAAAAATAAACGAACACTAGACTTACAAAAGACTTTAATTTGACCTCTAAGATTCTATATATTATTCGAGTATGAAAGGACTATCTATAACAAGAAATAAAAGTGAATGTTGACATACAAAATGACACAACCATAATAGACTGACAAAAGACTAAAATAATCATAGATAAAACTATTTAATTTGACCTTTAATACTATGTCCATAAATAAAGCAAAATTGAATAAAAATTATTGAATACCTACTTCTACAAACATAACATAACTCAAGATATATTTTGATAGACTATAATCTTCTAAAACACCCAAATTGTCCACATACAAAACTTAGGAGAATTCAACCATTTTATTGAATTTATAAACACCAGCTACAATTTTTTAATAGGTTATAATTGTATTATTTTCGATAGAGTTCTCTACGTATACAATTTTAAAAATGAAGCTAAAACACATACATGTAAACGAAACAACAAATATATGATATCACAACTCATATTGTCATATATTGTTAATGATACACGATGTTCCTTCAGTTTCTACATATTATATTTATATTTTTTCAATAAAATTATCTGCGAATTCGCGGGAAATAAACTAGTTATTATTAAAATAAGATTATTTTTACGATGAATAAGTCGAGAAATTAATATTGCTCAACTTATATTATTGATATCAGATAAAAATACCTATTTTACACACAATTTTGATAACAAAACATCACATTTTATCTCAACAGAGCATATTTTGAGATTGATTTTCCAAACAGATAAATTCTACGAGAATTATGTAAAAGAAACATAAAAGAAGGAAAAAACAGTAGAACACGACTAAAAAATGAGAATATTACATGAATAACATATATTCCGCTCATGACTCTGCTTCATTTAGAAGACCTAGACACTACATTTATCATAAGCAAGAAGAGTCATCTAAATAATGGCTTAAGGAACCAAAAGTCTCGAGTTAGATTCTTAGCAACTATGGGGTTTAAATGGTAGACCACTTTTAAAATCTTGGACCTCTTGGACCCCACTCGCTCAACTCTTCTGACACTTTCTAGAAAAACCGACCCATATACCACTTATTGAACCCGGGCAAGGTAAATATCCGATCAAACCTGATCGTCGGTCCGGTCCACTTTCAAAATCGATGCTAACAATGATTAAAATGCCAAAGAAGTCTTTCCAAAGTTGCATATGCTTTTTCGAAAAACGTCCCAATTTATTTTAAGAAGATCAGAAAAATAGATTTTTCTTTTGTAACCTTTTTAGATCTTTTAGTTATATTGATTATATGTGAGAGAATCTAACTTATGTCTTACAAGAAGACAAAGCCATTAATATCGAGCAACAAACAACTTTTATATATATAAAATATTGATATAAAATTACCAAATCATTAACTCTTTTTCTTTACTAATTGACATATATATATATATATATATATATATATATATATATATATATATATATATATATATATATATATATATATATACACAGAGAGAGAGGTTGGTTCTTGTAAAACAAACTTTAACGTAAAATAAGTAAAATAAAAAATAAAAAATAATTTATAAATTTAAATATTTTAGATTATCGTTCATTTTAACCATATCTCAAACTTTAAAAAACGAAGTTTTGTTGTACATTAGAAAATGGGTAGTTTTATCGTCAGGGCCGTTTCAAGCTAATTTGGGGCCCGGAGCTAAATAGAAAAGTGGGGCCCCAATAACATCTTTTTTGAATAAAAGAGGGTTGCACCTCCGAAATTTTATATTAATTGAAAAAGTTATTACAATTGAAGGTTGGGGACTCTCCACCTATGGAAAGGAAAAATGCTATAATGGCTCGTTAGCCAAACAACCTAACAACCACATCTTACAATAGAATAAAAACAAAATAAAAAACTAGAACTAAAGTTTATATTTTCGAGCTTTCTTAGATGCAAAATCATCAATAATAGTATCAATATTAATGTTGTCCAATATATTTTTCTCAATGTATAACATAGCCAACCCATTCAATCTTTCTTGTGACATTGATGATCTCAAATAGTTTTTTAATAATTTTAATTTTGAAAAGCTTCTTTCGGTCGTTGCGACGGTAACGGGTATAGTTAATAAAATTCGATATGCAATGGAAGCATTTGGATAAAAACCTTTTTTTTTAATAAACTCTAAAATTTCAAATGCGGTCGTAATCACATTTGGCAAAGTTATTTGCAATACTTTGAGTTCCGTAAACAAATCATTTACATCTACATCACACATATTATTATGAGAAAACTTGCTTGTGAAATTAGTACAACTTTCTTTAAGTTTCACATCATCCAATGACTTTAATTTTTTTGAATTATATAAAAAACCAACAATATTTTTAAAGGTTATTATTTGCTCAAATCTAGCTTCTAATGTAGTAATTGCCTTATCAACAACAACCAAAAAATACCCAACTCTAAAAGCTTCTTCGGGTGATTCAAATTCATGTTCATCTTCATTATTAATTTCATCAAATTGTATTTTTCTAGTAACTCGACGTTTTTTGTGGAAATATTGGTTCAACATCCATATCAAATGCAATAGCTTTGGCATTATCTATACTAGTGGCAAAACCATCCTTTCTATATTTTTTGAAAAATGTCATGGTATCGTTTAATAGATCAATAGTGGCATCAAGACAAAGAGTTTTAGTTTGCAACTTTTTACTAACCATATTAATAGAAAATAAAATATCATACCAAATCACCATACCAAGTAAAAATTCATAACTTTCGATAGCACTAACTAAACTTTCGGCTTCACTTTTTGATAATGCATCATCACATGATTCACCCAATGCTATTAATGCATCCCTTATTTGAGGAGCTTGATATCTAATAGCTTTTACACTTTTAATGCGACCTTTCCAACATGTATTACATAGCGATTTTAAGGTTAAATTAGAAACATTATCGAGTAATATGTTCCATCTTTTAGTAGAGCTCGATCAGTGACATACAACATGCAACAAGCCAACAACCTCTGTTTTTCAATAAGACAACAACTCTCACTGAATCTTGAATCAAAAACAGAAAAACTCTTCTACTTTTGTGGTGAATCTGCAAATCTAGAATCATAAACAATCAAGCAACAAAACAAAATAATCAGCCCAGGCAAAAAACAATCCTTATTATATCTCATATAAACAGGAAAAAAATAAGATCACAAAAAATAAACATACTCAAGAATCGAGTTCTTTGCTTGGTCAATCAGAAATTCAGAATCAATTACAGAAATCGATTGCTTGGTGGCTTGAATGGTGCCTTTGTATCGAGCAATGTTTATGGGGTGTTAATGGTATCGAGCCGAGCAGAGGGAGTCAGGGAGAGAGAAATCAAATTTCAGAATCGAGCATGAGGGGAATAGATTCAGAATCGAAAATAAGAATTAAATCATAATTCACTGGCCGTTTGAGATGATTATGAGTAATTATTGCTAATTGTTGTGATCTTGGGACTTGGTGAAATCGTTTGGGCGTTTGGCATGCCCGATGAGGCGATGATGCAGTTGGCAACCTCCGAATTTAATGCATAGAACTAGAACAATCCGATCGGTTTTATGCTTCAATTTCTTTTGGGCTTTTTCCTTTACCAATTTTTTTAGGCCTTTTTTTATACCAAATTTTCCTTGGACATTTTCTTTTACCAAATATGTTTTGGGTCTTTTCTTATATCAAAATTTTTTTGGGCCACAAAACTAACTAAATATAGAAACTATCTAAAGGAGACATACAAATTTGGGGGCCCTAGAAATTTGGGGGCCCAGAGCGGTCGACCACCTCGCATATGCCCACGCTACGGCCCTGTTTATCGTTGTGTATCAAATTTGAATATTTAATACACAAAAACAATGAATTTGATGCACATCCCTGAACGACATATATTTTGATACATATCAAAACTTGCATTTTTAAAGTTTGTTATAATTTAATAAATAAACATAATACAAAATTACACATATAATAAATTATTTTTTCATATTTTTTTACTTATTTTACTTTAAATATTGGTTTTTTAAGAACCTCCTATATATATATATATATATATATATATATATATATATATATATATATATATATATATATATATATATATATATATATATATATATATATATATATATTTGCTAAAGGGGAAACGGTACCCCATCGAAACTTATATAAATAAAAGAGTTAAGACAATACAAAACACGGCAGCTAAGAGCTAGGAGTAAAAAACTAAGGAATAGGGCATACCCTCCCCTAAAACCAATAAAAACAACTAAACGCCCAACACCAACTCAACTAATTAACACCACACCAACTACTCACAAGTCAATAAATAAGTAATCTTCCACATATCCAAAACTTGACTCGTAGCCGATGACCGTTTAAGTCGTAACGAACATATCTGCAATCTCAAAATCTCATAAATGACACGTACTAACTGCTCAGCCGTTCTAGTACCCCGCTTGAATAACCGGTTATATCTTTCCTGCCAAATAAAATAGACTGTAGTACCAAGTACCAGCCGACTTGTAATACCCCAAGCACCTTTCAAATTCGAAGTATTCTCAAGCATACGCACCAAATCATGTAATTCGAACACATTATTTGTTAAATTAGCATACGGACACATGCTTAACCAAACTTGTTTAAGAAACCCGCACTCAAAAAATAAATGATTGATCGTATCTGGCTGCGAGTTACAGAAAACACACATATCATATAAACCCGATATCTCCCAATCTCGTAACGTATCATGGGTTTTAAGTTTGTTACGCATTATCAACCATAAAACTAAAGAGTGACACGGAATACATTACGGGAACCAGACTATGTTATTCCAGGTAACCATAACATATCGATGTCGCAACGAATCCCATGCCAAGCTAGCCGAAAAATAAAGAATACTACCATCCGAATCTAACCAGTTGAGCTTATCCGTACATGCCGGGTCCGGAAGAGGAAGATGCTGAAGTTGTGGGTATTTTCCTATCCATTAATTCGACCAATTCCATCTGTGATCATCAAAAAGACTACAAAGTTTATCACTCCTCGTAAACCCTGCCCCTGCAATTTCCCTATAGGAAAACCAATTAATCAGCTGACCAAACTCTGACCATGTATCAAACCATGCTGAAGCCAGATTACCACTACCCACTTTAAACACAAAATGCCAACGTAATTCATTTCACAATCCCAATATTTTTTCACCAAACCCAGCTTACACCCGCATTTACTTTCGTCTCCCAAAAGCTCGTGCCCCTAGACGATATGCATGCAACCATTTAACACAAAGTGTTTCCTTCCTCACTAAAATCTTCCAACTATGAGACGTAATTAGAGCTTTATTCCAAGATTCTAATCGTCTAATTCCCAAACCACCTCTGTTTTTGGAAAACAAACCGACTTCCACTCTACTTTAGCTTTCGTGCTTTAAACACTCCATGGCACCAAAGAAACCACGAATAGTTTCTCAATGTCTTAATAATTGCCTTTGGAAGCATAACACAGAAGCCCAATAAATATGAAGCGAAGAAAGTACAGATAAAACTAGTTGAAGACGACCAACTATGGATAACGACTTGTTGCGCCAATGCCCAATACGATTCCTGACCTTCTCAACTAAAATTTGACAGTTTGATATCCGTAGTCTCTAGAAATCACCGGCACACCGAGGTATTAAATAGGAAATGAACCCTCTTCCAACGAAACTACATCCAAAATTGCCTGCTTAACAGCATCTCCCACATTTGCAAAGAAAACCGTACTTTTGGCAATGCTAGGAACAAGATATAGGTCCCAGTGGTCAGATCTACAAGATTAAACCAATTGATTACAAGGCGGAACTCGTAATCAATTGAATCTACACAAGTAATAATCGAATATGCAAAGAACATAATAAACACAATTACCGAATTCCAGATACTTTATTAATTGAATCACTCAATTACAATACTAGTATTCTAAGAATTCTCTCCCTCTGTCTCTGTCTAATTGATCATTAACCCTAAACCTAAACTCAATGTCTCTTTATATAGAGAGACATGTTCATAGGCTTGGGCCAATAATGGGCTCATGGACCATGCAAAGTCCATTAACACCCATAACAGACTAAATAGCCCACTAACAATACAATGTTAATTGGGCCATCACAGACTCAAGTAAACTATAACTAAATACATTAAATAATCTAGAACAACTGTCACATATATTGCACTAACAAACTCCCCCTTTACTGTTGCTTCTAGATTCCTGTTATACGCTCAAAGTCTTTATAGTCTTTTACTCCTCCTTGCAGGTTCTTCTAACTCATCGTTGACTTGAATAACTCTCCCTGAATTGTTGCAATAATTCAGTCTTCTCGTTTCGCTTGTGAAGAGTTAGGCAGCTCCCTTTGTTGTTGTGAACTTCGTTGTTTATCAGAGTCTTCATCACGAGTTGACTAAACTAAGTTCATCACTTTTGCTTGTTTTCTCCGAGCTTCCATAAATTTCGACGAAACTCCCCCTGAGCTGTCTGATGCTGAACAACGTCTCAAACAACAGTTTCAAGAGTAGAGTCTCGTACACGCTCCAAAAACATTCTCCAAAAACTGCAAACAAACGTTAGTAATT